>CAUYUJ010015744.1:7500-40000 GCA_963575745.1 Prorocentrum cordatum
TTTACCCTGACGGCGGAAAAGTTTATGTCATACCGTTCGTCGTCCCCTGAGGTGGCCGCGGTCGTCACCGCCGTGGTGGAGGTCGGCAGCACCGGGCGGCAGCGCATCGAGGTGTCCCTGCGGCCCGCGCTGCTGAACGCGGGCCTGACGGCCGAGACTGTCGTGCCCAACATGTGGCTGCCCGCGGCCGTAACGAGCGAGGAGGAGCACGTGTTCAGGCTGACCCGCTTGTCTTCCTTCCCTCCTGCGTTGGATGGCAAAGTCTACCCGTTTCCAGAAGACGGACATCTCGGACATATGTCAGATATCGTTTTTTTTTTGTCTAGCCACAAGCGTCTACGGACACATCACTTTGGGTGTCGGTGCGTCTATAGACGCATTCGATGGTGATATGTCTATAGGCAACGCGGCCGTTGCGTTCGGCGCAGTACAAAGTCGGAGAAATGGCAGATCCGTCTACGGTATGTCCCTATTCTGGAGCAGGTCCCACACGGTACTCCAACAGCGGGCGAAGAACGGTATAAGATGATGTATCCTTCGATCGGGGACGAGAGTGCCAGGGCGGCTGGAAAAAAATCCGCCCCCACTTGCCACCGTAAGGGCATAAATTTCCAGTCGCCCTGGGACAGGCGTCCCCGATGGTGGAAAAGCGTGTGCTCCTTCCCTGCTGTGCTCTAGAGCTCCCGGCCCTGCATCGAGGAGGCCGCACGGCCGGTGCGCCGACCGTCTGCGCAGCGGGCAGCCAGGCAGGAGGAGGAGGAAGAGGATGGGAGGGGGAAGAGGAGGAGGGAAGACGCGGGGAAGGGGAAAGCGAGCGAGAGGGGAAGGCCCCTTGGGCCCATCGTGGGGCCCTCCTGGGGCCACTGTGGAGCCCTCGGAGGCCCTGTTGGGGCTCTCCTGGGGCTCTCTTGGTGGCCCTGGGAGGCGTTTTGAGGCCATCTTGGAGGAGACTATCGATCAAAGAAGGAGGGCTTCCAATGTGCGTCCCCCTCCGGCCGCGAGAATCAGTCTCTCTGGGCTTGCTTGGCGCTCTCTTGGGGCGCTCTCAGACCCTGTTGAGACATCTGGGAGCCATCTTGAGACCTCAAGAGCCGATCGAAAGCGAGCAGGTGGCAAAGTTAAACCCTAGACGAGCACAATGGTTTCGAATGAGGCTCGCCTCCTGTGGGACTCCTGGGACAGCTTCGGGGCCACATAGTAGCCGCGTTGGAGCGGACCTGAGGCCTCTTGGAGGCATGCTGGAAGCTATCTAGAACAAGTTTGGGATACCTTGAGCGATGTTGAAGCTCCCTTGGGGTATCTGGAGGCCTCTCGGGGCCCTCTGGGGTCCCAGAGAGAGGCAACGCATCCCCGGGGCCCCCCCCCCACGCGCGGGGGGAAGGAATCAAAGGGAAGGGGCTTCCCTTCGAACCAATTACAACTTTGCTCGATTTCCCTCTCGCTAGCGCGCTTGAGGCAGAGAGCCCAGGGAAAGGGGGAGCGCCGACGACGACGACGACGACGACGACGACGACAGTTCTTGACGGTTCTTGACGGTGCGCTCGTCCATGGCGCGCCGAGCAACTCGCGCGGTCGCCGAGCCGAAGCCCTAGCGCGCACGACACCTCACAGGCCGACCCGCACCGCTAAGCCCGCACTTGACACGTAAGCCCCGGGACACGGCACTGGCGGGGCAGGCCAGCCAGGGCGTTCAACTTGCCCGCGCAGGTGTCTGACCCCTCCGCACGCCAAAGCTGAGCCTCGGGCGAAGGCGCAACGATGACATGGAGGTGTTTTCCAGGCTACCCCCGAACTTGCCGCCATCGGCCCCCCATCAGGAGCGCCGCCCTGAGCCTCGCCCTCCTCCGCCGCGCCCGAGCGGTGGCGTTCTCGATCGACCCCTCGACCTCGCTCGTTCGTCACCTTGCGCAGGAAGGCCATCGCGAGGGCCGAGCAGTCGGACCCGCCCTCCGCGCGCGACTCGAACCCGTCGACCACCTGGGCCAGGATGTCGGCGGTGCACCCGCGCATGCGGGCTCGGGCCCTTCCGTCCCCTGGGTACCTGGCCAGGAGGGTCCCCAGCTCGCCGCGCTCCCCATTGCCCCTGACGTTGCTCTGCACCCACTGCTCGTGCTCCGAGTCGCCGTCCGAGCCACCCTCGAACTGGGCGGCAGGCTCGTCCCCCTCCTCGTCCTCGGCCGCGAGCTGCGTGTGAAGCTGCTGCAGTCCACCTGCTGCTCGCCTTGCCGCCTCTCCTCCTCGCTGTCGGAGGCGCTCGTGCCCTCGTCCTCCGAGGCGCGAAAGGCCTCCTCGTCGCCCTCCCCCCCGTCCTTGACCCCTTCGTCGGCCTGCAGCTCGGAGGCCGCTGCGGCCCGCTCCGCTTCCAGCTTGAGCACAGCCTGCACCCTGGCACACTTCACCGCACTGCGGTCAGCCTGTGCCACAGCCGCCGTCCAACGCTCGCACGGGGCGGGCGTCCCCTTGCAGCGCTTGGCTGTGGCGCCCCGCCTGCCTCCGCCGCCGTCGCTCTTCTTCTTTTCCCGCTTGACCTTCGGCTTTGCCGGCGCCGCAGTCTGGCCAGACTGGTCCTCCACCTCCTCCTCGTCGTCGCCCCCCTCGAGTCCCGCGCACCCGAGGGTCTTGAACGAGAAGTCGTGCTCGAAGCTCGCCTACGCCACCACCGCCTGCGCCTGCCGCGGCGAAGCGACCCTCGGCCACCGCACCTCCAGCCATGGGCTGCCATCCGCCGAGGACCACCATCCGCCGAAGCCCTCGCCTTCGCCGCCCCGTCCGCCGAGGCCGCCCTCCGTGCCGCCGAGGCCTCATCCACATCGTTGGCTTGGTCCGCCTCGACGTCTCCCTCTGGCGCGTCGCCCTCCGAGTCCTCGCAAGCGCCACCCTCGTCCTGGCCATCGTCCTTCCCCTCCATTTCCTCCTCGCCCTTGAGGTCGTCCTGCGGCGCCTCCCATACCCCAGGCGCTTCCTCGCCCACCTGCACATGCGGCGCCGCCACCATCTCCCGCAGGGCAAGGTCCCAGCCTGTTGCCAGGCCCTCGCCGTAAGCCACGCCCAGCAGGCTGGCCTGCGCGGTGTCGGCTCGGAGGCCTGCCTCCGCCACCGCCCCCGCCACTGCAGCCGCTATCATCGCATCGGCCCTTGCCTCCACAGTGGCCCTGACCGCCGCTGTGGGCAGGCAGGCCGCCATCGCGCCCAGCCGCACCGCTAGTCCCAGCTCGAGCAGCCCACCTGCCTTCGAGCTGGAACTACGACGACGACGACGACGACGACGACGACGACAAGGACGACGACAAGGACGACGACGACGACGACGACGACGACGACGACTCAAACAGAAAAGCTTCTCACGCACGCCGACAGGGTCGGCGGATGACGGGAAGCGTCGTCGAAGGCCTTGGTTCGAGCGGCTTCAGGCGGCATTGGTGTGGCCGCAGGGTCGCAAGCCCCCGCACAGCATGATGCCAGGTCGATGGCGAGACATGTTTCGTTTCTCCTTTTGTGCGCCATCGATTGGGTGACCACACCAAGCTGGAGGGCAGAGCATTGGGCGGCGGCACGACCGCCCTGGAGCCCCGAGACTGAGAATGATTCGCTCGACCGAGGCGAGCAAGTGCACAGCAAGGCCGATTCTCATGGTGCCTGCCCCCCTGTGCTTGCCAAAGGGTGGGCCAGGCCTGGGGAGACCAATCCGTAGGACTGGGCGCAGTCTCGTATCCCGATTCACTTGCAGCAGAAGGACATCGCTATAGCACGGACCTTACTTTTTGCTTCCCACTATCCTCTTCATGTGCGGCGACTCCGCCTATTTGGCTACATTTGCAGTGATACTCATCCGGTACCCACTGGCCACAGTATTGCATTCTCAGCTTGGAAGTTGATGCCGCGCTATCTACATCACCCGCTCGCTCATTACAGCGGAAGTGGCAGCAGTTGCTGGGTGCGTCCTACGGTTACACATTGGTAATCGGTTTTGTGATTTTCCACCACGGCGGTAGTCTCTGTGTCCTGCTCTGGTCGCCAGCCTCTTCGCCACGCCCGCTATCTTCACCACGGGTACAGAGATTGATTGTGAGAAGCCAACCTGGCACTCATTGCTGTTTGCTTGATGGTGCGTCGCTGTACTTGTTATATTCTTCTGTTTGCGAAATCGAGCGAAGTGCACCCCTACCGCGCGGTAGGCCAGTCATTCGTCGCCGCTGTCGGAGCGCGTCGCAACGGGTAGTATCAGAGGGACTTTGAGTTTGGCTTGTTTCGCCCCGCTACACAGGAGCACTGTC
This sequence comes from Prorocentrum cordatum, assembly GCA_963575745.1. Taxonomy (NCBI): domain Eukaryota; class Dinophyceae; order Prorocentrales; family Prorocentraceae; genus Prorocentrum; species Prorocentrum cordatum. Next base: position 11,775 of record CAUYUJ010015744.1, read on the forward strand.
TTAGTTGCGTGGCATGATGTTTCTATTGATTCCCCCATTTTCCGCCGTGGCTTTGCTGAGCAGGGCACGTAGCCCGTCTCGAGGCCAGAGAGTCAGAGGCAGACGCGCGTTGCTCTCCACCAGAGGGCGGTAGCCCCGTATGTTGTGTCTTAGTATGCACATATGCGCGGGTTCCCCTTTAGGAGTAGGCCTTGTAGAGGGCTCGCAGGACCTCTTGCGTCGGGGTTCCGCCTCCAAAAAAAGAATGTCGCTGACGTGCGAGAAACGAGCTGGACGTCGTGGCTGAATCTGCATCACATCTAGCAATATTTCCCTAATGGAGGGTGGCGGGCCGCATCTGGCGAGTCGTTCGCGGATTCCTCTAAATAGCGATTTCGCTTGAAACGTCTTCACACAATAACGACATATCCGCGATATCGCGCTTGACAAAAACAGGCGTTCCGCTCGAGACATCCTCGAAAAATTGGGCTCCGCGAAATTTGCTCATATGTAAAAATCTGCGTATAGCCTGAGAAATCTTCACAAAAATGAGATGCCGACGGAGGTGTGCCACTGCCGCGTACGTTGAAAACTGCGTGTTCGTCCGGGACATCTTCAGAAAATGCTCGGCAGCACGGCGGACCAGAAAATAGGAGCACGGCTGAAAATGTGTTACCCGATGGAAACATCTTCAAAAAAACGAGATGTTCTCAACATCGTCTTGACATCGGTCTTGAAGTGTTTCAAGAGGAAGACACGACAGCCCAAAAAGGATTTCAATATGGCTCCAAGAGCGCCCTGCAGATTACCGAAAATGACGATTTCGCGAGGGACATCTTCAAACAATAAAAATATACAACAGCATCGCTTTGAAAGCCTCTGTTTTAACATCGTCTTGGGATCGCTCTTGACAAGGCTCCCAAAGGGCCCAAGACAGGCTTCTAAAAATGACGATTTCGCGAAGGACATCCTCAAAATAGAGATGTGTGGGCCCCAAACGAGGCCCAACATGACATCAACAGCGCCTGCGAGATTCCTCGAGTTTGGCATTGCGTTCGGGACATCCTCACCAAAATGGTAGCCACGACTTTAACAAGCATGTGGACACTGGTATATCGCCTGAGACTTCCTCGAAAAAATGAAATGCTGAAAACAATGATTTAAGACCACGCGTGTTGAAACTGAGCTTTTCGAATGAGACATCTTCAGAAAATGGGCAGGATCACGGCAGCCCAACACGCAGAAGCACGGCAGAACGCACAGGAGCACGGCAGAACACACAGGGGCACGGCATAACCCAAAGAACACACGGGAGCACGGCAGAACAAACAGGAGCACAGCAGAACACACAGGAGCACAGCAGAACATACAAGAGCACGAGGAGCACGGCAGAACAAACAGGAGCATACAGGAAAACGGCAAAACACACAGGAACACGGCAGAACACAGGAGCAGGAGGAGCGCAGCAGAGCACGACACAACAAGCAGGAGTGCGGCAGACCACGCAGGAGCATGGCAGAACACACGGGAGCACGGCAGACCACACAAAACACATAGGAGCACGGCAGAACAAGCAGGAGCGCGGCAGAACACACAGGAGCACGGCGGCACACATAGGAGCACAGAACACACAGGAACACGGCAGAAGTGACGGCAGAACACGCAGGAGCACGGCAGAACACACAGGAGCATCCGTAGCAATTTTGGCTCAAGCCGCGCGGGGGGGCGCCCTTTCCCGCACTCTTGAGTGGCCACGGTCTTCCGCTGATGTCGGGCGATGTCAGCGATGTGGATGCGCATCCCGCGGCCTGGGGCGCGCTGGCTGGCGCCGTCGAGCTAGCAGCGCGCGGGGCGGCTGCGGGCGCGGCGGGCTCAACACGGCATGTGGCAGCGGCTGCGGCGGCGGCCGCCGTCCGCACGGCCGTGGAATCGCCGGCGCCGCTGGCGATGGCCGTCGAGGCCCCTTCGGCGAACATCGAGGAGCTCGCCCTCCGCCTCGCGGCGATGGCTCCAGCTCTGTTGCAGGCCATCCGCGGCCAGCAGGCAGGAGGAGCCGTCCGTGCGGCGCGGAACCTTGGCGCGCACGCCTTGCTGGGCGATGGAGCCGCTGCGCTGGCGCCGGCGCTGGAGCGGCCTACCTGCGCCCAGCGGAGCGGGCGCGCGGTGCGTGCTGGGCGCGCGGCGGCGGCAGGGCCACGGCAGCCTAGCCTCCGCCGCTGCGCTGCAGGCCCACCCTCGGCGGCCACCGAGCCCGAAGAGGTCGACAGCGAGAAGGACAAGTCTGGCGACCGCTCATCAGGAGGGAGCTGCGTCGGCCCAGGGCCGTGGGCTCCCAGCCTCTGGTGCTGCCGCGAGTCGGGCGAGGAGCGGGCCGCCCCCGTGGCAGGCGTCGGCGATGCTGCTGCTGACGCCCCAGGCGCCGCGGGCCCCATGGTGAGGCGCGGCGGCAGGCGCCGCAGGCGTCGCCCCAAGTCCCTGGACGTGGTGAAGACCGTGCGGTTCTCTCAGAAAGACGTGACCGACTCCGACGACGATGGCGCTCCTGGCCTTGGCGAGCTGGAGGGTAGCGTCGGCGTCGGCCCCGCGGCCCCTGGGCCGCTTCCGCCCCTGGAGGCTGCTGGCGCGCCTGCCCAGGGCGTGGGCGGCGGTGAGGTGCCTGGCGAGCGTGCGGATCGCAGCGCCAGCGACGCCCCCGCCTCCGTGGGCCCCTTTCGGTCACCGCATGGGGGCGCGCAGCAGGTGGACGCGCCCAACGGCTCGGCGCGCAGCACGATCTGTTCGGACAGCGCTCGCCTCGACACCCAGATTGTGCAATACTTGGCTCGGAATGATGCGGCCCTCTTGAGCGGGGGCACGCAGGCCCCTCCTGCGCCCACCGCGCCCAGAGGACCCTGGAGGCTTCGAGCGCTGCAGCGCCAGGTGGCGGCTAGCGCGGAGGCAGCCGTCATCGACCGCGAGGTTGTGGGCGGCGACTTCGATTCCGAAGTGGATGATGACGGCTCGCACCGTGAGCTCGCGAAGCGCGTCTTCCCTCTCCTGGCAGAAGCGGTGGCAGTTGGCGACGAGGACACGCTGCTGCTCCTCCTCCGCGAAGCTGGCATTGGCTTCACGTCCAGGCCTCCTGATGCGCGTCGCCGCGCGGCCGGCGTGCTGGCCTCCATGGAGAGCTTCCTCGCCGAGGAGGCTGCAGGTGATGGCCCTCCGTGCACCGCCGCGCGCGATTGCGACAGCAGTTCCTACGTCTCCTCCGTGGTGGGTGTCTTCAGGGACCTCGGACCCGACCATGGCCAGTTCTTCAGAGAGGAGTTTTCTGATGGCAGTGAGCGCGCGGCCGAGCACGACCTCGAGCGCGCCGAATGGCTGGCCCAGGGCTCGCCGAGCTTCGCCGAGCAGCAGGCGCTTCGCCGCTCCGAGGCCCTGGCCCAGCTTGATGATTGATGGGTTCCTGCGTGCGTCCTCTTGTGGACCCCTTGCGGGCCTTCTGGCCGTCGGCGCGTTGGCGTGTAGATTTCCGCGCTCCGCCTGGGCCTTGCCGCGCGCGGCCGTGCAAGCTTGTTCGGGGCTCGCCCGTCGCAAGGCCTTGCACTTTAATGTTGTCCTGTTTGACTTGGTGCGCTGCTGAAGCAGAACCGCACAGGAGTGAAGAGGCGGGCAGTTGCATGCGGTGTGTAGATCTGCCCTCGCCTGTGGCGCCGCGCGGTGAAGGCCCAGTGCGGCCCCCGCGGCGAGAGGCGGCCCTAGGCGGCCCCTCTCGGGAGAGCGTGTCCTTTCTTGGCCTTTTGGCCCCACCACTCCGCCTTGAAGGCCCCGTCTTTAACTTTAACTTTAACACACAGGAGCATGTCAGAACGCGCAGGATCACGAAGAGCACGGCAGAACACAGAGTACATATGAGCACGGCAGAACATACAGGAGCATGACAGAACACTCAGGAGCGCGGCAGATTACAAAAAAAAAAAAAAAAAAAAAAAAAAAAAAAAAAAAAAAACATAGGAGCACGGAAGAACAAGCAGCAGCACGGCACAACACAGAGGAACATGGCAGAACGTACAGGAGCACGGCAGAACACACAGGAGCATGGCAGAGCAGGACCATGGTAGAATACACAGGAGCATGGCAGAACACACAGGAGCGCGGCAAAACACGCAGGAGCACGGCAGAACACAGAACATCTATTCACACAGCCGCACCTACAGGCACACGCACATAGGCACACGCACACAGGCACACGCACACGCACACACAGACACATACATACACACACAGAGGCAACATACGTTCACGCAGACCGCAGGAGCACGACAGAGCAGCACGGCATTACATAGCAGTGCCGCAGACCACGACGCACAAACACACATGCACATATTCCACGCACGCACGCGCACGCGCAAACGCACACACGCCACGACATATCTGCGCGGCAGACCAACAAAAGAGCATGCTTCACAGACCTAGTGGACAAAATCTTCCCGTTCTTGTCCTGTTAGGTTTTCATCGTCGTTCGTCGTCCGCCTCCTTGGCCATCTCGGACCTCCATGACCCCAGCCCCGCAGACCTGCCCCGAAAGGCCCGAAGAGACCCCGAGGTAGTACCAGGATGGCCCCAACAGATTCCCCCTCCTCGTTATCCTCCCCGTGCAAGAGCAAGGGCATGCGGGCCACGTTTTTTATACCGTTCTGCGCCCGCTACTTCTCCCTCTCGCCCTCGGGCCCTCTCCTCCCTGGGAGAAAGTGCACGGTGTGTGCTCGCCCTCGGGGCTTCCCGGCTCCTGACGCCACAAGCGTCCTGAAAGTTCTGCCCAGGCTTAGCTTCGGCATCGAGGGTTTGCAGGGCTTGCTCAAGAAGGCCGACGCACCGACGGAGCTGGTCGCGCCGTGCGTGGGGGTGATCCTGCAGGTCGCCGTAACTTCGGTGAACCAGGGCGCGGGCATTGCGCGCTGCACGACCGCGGTCGCGCCGGCGCTGCCGAGCGAGCCATTGAAGATGGAATCGCTGAAGGCTGGCTTCCTGGTGCGCGCCCGGGTGGACAGAATCCTCACAGCTGGCTCTGCGAAGAAGGACAAGGGCTCCCGCGGCCCTGAGGGGACTAACCAGGGCCTCGTGGTCAATTTCTGCGGCGCGCTGAACGGCGTCATCCACTGGCACCATCAGGGGAGGGGCCTGGCCGAGGCCCCGGAGGTGAAGCACAAGCAGCGCCTGGCCGCGCGCGTGCTGGCCGTGATCCCCGGGCCACAGGTCACCGTGCACCTGACGCTCTTGCCCCACATTCTTGACTGGATGCCCCAGCGGGACGAGCTGTCGAAGATCGCGGTAGGCGAGAGGCTCGACGGCAAGGCGTTGGATTCTGTCCCCAAGTACGGCGTCCGGGTGCGGTGCGTGCCTCAGGGTGGTGGCAAGGTGCCCGTCCTCGGCTTCTGCCCAGGCAGCCGCCTGGCCGACAAGGATTCAGGCAACGACGCGGAGGCCCCTGCGGCCGGGGCGACGTTTCCATGCCGGGTGTTGGGTTACAATTTCTTGGAGGCGGTTGCAATCGTCACGCGCCGACCTTACGACCTCCGAGAAGATATCTTGGTCAGCGTCACAGAGATGGCTGCGGGCCAGCTCGTGACGGGTGAGATCAGCCGCGTCGCCGAGTTCGGGATTTTCGTCAAGCTCAGCGAGTACGTCACGGGCCTCGTACACCTCCGCCACCTCACCGACGTACCGTTGGCCACGGTGCCGAAGAAGTTCCAGGTCGGCTCGAAAGCCAAGTGCCGAGTACTGCGAGTTTTACCAGAGAAGCGCCAGGTCAGTCTCACTATGAAGAAGGCCATGGTGAAGTCTGAGTTCCAGCTCTCCAGCTTCGAGCAGGCCAGACAGAATATGCTGCTGACTGGGTACGTCAGCAACGTAAAGCCGTACGGCGCAATCGTCTCGTTCTTCGGTAACGTGTACGGGCTCATACCGGCGAAGGAGATGGAGTTGGACGAGGCCCCAGCATTAGGCATGTCGGTGCAGTGCCGCGTGGAGTCTGTTTATATCAAGCGCAAGAGGATCGGCCTCTCGCTGAACTTGGATGGCGGCAAATCGGCCTCGGAGCTGGCTGGCACTCCAGCATGGACCCCCAGGAGTGCCCCGCCTGAAGGCGCGACGCCAGGCGTGGTTGTGGCGGTCACTCGCCTGCTGGAGTGCACCGAGGGTGGCATGGTGGTGAGCTTCGGTGCTGCGGGCGGAGTTTGCGATTTGGCCCTCCGCGGCTTCGTGCCCCTCGCGCACCTCGCCGACGACGCGGCCTGGGCGACTGCGAGGCATGCGGAGTTGAAGGAGCGTCTGCAAAAGGCCAGCAACGGCGAGGCCGAGGGCGTGGAGGTGGAGGAGCGGGGTGTAGTCCTGGCCACTCGGTTCAACCCGACACTTCGGAGCTCCAAGGAGGGCAACAAGGATTCGGCCTGGTACGTGCTGCTCAGCTGCAAGCCCTCACTGTATCTGTCGGCCGAAGAGGGCGCTTTCGTGACCGAGCTGTCGGAATTGCAGCCCTCGCGGTTGTACACTGGATACGTCAAGGAGGTTCACCACTTTGGCGCGCTCGTGAGCGCTGGCAGCTGGAAGCTGGCAGGCGTCGCACCGAAGCACCAGATAGCAAGCCACTTCGTCGAGAAGCCCAGCGAGGAGCTGTCGGTCGGCCAGACCGTGCGGATGTTGCTGACACAGGTTGACACCGAGAAGCAGCGCTTCACCGTGGACTTGCGCCCTGGGCCCATAACTGCTGCCAGCGCGCCGCTGCTGCGCCGGGAGGCCGAGGCGCTGAGGCTGATGTTGGCGGCACGCGCAGCGGCAGCCGCCCAGGCCGCCTCAGAGAAGCCCGAGCTGTGCCCTGGCGCTGTGCTGGATGCCACGGTTAGCGCAGTGAAAGACTACGGTGTGCTGCTGAAGTTGGTGGGGCATGCCGACCTCACCGCGCTGGTTCTCAAGGAAAATATGCCGGCGGCGCAGGCGCTCAAGCAGGGCGAGGCGCTGAGGTGCGCGCTGCTCGATTTCGACCCCGCCAGCGGCATCGTGGACGCCTCGCTGCAGCCCGAGCTGGTGGCCGCGCCGCCCCTGGAACCAGGCTCGCTGCTCGACGCCGCGGGGAAGAAGAGCAAGAAGCGCAAGGCCGACGCGGATGGTGGCGTCACAGAGCCTGCCCGCAGGGAGTTGGCGGTGATGCCGGCGTTGCAGAAGCCCGCGTATTCGGTGGTCTGGGCCAAGGACCCGCCAGTGGTACTCTTTACCCCCCCGTTTGGCCAGCGGCGCTGGCAGGGCGCGCGCGCCTCGCTGCTGCACAGCGCCGCAGGCAGGCGGCTGGTGGCGTGCTGCCCACTTGGCGGCGGCGAGTCCCGAGACAGGCCCAAGGTGCCCCGCATCGACAGGCCCGAAGAGGAGATCCACATAGGGAGCCCCATCACGATGCGCGTGATAAGCGTGAAAGGTCTTCAGGCGGTCTTGGCCGCACCAGTCGGCCTGCGTGGCCACGTGCACGCCACGCATTTCGTGGATCCCGCAGGCGAGGGCGGGGTCGCAGGAAGCGGCGGAGAGAATCCGCTGGAGGACCTGAAGAAGAGAGGCCTGGTGGAGGCGCGTGTGCTGTCCATCCAGCAGAAGGGTCAGGGCAGAACAGGAAAGGCCTACAACCTGGAGCTCACATGCAGGCCATCTCTGCTGCGTGCCGGCCAAGATGCCAGTGCCTACGAGAAAGCTGTGACCAGGTGGTCCACCCTCGCGGCGGGGAAGCTGGTGCCCGCGGTCGTCTCGGAAGTGCGGCGGAGCTCCATGTGGCTGGAGGTGGCCCCGGGCGTCCGCGGGAAGGTGTCTTTGCTGGACGCTTCCGCGGAGCTGCCAGTGGTGAGGGCGCTGTCAGAGCACTTCACTGTGGGACAGGTGTTCCAAGCCCGCGTGGTGCGCTGCACAGCTTCGCAGAAAAAGCTCGACCTCGCGCTGTACGGCGCGGCCGGTGCCGAGCAGACGCCAAAGGAGGGCCAGCGGGTGCTGGCGCGACTGGAGCACATCGAGGATGTCGCTGGTAAGGGGATCGCAGCCTCCTTCAGGTTGCCAGGGCGGCGGCGCGGGGTGGTGCATGTCACAGAGTTGTTCGACTTCTGGGCGCGGTTGCCACTCAAGAGACTGAAGGTCGGTACGATCTACGAGACCGCATTCCTTGGCGGGTCGGCTGCCCCCGATGCGCGCCTGGAGTTGAGCTTGCGAGCCTCGCTCGTGCACGGGCGCGCGGAGGGCCCCGACGAGCGCCGGCCCATGGCAGCAGGAGATTTGAAGGTTGGGCAGAAAGTTTCTGGCTACGTTGTCAACTCGGGGCCGAAGGGCGTCTTTGTCGCCCTCAGCCGGCAGCTGACGGCCCGCATACGGCTCAAGGCACTGAGCGACCAGGTGGTGATGAAGGACAGCATTGCGAAACTGCACCCTCCTGGGGAGCTCATCCGCGACGCTGTCGTTGTAGAGGTCGACGCCGAGCAGGGCCGCGCCGAGCTGTCTCTCCGCAAGGGCACGGGCACCGGTGCTGGAGGCACCAGGCTGTCGCTGGAGCAGCTCGCCGTGGGGGACGTGGTGGCCGGCCGCGTCAAGGCGATCGAGAAGTACGGACTGTTCCTCCGGGTGGACAACTCTTCCTTGGACGCCCTCGTGCACAGGTCCGAGATCTCCGACACCGCCTCCGTGTCCCTCGATTCGTATCAGCTTGGGAGCCGGATTTCGCGCGCGAAGGTACTCAAGATCGAGAACGGCAAGGTCTGGCTAGGCCTTAAGCCCTCGCACTTTGCCGAAGACGAGCTGGACGAGGATGAGGACGACGAAGACGACGACAGGGAGGAGGAAGCGGCGGCCGACGCCGGTGGCGCGGGCGGGGGAGAGGCCGCGAGCGTGCTTGATGCGTTCAGCGGCGGACAGGCAGCATCAGCTTCGAGTGCTGCGAAGGCCAAGAAGAGAAAGAGGGAGGAGAAACAGGAGGCGGCTGCCGCCCCGGCCGCAGACTCCGACGAGGAGGCTCCGTGGGAGTCCGCTGCTGCCGCGAGGGACGGCGCAGCCGAGGCTGCCGGCTTCGACTGGCCCGAGCTCGCGCTGGGGGCGCGCGCCGGCTCCGACGACGACTCCGCGGAGGCTGGCGAGGACAGCGAGGGCGCTGAGGCGGATGGCAGGCCATCGAAGAGGCAGAAGAGGGCCCTCAAGAAGGCCGAGGCCAAGGAGTTGGCGCAGAGGGAGGCGGAGAACGCGGAGGGACGGTGGGCCAGCGAGCCACGCACCGTGGAGGATTTCGAGCGACTGCTGCTGACACAGGGCGGGACGTCCATCGTCTGGATCCGCTACATGGCGTTCCATCTGAAGATGAGCGACCTGGAGAGGGCACGGCAGGTGGCCGAGCGAGCGGTGAAGCACGTCGGCTTCTCGGAGGCGAAGGAACGGTTCAACTCGTGGGTGGCGTACATGAACCTCGAGTGCACGTTCGGGACCGACGAGACTGCTGAGGCCGTTTTCCGGCGCGCCGCCAGCCACAACGAGGCCAAGCATGTCTACTTGCAATACGCTCGGATCCACCAGAGAAACAAGAAGCCGCAGTTGGCCACGAAAGCTTTGGACACGTGCTGCAAGAAGTACCCTCAGTCAAAGAAAGTTTGGATTGCCTTCCTGACGATGCTTTACGAGGAAAATGACTTGGAGGGCGCACGTAAGATGCTGCCCAAGGCCTTAGCAGCATTGCCCAGAAAAAAACACCCCCTGACAGTGTCGAAGGCGGGGATGCTCGAGTACCAGCAGGGCTCCGTCGAGAGGGGGCGCAGCATCTTCGAAGGGCTAATGGACAGCTACCCGAAGCGAACAGATTTATGGTCCGTTTACCTGGACGCCCACATCGCCGCACACACCCCACCGCGGGCACCCGAGCCCGACCTCGGGGAGGTGCGGAGTCTGATGGAGCGATGTTGCTCCATGAGGCTGAAGGCGATGAAGATGCGTTTCTTCTTCAAGCGATGGCTGGATTTCGAGAAGAAGTGGGGAGATGCCGAGAGTCAGGAGAGCCCTCCTCCGTCTAACCTCTTCCATCTCACCCTCGCCACGGCCACCCTCTCCACCCCCCGCACGGCCTCGCTTCGCCCGTATTCCGCGTCTCCAGAGTTCGCTTCGCCAGGACTCCCTTGGCCAGAGCTCGATTCGCCGCGGTCTTGCTTCGCCCAGGCTCGCTTCGCAAGGGCCCGTTTCGCCAGGGCTCGCTTCGTTGGGGCTCGCGTCGCCAGGGTTCGCTTCGCCAGGTCTCGGCTTGCCCGAGTCTCGCTTCGCTGGGGCTCGCTTCATTGGAGCTCGCGGGCCGGGCGGGCGGATGGGCTCCAACGGGTGGGTCGGGCGGGCGGACCTTGATGGACAGGTCGGGCGGGCGGGACACTGAAGCGGGCAGAGGTTTTTCAGCAAGCGAGCGGGCGGACCCTAACGAGCGGGTCGGGCGGGCAGACCCGAACGGGCGGGCCTGGCCTGGCGGACCCAAAGGCGCAGGTTGGTCGGACGTGACGAGCGAGATTCGGGCGAAGTGAGCCGGGCGACGAAGCGAGTTGGGCGAAGCGAGATTCGGGCGAAGTAATCCCCGCGACGAAGCGAGCCCAGACGAAGCGAGCTTGGCGAAGGGAGCTTCGGGCAAAGCGAGCCTCGGGCGAAGCGAGCCCCGGGCGAAGCGAGCCCTGGCAGAAGCGAGCCCACCTCAGCCTTCCTCTGTTCCCAGGAGCAGGTCCGGCAGAAGGCCCGCGAGTTCGTCGAGGCGCAGGCGCAGTGAGCTTGCCGAAGGGCGGGCCGCGGGGCAGGTTAGACGCAGCGGCACGGGCTGCCAGGAAGCTGGATGCCTTTGGCGTGACCAGCCTGAGCGAGAGTTGGATACGCATGTAGCCGAACGCCTCTCTGGCGGTCGGCCCTCGCGTGGACGGGCACGCTGGCCCTCCACATTTGTACTGGGCATGTCATCATGTGGCCGTTGGGTGCTCCGCTTGTGGACCCAGTTCTGTATGTGTGCCTGTGTGTGCGGGCATATGGGTGTTGTGTGCGTGCGCGTGTGTGTGTGTGTGTGTGTTGTGTGTGTGTTGTGTGTGTTGTGTGTGTTGTGTGTGTTGTGTGTGTTGTGTGTGTGCGCGTGCGCGTGCGCGTGCGCGTGCGCGTGCGTGTGCGTGTGCGTGTGCGTGTGCGTGTGCGTGTGCGTGTGCGTGTGCGTGTGCGTGTGCGTGTGCGTGTGCGTGTGCGTGTGCGTGTGCGTGCGCGCGTGCGTGCGTGCGTGTGCGTGCGTGCGTGCGTGTGCGTGTGCGTGTGCGCGTGTGCGCGTGTGCGCGTGTGCGCGTGTGCGCGTGTGCGCGTGTGCGCGTGTGCGCGTGTGCGCGCGTGTGCGCGTGTGCGTGTGCGCGTGTGCGCGTGTGCGCGCGTGTGTGTGCGTGTGCGTGCGTGTGCGTGTGTGTGCGTGTGTGTGCGTGTGTGTGCGTGTGTGTGCGTGTGTGTGCGTGTGTGTGTGCGTGTGTGTGCGTGTGTGTGTGTGCGTGTGTGTGCGTGTGTGTGCGTGTGTGTGCGTGTGTGTGCGTGTGTGTGCGTGCGCGTGTCGTGCGCGTGCGTGCGCGTGCGTGCGCGTGCGTGCGCGTGCGTGCGCGTGCGTGCGCGTGCGTGCGCGTGCGTGCGCGTGCGTGCGCGTGCGTGCGTGCGTGCGTGCGTGCGTGCGTGCGTGTATGTGTGTGTGTGTCGTGGACAACCTCGATTCCAAGCCCGCAGTCCTGCGCAGCCCCCCAGGCCCCCTGCCCGGAGGCTCCGTTGTCCCGACCCACGAGGGCACTCCACTGGCGGACCTCCTGCTAATCCCTGGGGGTCCCCATGGCCCTGCCCACACCCGCACCACTATCCCCGTCTTCCGTACCATCGATGACACGTTCGGCAAGCACCTCAGCTGCGGCCTGTGGAAATGCCAATGCGATCGGTGCTCAAACGACATCCCCCTAAAGCAGGCAATGCGGTGACGCGCCGCTCGGCACGTTCATCTTCCGCCCTGGAAAGAAAGTTCGGATCGAACTGGAAGGGCTCCCGCTCTTCCATGCCCGGACACAGGCGTTTGCCAGCATGCAGTGGGACGCCACATGGTTCTGTGAGGATTGCCTGGTGCACCTTTGGGACGCCCGTCCGAGCCAGGTCAACGCCATCCTTGGTCCTTGAGAGGGATGGGCGTTTCTCGTTTCCAAAGACAGCGCCTACAGGGACAAAAAGTCACCTCTCCCCGCGGCGGCGGCCACCTCGCAGTCGCACCCATAGGGCAATCAGCCCCCGCCACCCAATGACGACCAGCAACCGGACCCGCTGGGTATCTGGGAGACCCCCGACCCTGCATTTCTGAGCACTAACACAGGCGGCACGGCCCGCAGCCGCTCCTGCCCCCCAGCTGCGAGGCGGCAGCGCCAGCAAAATCGCAGTCCAGCGCGCCGGCGGCCTCGCAGCCCAGGCACTGACGACTCGGTCAACGATGGCAGAGCACCCAGGCGCACGTCAACCCCGCGCGCTTCCACCAGCCACTCCCCCGACAGTCGCTCGGTACCCTCGCGGGGGCACCAGACCAGCCCCAGCTCCACAGACCCTCGGGGGTCCTCCACACCCCCACCCAATCATCGGGGCAGCGCATCGCCGGGGCGTCGCCGCGCAGACTACCGCAGCCCCCACACCCGCACGCAGGCCAGGCGTAGCCGCTGCACTTCAGTTCCGATGGCAAGTGGTGACGCCCCGGCAAGGCGGTCAACGCCGCCAACGCGGCCTCCTGCCAGCCCCCTGGACGGACCCCCGAGCATCGACCCCCTGGCCTGCCCAAGCCTCAAGGTAAGGGACACTGCGACGCTAGAAGCAAGCAGGCGCATCCCTCCCGACCCCACGCACGGGAAGGCAAACAATACGATCGCACGCACTATGGAAGCATATGCCCGCTCAGCTTCTCCCCTGATAGACGAACGCTGGAGGGCTTGAGCGGGGGAGAACGCGCCCCCTTCTCTCCGCAGGCCCAGGAAAGGCATGGGGGCACCCGCTGACCCCAGGGCCTGACCTGCAGCGAGCTGCCAGGAGCTCCTTGCTACCATCTGCGGCAAATCCATCCCGACCTCTGGGTTTCCCCCCGGCGCCCAGTGGGACGATCAGCGCGCCAGCCTGGCTCTGATTGTCAGCCACCTTCACCGCCAGAGGCGCCGCGACCCCGCCAGCGTTTCCAGTGGACCCGACGAATGGGACGCGCACCGCAACAAACACGACCCCCAGGCGTCCGTGAAAGGACGGGACCCTGCGTGGTACAGCCAAAAGATTCTGTTCGACTACATGAGTTCGAGAGGCACCACTTCGCTTCAGGACCCGCAGGTCCGCGGGCTTCCTGCAACAGCGGCAAGGAGGAAACAAACCCTCTCGCGCACTTTGGCCGCCGCTCCCCCGCAGGCGGCAACTGCCCACCCCCAGCACGCAAAAGCTCATGAAGGAGGTAGGAGCAGCCAGCCAGCCAAGCAACCTCGCGCCGCGCCCCGCGCAGCTCGAGCTGCCGCCACCCCCGGCACCCCCCAGGCGCGGGTCATCAAGCGGGCTCGACCGCAACCCAGCCCCCCCATCACCGAGGTTCAGGTCGGCGCCATGCGGCGCCTCGGAGGAACGCGCGCGTCTGTCCGACGCACCGAACGACCCTTCAGAGGCAGGGCGCAATCGGAGCGACAGCAGCTCCAGACCCCCCTCGGCGCCACGCGCTCGTTCCAACTCGTCGGCCTGCGACTGGGGCCCGCAGGAGCGACCTGCAGCCCGGCGATCAGCCGCGACGATAGGCGCCGCGGCCCGAGCAGCTCCCCGCGGCCGCCCGCCGACGCGCGCCCACCCCATCCCCCAGCCCCGACCGCGGGCAGGTTCCGCGGGCAGAGCCGCCCAGCGGAGGCGCCCCGCAAACCGCCAGGGAAGAGCCTGCACGCGAGGAACATCGCAGCCCGGGCGCATCCAGAAGGTGGCGCGGAAGCGACGCCGCGGAGCGGACTCCGCCCTGGCGACAGGAGCCGGCGCTTCGCCATCCGTTTCTCCTTCGCGATCACCGACCCCGGCACGAAGCCACGGATCGACCCCACTACGTGCCGCGGCAGAGAGTCGCGCGGCAGCCCACCTGGAACTATAAGACCAATACCAGAGAGGAGTGGCACGAACGGTCGACCGCTTCAAAAAGGAACGCGGCCCCACGCCGGCGATCAGCCGGAACGCAGCGCGAGATCGGAAACTAAGGCCGCGCTCCTCCAAGAACCCCCCCCGGGCACAAATCCGAATGCTGCCAAAGTTTTGCGCCCGACCTCAGCCAGGCCAACTACGACGTCCGCGCCCCGCGCAGGCACGGGGGCACCCGCGCCAACTGGGGCGCCGAATGGGAGCGCGAAATGGAGAAGAGGAGGCAAAACGCTGAGGCCGCCAAAGGCGAAGGGAAGGGCCCCCGCCCCAGGGGCATGGCAAGCGCCCTGCCGACACATCCCGGCCCAGCAACGACCCCACTCGCCAGCGGTGGCCCAGCGCGCGCAGTCGCCGCTGGTAGCTCCCCCGCAGTTGGCACTCTGCCGCGACCCGTTCTGAGTCACCCTGCTCGCGGGGCTGGCATTGGCCTGCCGGGCCAACTGCCCCCCCCCCTCCCTGCGCCCCGGCGGCTCTCTTTTCGCTGCGCTGCACTTATTCGGCGCCCCCCCCGCGCGCTTCCTGCCCCCTCTCGGGGCCATGCTTCTCCTCGCCGCCCGCCCTTGCCACGGCCCTCGTCGGCGGTTTCCGGCGCTGCGCAATTTCGGCGCCTCCCCCCCCCCGCGCGCCTCCAGCTTCCACTCGGGGCTACATGCTTCTTCTCGCCGCCCGACTTGGCTGCTGCCCTCGCCGGCCCCCCCCCTGTGCCCAGCCGCCCTTCCAGGGGCCGGCCCCTGCGCGCGCCTCGGTGGGCTGGACTCGCCGCCCGCCGCTGGCCCGGGCCCACCCTTCGCCACTTGGAGGGCGCCCTGCCCTGCCGATGCCACCCCCCGCTATGGTCGGGGATTCGCCGGCCTTCTGCAGGTTTTGTCCAGGCCTCGCTCGCGGCACCACCCACCGCTGCGCCGCGCCCAGCGCCTGGCCGGCCGACCTCGTCCGCGCTCGCCAGGCCCCCCGTCGCCAGCATGGTTTTCAGGCCGGCCTCTCGGCCACCCACCTGCCTGCCGGCGGGCGAATTGCTGCCGCGGCGCCTTGCGCTGCACCCCCCCACGCCTCGGAGGTCGCCCGATCTCGGCGCCCGCCCGCCCGCCTGCCAGCACTCCCAGCACCGCGCCGCCCCCCCTGATGCCGCGGCTCTGCCTCTTCGCACTTTGCCCATCGCCTTCACTCCGGCGGCAGCCTGCGCCCCGCCCGCTCACCTCCCATCGCGCCTCGTCGGTCGCCAGATCTCGGCGCATCGCCTAACCACCGGGTTCGCCTGCCCCGCCAGCCCCTCCATTGGCGCGGTGACTGCATCAACGCGCGACGCGCTTCTCTCCTTGCAGTCGTTTGCCGCTCGTTCAACGTCAGCCCCCGCGGTACCCTCACGGGCTGATATTGATTGGCTGGTCTGGTCTCCCACGCCTGCCTTCGCGGCACCTGCCCCCGCGCCCAGCTTCGCCCGGCCGCCGCCAGGTCGCCTTCCCCCCCCCTAGCTGTTGCCCGGCGCCGCGGCTGGCACCCCCCTCGGCGCCCTTTCCGCCGAAGCCGGTGACTTGCCTGAGCGAGCCCGGCCCCGCCCTCCCCGCCGCGCCGGGGCCCCCCTTCCCCCGCGTGCATTGCGGGCCAATTTGCATCCAGCGCGCCCCGCTGATGCCGGATCGCCAGAGCAGCACACTCTGCCCAGCCGCCGAGGTAAAAAATGCGCGCGGCGCGCGCGCGCGCGACGCCGGCCTCGCAGCCCCCACGCCGGCGCACGCGCTGGCGGAGACGTGGCGTGCCCTCCGAGGATGTCGCGTTCACTGGCGCGCTCGGGTCGTGATCTTCGGCTTCTGAGCTGCGCCGCGTCAGTCGCCAGTCCTTCTCGTTGCCCCCCCGCCGCTCGCGCTCGGCTTCGGCCCCGCCCCTTTCCGCGCTTGTCAGCTGCAGTTGAGGCATCCGCCCCGCCCCACGCAGGCCCGGCTTTCATTCGACTCCGCGACGCCGCGCGGCTGTCCGCTAGCGGTTGCGAACAGAAAAAGTGCGCGCGAAGAATGCGCGCGCGCGTGTGCGTGCGTCTGCGCGCACGCGCGTGCGTGAGTGCGCGCGCGCGTGCGTGTGTTTGTGTGTTTGTGTGTTTGCGTTTGTCTGTGTGCGTGTGCGTGTGTGTGAGTGCGTGTTTGTGCGTGTTTGCTTGTGCGCGTGCGAGTGTTGCGCGCGCGAGGGCGCGCGTGTGCGCGTGGGTCTGCGCGCGCGTGCGATTGCGTGTCTGTGTTTGTTTGTGTGTGCGCGTGTGTGTGAGTGCGCGTTTGTTTGTGTGTGCTCGTGTTCGCGGTGTGGTGCGCGTTGTATGTTGTGTGGTGTGTGTTGTGCTGTGCGTTGTGTGCTGTGCGTTGTGCGTTATGTTTTGCGTGATGTCTGCGAGTGTTGTGTTTTGTGTGTTGTGTGATGTGTGTGTTGTGTGTTGTGTGTTGCGTTATGCGCTGTGTTGTTTGTGTGTTGTTCATGGTGTGTGTTGTTCATGGTGTGTGTTGTGTGTTGTGTTGTGTGTTGCGCGTTGTGCGTTGTGCCTTGTGCGCTGTGCGTTGTGCGTTGTGCGTTGTGCGTGGTGCGTGTGTTGCGTGATGTGTGTTGTGCGGCGCGCGTTGTGCGTTGTGTCGCGTGCTGTGTGTTGTGTGATGTGTGTTGTGTGTCTTGTGCTGTGTGTTGTGTGTTGTGCTTTGTGTGTTGCGTGCGCGCTTGCGTGCGCGCGTGCCTGCGCGTGCGCGCCCGTTCGTGCGCGCGCGTGACTGCGCGCGTGCGTTCGTGCGCGCGCGCGTGCGTGCGCGCGCCGTGCGTTATGTGCGTGGTGCATGTGTGAGTATGTGAAAAAATGGTTTGTGCGCGCGTTGGTTGCGTTATGTGTTGCGCGTTTGTTGCGCGATGCTTGCCGCGCGCGCGCGTCCGCGCGCGCGTGTTATTGTGCGTCTGCGTGTCTGATTTGCATGCGCACGCGCGCGTGCTGGATGCAACGCACAGGGGTCTCTCGCATGCAGTTCCCCGTTCGGTCCTCCGCATGGTTAATTTGCGTTTCCTCCATTCTACCTTGCTCGCCCTGGCTCGCCCTTAACCCGGGAGAACGCGGCCTTCGCGTGCCCGCGATCGCCACGCGCGCAAATTCAATGTATGTTGGCACGTCTTGTTAATCTACGACCAGCCGTTGGTACGACGGCGCGGAGGACGGAACGAACGCGCGTCTCTCTGCATGGGGCGCGCAGCGCGCGTGCGCGCATGCGTGCGTGCGTTGCGTCTGGTTCTCGCCTTGGCTGCTTTATCACCCCACCCCCCTTCTCCTTCTTCCAGTTTGTCCACACCGCGGGGTCTGTCTCTGCCTGCGTGTTGGCGCATCCTGTTGGCGGGTTCGCATGGCTGGCCCCCCTCGTCACTTTGCCGCCTTGTGGTCGGAGCGGCGCGACCTGCGCGACGACGCGCACAGTCTCTTGCGCCCAGGTGGTTGCCCCATCTGCTGGTTTTGCCCCCAATGCCTTCATGGTAGCTTTCCGCGGCTTTGGTCGCGTTTGGGGTTGCTGTTTTAACGCTGGCGTCTGCATTGCGCGTCGGCCAGTCTCGCGCCTGTCCACTACCCATGTGCGCCGCCGCTCGTCGCGGTTGCTGCTCGCGGTGGCCCGCGCTCAGCTTTGTTTTTGTTGCCCATGGTCAAGCCAGCCTCGGCCGCGTGATCATCTTTGCCACGCCTACTTCTTGCATTACGTTGCACGGTCGCCTCATGTGGTTCTCACCCGTTGCAAGGTCGGCGGCGTTGCATCGTCGCGCAGTTGCCCTGCGCGCATGCACCGCAACCAAGTTGGCTGGTCTGGCAGCCTTACAGTTCTATGTCGTTGCCTCCTTCAGGCTCGAATTCGTACAAACTTCCCGCGTCGGGCTTTCGCTCCGCGGGTTCTTTGGCCGCTGCACTTTGCCTTTACAGCGCCTCCCTTTTTCCGCAACAAATATGCATGGCCGCGGCTGGATTATTGCAGCATGGCGCGCTCGACTAAGTCCGTCCGCAGTTGGCACCTCCACCTGCCAAACGCACCCGAGGCTCCTCTGCGCCGCCGACTTTAAAAAAAAAAAAAAAAACCGCGCGTGTTTTGTTGCGTTGTGCGTTGTGTACAACCGCTTGTGCGTATGCGCGCTACCATATGGTGTGTAATGTGTCGGGTGCGTTGCGTTGTCTCGTGGTGCGTGCGCGCGTTATGCGATGTTGTCTGTGTTGTGCGTTGTAAATGTGCGTTGGTTGCGCTGTGCGCGCGGGTGTTCGCGCGCGCGTGTGTGAGTGTGTATATGTGCATGTGTGCCTATGTGTTTGTGCGCGTCTGCCTGTGCGCCTGTCTGTGCACGCGTATGTGTGTGCCTGTGTGTGTTTGCGTGCGCCAGTGTGTCTCTGTGTGTCTGTGTGTGCGTCTATGCATGTGTGTCTGTATGCGTTGTGCTTTAGAATGCCTCTCTCCCCCTCCTCTCCCTTCCTCGCCGCCCTCCCCTTGTCCTTCCCCCTCTGCCGGATACCTCAAACGAGGACGCCGTTGAAGCGCTCGCCTGCACGGACACGCAGTGGCCCACGCACCACGGAGTGTCAGATTGCATTGTGGTTGTGTTGTGTTGTAGCTCGTCGTGTCGCGCCATGCTGCGATGCGCTGTCAATGCGCGCGGCGTGCGCGTGCGCGCGTACATGCGCGTTGCGTGTGTGCGTGTGTTGTGTGTGTTGCGTTTGTGTTGTGTGTGCGCGCGTGCGTGCGTGCGTGTGTCTGTGTGTCTGTGCGTGTGTCTGTGTGTGCGCGTGTGTGTGCGTGCGCGCGCGCGCGAAAGTGCGCGCGCGTGGGTGCGCGCGCGCGCGTGCGTGCGCGCATGCGTGCGCGCGTGTGTTTCTGTGTGTGTGCGTGTGCGTGTGCGTGTGTGCGTGTGCGCGTGGGCGCGTGCATGTGCGTGTTCGTGTGCGTGCGCGCGTGCGCGTGCGTGTGCGCGTGCATGTTCGTGCATGCGTGGGCGCGTAGGCGCGTGCGCGTGCGTGAGCGTGCGCGCGCGCGTGCGCGTGTGCGCGTTTGTGCGCGTGTGCTTGCGAGCATGTGTGCCTGTGTGCGTGTGTGCGTGCGCGTGCGTGTGTGCGTGTGTGCGTGTGTGCGTGTGTGTGCGAGTGTGCGTGTGTGCGCGTGTGCGTGTGTGCGAGTGTGCGTGTGTGCGTGTGTGGGCTGTGTGCGTGTGGTGCGTTTGTGCGCGTGCGTGTGTGTGCGTGTGTTGCGTGTGCGTGACGCGTGTGGTGAGCGTGTGCGTGTGCGCGTGTCGTGTGCGTGTGCGGCGCGTGTGCCGTGCGTGTGTGCGCGCGTGTGCGCGTGCGCGTGTGCGTGTGTGCGGCGTGTGGTGTGTGCGTGAGCGCGCCGGCGCGTGTGCGTGTGTGTGCGTTTGTGTGCGTGTGTGTGTGCGTGCGTGCGTGTGTGTGTGTGCGTGTGCGTGTGCGTGTGCGTGTGTGTGTGCGCGCGTGCGTGCGTGCGCGTGTGCGTGCGCGTGTGTGCGTATGTGCGTGTGTGCGTGCGCACATGTGTGCGCGTGTGCGCGCGTGCGTGTGTGCGTGGGTGTGTGTACGTGCGTGCGTGTGTGCGTGTGTGCGTGTCTGTGCGTGTCTGTGCGTGTGTGCGTGTGCGTGTGTGCTGTGTGCGCGTGTGCGTGTGTGCGCGTGTGTGCGTGTGCTGTGCGTGTCGTGTGTGTGCTTGTGGTGTGGCGTGCGTGCGTGGTGTTGTGCGTGTTGTGCGTGCGTGTGTGCGCGTGTGCGTGTTGTGCGGTGTGCGTGCGTGTGTGCGTGTGTGCGTGTGTGCGTGTGTGTGGCGTGTGTGGGTTGTGGGTGTGTGCGTGTGTGCGGTGTGTGCGTGCGTGCGTGTGTGCGAGTGTGTTGGTGTGCGTGTTGCGTCTGTGTGTGCGTGTGCGTTGCGTATGTGCGTTGTGCGCGTTAGTGGTGTTGCGTGCGCGCGGCGCTGTGTGCGTGTGCCGCGTGCGCGTTGCGTGGTGTGCGTGTGCGCGTGCGTGTGCGCGTGGCGCGTGCGCGCGCTCGTGCGCGTGCGTGCGCGTGTGCCGTGGTGCGTGTGCGCGTGCGCGTGCGCATGCGTGTGCGTGTGCGCGTGGTGTCCGTGTGCGTTGTGCGTTTGCGGTGTGCGTGTGCGTGTGTTGCGTGTGCTGGTGTGCGTGTTGTGTGTGCGTGTGCGTGTGCGTGTGTGTGTGTGCGTGTGCGTGTGGTGTGCGTGTGCGTGTGCGCGTGCGTGTGCGTGTGCGAGTGCGCGTGTGGGTGTGTGTGTGTGTGTGCGTGTTCGTGTGCGCGTGCGCGTGCGCCGTGTGTGCGTGTGCGTGTGCGCGTGCGCGTGCGTGTGCGTGTGAGTGCGGGTGTGGGTGCGGGTGTGTGTGTGTGGGTGTGTGTGTGTGTGTTCGCGTGGGTGTGTGGGTATGTGGGTGTGTGGGTATGCGGGCGTGTGTGTGTGAGTGCGCGTGGGTGTGTGGGTGTGTGGGTGTGTGGGTGTGTAGGCGGGTGGGTTGATGTGTGGGCGTGTGGGTGTGTGGGTGTGTGGGTGTGTGTGTGTGTGGGGGTGTGTGGGGGTGTGTGTGTGTGTGGGTGTGGGTGTGGGTGTGGGTGTGTGTGCGTGTGTTTGTGTGTTTGTGTGTTTGTGTGTTTGTGTGTTGCGTGCGTGCGTGCGTGGGTGGATGGGTGTGTGTGCGTGGTGCGTGTGTGCGCGTGGTTCCTACTTCCTGTGTCCAGCTCAGCTCAGCCACGGCGGGGGAGCGAATTGGATAAGAAGTTACGGCACGGAGAGCCAGACCCTCGGACGCCAGTTTGGGCGTCACAAACAGCGTTTGCACAAAGGATTTCTTCGTTGTCTGGGAAGGAATTAGTCCTGGTGGTTGCGGTCCTGGTCGCCGCCCCTAGAGTCCCAGGTGCCGCTGGCGCTGGTTGTTGCGATTTCCTGGTCGCGTCCGGCTGGCCCTGGTTTTTGCCAGTTCCCTGTCTCCTCCAACGGATCCTCGACCTTGCTGGCCCTGACTGTTACAGTTTCTCGGTCGCCGCCCAAATGGTTCCCGACTCCCGCTGGCCCTGATTATGCCGATGCCCTTCTCATCGCCCCTTGGGTCCTGGGTCCCGCTGACCCTGGTTTTTGCAAGCTCCTGGTTGCCGCCCGAATGCTTCCCGTCTCCCGCGATCTTGTGTTGCTGCAATTTCTTAGTCGCCACCTATGATGTCCCAGGTCCCGCTGGCCCTGGCTGTTGCGATGTCCCTGTCGCCGTGGAGTCATGGTTCCCGCTGGCCCCTTTTGTTACGATGTCCTGGTCGTCGCCCATACGGTCACGGATCCCCCCAGCCGTGAGTGTTGCGATTTTTTGGTCGCTAGCCATAGGGTTGCGGATTTTGCTGGCCCTGGTTGTTGCGATTTCTTGGTCGCCACCCGCATGGCTCCAGACTCCCACCAGCCCTAATTATTGCGATGTCCTGATCGCCGCCCCTGGGGTCCTAGGTCCCCGCTGAACCTGGTTGCAACGGTTTCCTTGTCGCCGCCCGGAGTGTCGTGGGTCCCGCAGGCCTTGATTGCGATTGATTGGTCGCCGGCCAGAGCAGAGGATCCCGGCCCTGCTGCAAAGGGTTGACTTTGGGGATCCTAGCTGGCAATTGTTGCGTCGGGGTGCCAGGCCGAAGGCCCTGATTGGAGTTCCAAGGTTTCGGAAGGCCGTCGGGCAAGACGGTCCCTGGCGAGAGTCGGGGCTCTTCAATCCAAATAAGGTGCTCCAAGCAGGGCCCTCCGCCTTCTCTCCCTCCTCCTCCTCGAGATAGAGAGAGAGAGAGAGAGAGAGATTGTTGATTTGAGCTTGTCGCCCTCAGCGGAAATCCCGCAGAAGCCGACGGGAGTAAAGCTGATCATGAAGAAAGGGGGTATTGAGGGAAAGAAGGGGTCCTGAGGTGTTTCGCCGTGTTCGACCTCCCGGGGCCCTTCCTGGGCCCAGCACCATCAGGATGACAAAAATCGTGGGGAAAGACCCGGAAGGACCCGTTTCCGTCAGAGTTTTTTTCCCTTATGCCAAGGAAGCCGGCGGGAGTAAGACCAGGGCGGCTCCGCAGGCGGAAGCCGGCGGGAGTAAAAATTCCCCCCTCACGGGGTGTCAATTCAGGCGCACGAGGGGTTGCATCCAAGGGCTGGACCGCAAAGCGAGGTACTCTTTGCGCCACATTTCAGAAGGCCCAGTTTTTGCGCCACATTTCACAAGGCCGATACTCGGGGCAAGCGGGCGGGCTTGCCAACCATCCCCGCGAGAGTTCGCCAGTTTCTCCGGGCGAGAGCTCTCTTATCCAGCGTTCTCCTATCCGTGTGCTGGGCTTCAGGTCGCCTCGCCTCCCGCGCAGCTCCCGCCGGCGGAGTGCGCGCCTGCCCGGTTCAGGGCGGCGCGGTCAACCTCCCGATTGTCATGTGCTGGTCGCGCGGGCCACTCTCGCACCTGCTCCTGCGCCTACATCCATACCCTCCTTCATCGTTTCCCTCTGTGTAGCCTTGTACTTTGTGAACGTCATTGCCTGCCCAATCGTCTTGGCCGCTGCACGGCAAGGGATGCAGTGTGCCTCCGCCGCCGTGCCCTGCTCAAGCCATTTCGAGAGCGGCGGGCCCCATGCTTCATCCATTTTTGGCCCAGTCCAGTCTCTCCGTTGCAAGCGAGATAGCGCTGGGCTCGGTGCGACGGCTCGGCAGTCTCCTCGTCGAGGGCGGGCAGCCGGCGGCCGCAGCGGAGCAGCTGGGCGGGATCAGAGCCGTCCTCCTGCTCGTGTTCACCATCGGCACGATCGTGGGCTGCTGCTGCTGCTCGGCGTGTGTTCTGGCCGCAGGCGCTGCCCACCATAGCGTTCGCTTGGCGGGCTGGGATGCGAGTACTAGTGCAGTGGTGCGCGAACGAGGACTTCCAGGTGAGGCTTTTCCTTCGCGAGTCAGACGGCGTCGAGCTCGAGAGCGAGCTCGGGGCACCAGCGACGAGTCCTACGAGTCCGGTGTGGATGGCCGCCACACCCGATTTCGACGTTTACCCTCACGAGCTGGAGGTTCCGCCTCTGCACGCGTTGGCCCCCTGCGGTCCGACGGGCCGGCCGCTGTGGCGCGATCGAGTGGGCGGGGACGGACCACGCCGGGCCCGCTCTCCGACCCCCCACGAGTTCCTGGAACTCCGCGCTGCCTGCGGCGAGAGCCCGCCAGCGGGGGAGATGGTGAATGCGGACCGGCCGGCGCTGGCGGTTGCGCCGGGCCCGCTGGATGGGACAGCGACTCCTTCTGAAGGGCTGGTGCGACGCGAGGTTCGGGAAGGATGGGGGCTGGCCCCGGGCGGCGGTGGCTCATCGTGGGTTGCGAACACGAGGGTGAGGTGAACGTGCTGGCAGACTTCACAGCTGCGA
The DNA here is from genome assembly GCA_963575745.1 of Prorocentrum cordatum. Lineage (NCBI taxonomy): Eukaryota > Dinophyceae > Prorocentrales > Prorocentraceae > Prorocentrum > Prorocentrum cordatum. The sequence continues at coordinate 35,344 of CAUYUJ010015744.1, forward strand.
GTGGCCCATGGTCTATGACACGCTCGGGGTCGCGAAAGCCGGGGGGAACTGCTACCTGGTGAAGTTTGTGACGGAGAAGCAGGCCGAGAACTCGTTGGACGCACGTAAGCTGCCCATCCTGCACGCTTTCGACGGCGAGAGGCGGCGCATCTTCAAGGACGCTGTGCGAGGCATGTCCGAGACGGCATGGCCCTGTTGGCCCGTGAAGGAGCGGCGGACCGCGCTGTGGCGCGTTCGCTTCCTCGCGGAGCAGGACGCACATCCCCGCGCCAGGCGATGCAAGTGGCGCGCGGAGCGCGGCCTGACGGCGAGCGACACCTGGGGAGGCCGACAGGCGCCCAACACTTCCAGAACTCAGAGTTGTTGTGGAGGGGCAATGACGATGTACCATATTGAACATCGAGAATTCGAAGAGGCTTAATGGCATTCCACTAGGGGCATATGACCTTGAAACAACATCTTAATATAGAAACTTGGCTATCCTTAATGCATGGCAGTGCGCTTGTTCAGCGGAATGCAAGAACCAGTTCGAACACCGCGTTGTCTCTGGACGCGTAGCGCATGATGTCTCGAAGCACCGTGGGTACGGCCCGTTCTTTGTTAATCAAGCACCCCGTGGCAAGAACGACGGCGACGATAACCCCATCAAGTCTAGTTTTGATTGCGAGAACCATCCACGACCTTATCGAAGACATCGTTCTTCTTATAGAAATTGAGAATGTTGGTTTGGTTACTGCGGTTCGGCATCAAAGTTTGAAAATCGACAAAGATGAGTTACCGAGGTACCATGAACGCTCGGACCTAGCGAAGCTGAGTTCGCTGGCCCGCTCGAATTGCCCATGCTCTCAAGCTGCGATCAGATGCACCCGACTGAGGGGCGGCAAGCTCAGCGAAGCCAGTGCCGCGTTGCTCGCGACGCGCTCGAGCGCCATAGTTCACAAGCCACGTCAAGCACTCGAATGTTAAATGGTATGGGCCGACATGCGGTACCGGAACACAGCGATGTAGGCGGCGGCCGAACTGCCACCGCGCATTTTAAAACTACTTTTTTTCTACGAGGCAAAACAAGGGCTTGGAAGTTCCAGAAGATGCCATGCGACATTCGATCGGCTGTGTCCCAACAGGTCAACGCCAATGGGCACATACAATGTTCTCCGCGGTATGACAAATAGCACGGTTATGAAGCTGCGAAACCAAATGCTCGAGTCGTGGAATTTCGATCGGCCATGCCCCAGTCACATCCCGAGGCTACAACATGCGATCCAGTGATGTTCGCCCATGTACACTTCGGAGTTCAAAACGGTAGGATATCAACACATGCGCCCAGCAACAAATTTGCAGCGCCGGGATGTTTGATGCACGAGACTCTATTTGCAATCCGCGAGGTTTAGCAGTTCACACCACTCTCAAAGTAGCGACCTCCCAGGGCATTCGTTGAAACTTCGATTTGGGCGAGGTTCAGAAAATATTAGGACTATGAATCATCACTCGAGGTGTTCTGATCTTCTCGCCTTCAAGCCCGGCGCCGCGTGCAATGCAGCGAACGTTCTGAGCAAAGCCCCAAGACTCAAGGAATCCTGGGGCGCTCAAGTAGGACATCGCCTTCGAGGGATCGAGAGGTCGCCTTCTCTTATTCGACGGAAGGCGGGGCGGAAGGTCAAAGGAAGTCGGCAGTAGTAAAGCAGCGGTGGGTCCGCTGGCGGAGGTAAGAGTTCGCCCCCCCCAAGAGATGACGATGTTTTGTGATACAGAGTTTCTGGGGTCAGCCATATGCCGTGGCGGCATGACAACTGCCCCGGGCAAGGTCTAAGCTTCGCACCGTTCGAAGGGGTCAAGTTCGTCCAACCTATATACCGACTGGCACGCCCGAAGTACGCGCAGAGTTGATGAGTGCAAAGTGCTTGTCTTCTGAATATGCACGGGCGTAGCCAAGATTCGATCCAGATCCAATGCATGCCACAAGAAACATTAGCGTCGAGTGCCCGAATTCGAGCCCGAAGCTGAGATGTGAAATCATGCTATTTAAAGGGTCGGGCAACGGGCGCACGAGTTTGAAGAGCTAGTGGCAGGCCAGAGGGGGCAGCACATTACCATAGAACAAATATTTTTCGCCTTCGAGAGAACCCCGATAGAGCCTTATGGATGCACCCGTCGACACTGACAGTTTTGCACGGGCCAGTACAATTTCGACAACGGCCGACGGCTAGCATCCGTTCTGTGTCGAGTGGGACCATGGCAAGATCAACGGCGACAAGAATGCATCATGTTTGGTCTCCATGTCGCGAGCCATCCACGACTTGATCGAACAAATCGTTTTCCTTGTCGCAATTGATAAGTTGGCAAAGTAATTTTGGCTTGGCGTCGAAGTTTGCAAATCGTCAAAGATGGGTTACACATGCGGGATGCCATGAACGCTCGGTCCTAGCGAAGCTGAGTTCGGTGGCCCGCTCGAATTTCACATGCCCTCAAGCTGCAATCGGCTTCTACCGCTGCAATATGCGCCCGACTGATGGGCAATCAGCGACGCCTGTACCACGTTACTCGCGACGCGCTCGAACATTATAGTTCACAAGCCCCGTCAAGCACTCAAATGTTTAAATGTCTCGGCCGACATGTTTGTCCAAATGGAATCGGGAAGCGAGGAATTATCGGAGAGCACGTCGATGCGGGGGGGGCGCCAACTTGCCACCGCGCATTTTAAAGCTCACTCTTCCACAAGGAACCATAAGGGCTTCAAAGTTTCAAAAGATGGCACGCTGCATTCGACTGGCTGTTCCCCAAAACGTCAACGCCGACGTGCTTATACAACAGTTTCCGGGATATGACCAAGTAGCACGGATATGATGTTGTCAAACAAAATGTTCGAGTCGTGGAAACTTGGCTGGGCGATCATCATTCGCATTCCGAGGTTGCAACATGCGATCCAGTGATGTTCACCAACGTACATTTCGGAATCCAAGACGGTGGGCTATCAACACATGCATTCAACGACAAGATTGCACCGCGAGGGTGTTTTAATGCATGCGCCTCTACTTGCAAGCCGGTTGAGCAACGCACACCGCTCTCAAAGTGGCGACCTCCCAGGGAAATCATAGAAGCTTCACATTAGGCGAGGTTGGGAAAATATGAGGGCTATGAATCAGCACTCGAGATGCTCTGATGTTCTCGTCTTCGAGCGCGGCGCCGCGTGCAGTGCAGCGAACGCTTTCAACAAAGCCCCCAGACCCTCCGAGAATGATGGGGCGCTCTGGAAGGGCATCGCCTACGAGGGATCGAAAGGCTGGCTTGTCTTATTTGACGGAAGGCGGGGCAGAAGGTCAGCGGAAGCCGGCAGAAGTAAGGCGGCGGCGGGCCCGCTGGTGGAGGTCAAAATTCCCCCCCCCCCGCAAGAGATGACAATGTTTTTGTGTTCAGAGTTCCCGGATTTGACGGCATAACAACAGCCCTGGACGCGTGCGCGAAGCTCTCAGTTTCGCACCGTTCGAGGGATCAAGCTCTTCCAACATGCCCTTGTTTTTGTTGAGTGCATATATCGATTGGCCTGCCCGAAGCATGCGCGGACTTGATGAGTGCAAAACGATTGTCTTCTGAATATGCACGGGTGTAGCCAAGATTTGATCCAGATCCAATGCCCACGCCACAAGAAAGATGAGCGTCGAATGTCCGAGTTCGAGCCCGATGCTGAGATGCGAGACCATGGTCTTCAAACGGTTGAGTAACATGCTTACGAATTTGAACAGTTAGTTAGTGACATGCCACAGGGTGCAGCAAGAGAACACTGAACTAATGTTGTTTGTTGGCCTTCGAGACAACCCCGACAGAGCCTTATGAATGCATCCGTCGACACTGACAGTTTCGCACGGCCTGGTATCATTGCGCAACGGTCGACGGTTATCATCAATGCCACACTGGCCTCAGTTGCATAATTATCCGAGTTGATTTGCACATGGCTTCCATGATGATACCATCACATTCCTCAGATCGTCCTCAATAACCCTCTTCCTCATCCGTCTCCTCTTTCTCCCACCCTTTTCCAGCCCCCCATGTCAGTCCTCCTCCTAGTCTCGCTGTTCCACCCACCACCACTCCTTCATCTCCTCCCAGTTCTCTCCCAACCACACATGTTCATCCCCGTTCCCGATGTTTGTCCTCGTCTGTCCACCTCCCTCCGCCCTCCTCCTCCCACCCCCCTCCTCAAACCTCCCCCTCACCACTCCCCCAACTCGCCCGTTGGATTGGAACAGTCTCATCCTGCCCCTCGCTCTGCCAATTGCTTTCTCAGACACGCTGCATCTTCCCACGGCACCCGGAGAAGTCGGAGAGGAGGGGGGAGGGAAGGTCGGTATGAGTTGGAAGAAGAGGGGAAGAGAGTGCAGGGGGAATGGGGAGGAGGAGGACGGAGGACGGAAGACTGAGGGGGGAGAGGAGGAGTATATATGAGGCGAGAAGGAGGGAGGTGATGACAAGGATGATCAGAAGGATGAGGATTCAGAGATTGAGGACGCAGCGGGCGGATTGACATCTAGCAACACGAACAAGCAATTACTCATTAAGAGTGGCCAGAGATGTTCGAAATCGATCACTCGCGAGGTGCAGGTGGCGCGGAGGAGGAGGGGGAGAAGGAAGAGAAGAGGAAGGAAAGAATGAGCAGGGAGGA
>CAUYUJ010015744.1:42500-60000 GCA_963575745.1 Prorocentrum cordatum
GCGCTGTCGGGCGCTCGTGGGGCCGTCTCGAGGCCGCATGGGGGCCTTCTTGGGGTTCTCATGGGGTCTTCCGGGGTGCATTGCAGGGCCCCTTGAGGCCATTTTGGAAGCCGTCGATCAGAGGAGGGGGGCTCCAATGTTAGCCCCCCCCAGGGTCATCAAAATCGTTCCTTGGGGCCCTCTTGGGGCGCTATGGGCCGCTCTTGGGGCTGTCTGGGGGGATTCGGGCCCCTCCCGAGTCCATGCTGGGGCCATCTCGAAGCGCGTCGGAAGCGAAAAGGCGGGAAGACACAAATCACTATGGTTCCTTAAGTGTTTGAAGGACGTCGGCCTTTGGGGGGGTCCCGAGGAGGCCCCGAGAGCATTTGGAGTTGTCTTGTGGTTTTCGTCGGGCCTTGCGCAGGCATGTCGGAAGCTATCTCGAGCCATCGCCGGCTATTTTGAACCGCTCGTGAGGCCACCTTGGAGCATCGAAGGCCCTCTTGGAGTCATGCCAGGCGAAAACGGACCCCCTGACACGCATCGAAACCCCGAGACGAATTTTGGGCGCGGGGCGGGCCCGCCCCTGGGAAAAGGGCCTTTGGAAGAAGAAGGAAAGAACTCGCTAGACCACCATAGCCCAAAAGGCTGGTGGGGTTCAATGGTCCGACGGGCGCGGGGCATGGCAGCTGCCCCCACCGGGCGCACGATTGCAGCATGCACTACGAGCAGATCGCGAACAGTTTTGGCGGGGCCGCCTTTGCGGCCTGCGGCCTCGCCGAACCACACGTGACCGAGGCCACCGTCAAGCTTGTGCATCTCAAGAGGCGCGCCATCCGAGCGGTCCGCAAGGCGTCTGAGTCGGGCGCCGTCTGCCCCGCCAGCCTCGTCGCGAACGCGCGCGACGCCACCGCGGCAGCGACCGCGGCAGCATGCACCAGCAATGCGAGGACAGGGGCGAAGCAAAGAGCGCCTTCGGTTGATTCCAGACGCGGGCAAGGACAACACTGCGGAGGGATGTCGAAGCGCACGAGTACTTACTGGCACTTCGCATTTAAATCGGCGAGACAGATACAGCGGCGCGCCGAGCGGGGTCGAAGCAGACACCTCGAGAAGACCGCAGACGGGGCCCGCCAGGACAGGCAGAACGGCGACCACAGCACAGGGCGAGTCGCAGACGTTATTCGGGTTTGGCGGGAGGAGAATCAAGAGGACGGTGGCGTTCCCCTCGAGGCTGGACGAGAGCGGATACGATATCGAGACAGCCGAGACGATGAGAGCCCACGAGCTAAGGCGTTCTGGCGAGACCAAGGCCGACGAGACACTGCAGTCACAGGACATGGTCGGGAGGCACAACCTTAGAAGGCAAGCAGCGGTCCGAGGCACCCCATCGAGCTGGCCGCCCCCGTCCCCAGGGGCGCGCCCGCCCGGCAGCTCAGCGCGGCGGAGGCGAGGGCTTGCGGCTCAGGCAGCTCCGTCACTGCCATTCCAAGGGCCGCGCCGCACGAGGCGGCGCGCCGCGCGCGCCCGTTGCTGGCGAAGTCGCGCTCGCCAAGCGGGAGCCGGAGGGGCTCAACGAAGGTCGCACGCGCGCCACTCCTTGGGGTGGCGCGGCCACTTACGCCTCCGAGGCCCGCGGCGAGATCCCCGTCGACGGCGCCCTGGGCAAGCGTCACCGCGAGTTTCTCCGATCGGCGCCGGCCGGCGCCATGGCGACATCGCTCCGGGCGTCTCGTTGCGATTCGACGCCCTTCGCGAGGCCAAGAAACGGGGCGTGGCCCGGCGCGCCGACTGCCGACACTTCTCCCGCAATCTCGTTCGCCCGCTCGCTCCGCATGCTCGATGCGCTGCTGCGCGAGACGGGCTGCCGAGGGCCGCCGAGCGCGCGGGCGCCCCCCTCGCGGCCCCCGACGAGTCGCTGCAAGACAAGGGCGAGCGGGAGCCCGGAACTTCATTCGTGGACGACTTCGCAGCGCGCCACGAATTCGACCGCCCCGGCAACCTCGAGGGCCAGGCTGGCAAGTCCACGGCGCGCGTCGCCCAGGCGGCGGGCGGCGCGCAATGCGCAGCCAGCAAACAAACACACGAGTCCCCCGGGCCTTCACAGGCGCTGACCGCCAAAAGGACACAATCAACGATGGGGACTTCGCGTCAAGGCGCGGCGACGAGGTCGCCACCCATAACGTCGAGGAGCCAGACAAGGCCGCCAGGTCGAAGCGCGCGCCGGGCACTTTGTCCGACGACGGGCCCAGCGGAGTCGCAATCGCAGCGAGGGCGGCCGCGGCGGCAGCGCCATCGCCGCCTCTCACGCGAGACGCACAGCACGGGCAGCAGCTCGCCGGCAAGCACAAGCTGCTCGTCACGGACGCCGTCGGGCAGTCTCAGCTCTCGGCCCCCCCCAGCACCTGAGCGCCCGTGGCTCGCCCCTTCCTGCCATTCTCGCCGCAATGTCACACTCGCGGCGCCTTCCCAGACCACATTGTCGCCCACGCCGCAGACCACATTGTCGCCCACCAGGCGGAGAGGGCGACGCCCGACAACGCCCTTCGCGCTGCGCGACTTCGCCCCCCCCCCCCCCAGCATATTCTTCAATATTTGTTATTCTTAATATTCTTAGTATTATCACTCTCGTGTAATCAGTATTCGAATGATTCTTATCAGTAGTATTGATATTCGCATTATTCTCTTCATGCCTCAGCTCGCCCACACGACCTACTTGCCGGGGGGCGAAGTGGCGGCTGCGGGCGGGCATTGCAGCGCCGGGGCGACGCGAGACGGCCGGGCCCCTATGCCGACCCCGCCGATAAGACAGCGAGCCTCTCCCCGCCCCCCCTAGGAGGAGAGGGTCGAGCGGGCGCGCGGCGGTCATCGCCCAAGCCCGCGAGGGCACGCAGCAACAGCGTTAGCGGCAAATGCTCGAGCGACTCGCGCATCCCACGAGGATCCCAGCGCTGCCCGGCCAAGAGCTTCAGCCGCCGCCATGATACCTCTGCTACGTCGGCGGGCACGCCGATGAGTCCTGGCTCGCGCTCACTGGGCACGTGGCTCGCAAGAACCCCCGCGACGACGAACCAAAGGAACGGGCCGCTGGGGCGAGCTGCTAGATCTGCGCGAGACAATGCCACGCGGCCAACCGACTCGCGCGACGCCTCGGCAGGACCAAGGCGCGCGCCAGGGCATAAAGAACAGCGCCCAGACCAGCGCTTGGCACAGCCGACTTCGGGCAGAACGCGGCCGACATCCGCGCCGCGCAGGCGGCTCGCAGGCGGGCGGGGCGCCTCAGCGACTGGGCCGACAGGCCACGGGCGCACCCCATTGGTTCGCCCTTGCGGCCATGGCCCCTACCGCCCACGAAGCGAGGCCCGAGGCGGCAGCCACCCCCGCGCGCTTCGCCGTTTCCAGCCGCAGGCGCCGCGAGCTCGACGCACGGCACTGGTTCGAGGAGGCCCGCCGCGTGCACGGCAGCAACCACGCCGTGTCTCAACATCGCCAACAACCAGGTCCGAAAAAAAAATGCGGCGCGAGAAAAGCACCGCTTTCTGCATGCCCCCATTCTGGGCTGGGCGCGCGGCAGGCGCCCTGGACGGCCCATCCCGCGAGACACGGTCGCGGGCTCGGCGACGCGAGGTCACCACGCCAGTTGCAGGCGCCTTCCAAGACCGGCGAACACCGCCCTGGATTGCGGGGGCTCAGTTTCATGAAAGACATGGAGCGCTAGCACCTGTCGATGGGCAACGCCTTGACGAGGGTCCAGGCTTCCTTTTTTTATTTCTGCGGTGCCATGGGAATCCCAGAGGCGTGGCCGGGCACCCCGTCGAGCCCGCGGGCGAGGCGAGCGCGCCCTGCCGGCGCGCCCCAGAGGCGCGTCACCGCACGGCCCAGCCACGGGCGCAAGAGATCGATTTCGCCCAGCGCCAGGCATGTGGTGAGGCGGGAGGCGCGACGTCTACTGAAGGCGGGCAGGTGCATTCACACGAGCGAGCACACTCAGGCGCCGTCGAGACTTACGACGGACAACAAGCAGACGACAGCGCCCGCACAGGAATATGCCCGATAGATCTTGCAGGCGCTCGCGCAAATTTTCGCCCGGCGCATCTCCAGTCGTTTCGGCGCCAGGCCTTCCAATTGCGATTGGTGGCCAGCTGAAGTAGGCGCCATGCCCGTCCTTCATGCGATCCATCCATACCGCGCGCGAGATGGGCGCAGACTTTCAGCGAGAGGCTTCCGGGCGGCCGTTGCCCCCGCGGCAGCAGCGGCTTGCGCAGGCTCAGGCTTGGGAGCGAAAGGCAGGAGACGGGGAGCAGGAAGGGCGGCAACGACGACCCGACGCGCGAGCGGCCTAGGGCGACAACCCCGCACGAGCCCTTGCCCCGCGGCAGGCCGGCTGCCGACCCCAGGGCGATTTCTCGGGTTGAATGCATAGCCTGGCGCTCAGCACCCAAGGGCAAGGTCGAGGCGCGCGCCGTGGCCCACGTCACCGAAGAGCTTCAGTCGGGAGGGGGCAAGCGCAGGGTCGCGCATGCTATCATTACGCGCAGGACGGAGGCTCAGCCGCAGCGCGCGGAGGCGCCCAGCCCCACCGCAGATGAGTTGTTGACCCCAGGACGCCTGTCCGCGCAAAATGCACGACTTGTGCGCTTAGCACTGCGCGATGGGGTTCGGGCGCGCGCGCACACAGGGAGACGCGCCTCACGCAGCGTTCGGCGGGAACTTTCGCGCGGGCGTTGCGGGAGCGCGCGGATTGCAAGCGCCAGCCCAGGGGTTGGAACCATCCTCTTCGCTTTCAGCGGGAGGCACTGCGGCGCGACGCGCGGCCCGACGGCCAGTTTCTGGGCGAGGTCCACGGCGGAACAGCCAGAGAAAGAGAGGCGGGGAGGAAGACGACGCCGCAAGCCTGCGCGGGGCAGCGTGGGCCGCCCACAGGACCAGCGCGAGGAGCAGGCGAGGCCGCCGCAGGCTGCTAGGGAAACGGCGCGACCCCCCCCCCCCAAGGGTCCATGCGCTTGGCGGCCGCTCGGCGCGCGCCCCAGCCTCGCGAGGTCAGGCGCTGCGCGGGGGGCGAAAGCGGCACGGGGGGAAGTACACCCGGAGCGCCGCCCCGCGCTGCGCCGTGCTGCGACCGCGCGGGAGGCTGCCACGGGAGCGGCGGGGCCCCCCCAACGGACCCAAAGGCACCCCGCTGCGTCGCCGCAGCCCTCAGCGGGCTCGGGCGCGCGGTTTCGGGGGGAGCGGCGGGCCCCCCCAAGGGCCCGATGCCCCCACAGGCCGCTGAGGGGCCCGTCTGGCCTCGCGGCGCGCCAGCCCGGCGACGCCACGCTCGCCCTCCACGCCCACCCGCATCATTCCCCCCGAGAGGTGCGATATACCATCCCTCCTCCCCTTCCCCCCCCAGTCCTTCGTTCGCCCGTGCGGTTTTCCACAGACGCGTGCCCGCCTCGTCAATGGAACATGAGACGAGGAGGGAAGAGGAGCAGAAGCAGCAGCAGCCGCAGTAGAGCTGCAGCTAGGAGCAGGAGGAAGACATAGGAGGAACAGAATTGAGCGGAGGAGGAGAAGGAGGAGGAGGAGGAGGAGGAAGAGGAGGAGGAGGAGGAGAAGGAAGAGGAGGAGAGGCAGGGGGCGGACGAGGAGAGGCAGGGGGCGGAGGAGGAGAGGGCAGAGAACGAGGGGGATGGCAAGAATGGGCCGAGGGTTAGGGTGGACAACGACGTTGTTTTGGCTCTTGGGCGCAGGCCGGCTTCGCGGAGGCTGCGCGCCCCGATCCCAGCGCTTGCCAGAAGCGCGGCCGCCAGCCGCGATATCGCGTTCCCGCCCTGGTCGGGGAGGAGCAGGCCCTCCGCGGCGCGGGCAGCAGGAGCAACAGAACGCGGACTCGTCTCACCCCAAACCCTGAGCACGCACGGGCAACGTTCGGGGGCGGATAGGCCCAGGGGGAACGCATCGACCCTCGATCGCCCAGTGATCGCCGATGGGGGCATGATAGCTCACCCCGCCCAGGACCCTCAGGCTTCGCAATCAGGGGCCCATCGACGATCTACCGGCGATGCATCGCCGATTCCAAGTCAATGATTCCACCCCTGAGCTGGTCCCCACTTGTCGTTCCCCATCAGTTTCTCCCCCAAACCAAGCACGCGTGTCAACCCGCGGGGCGCGGGGAGCCAAAGACAGCAAGCCCAGGCGCAGGTTACTTCGCGCGAAAACGAAGGGCCCTGCCTTGAGACCCGACGAGCACCGGGGAGGCTCGGTATGAAATGCGTCCGAGCCTCGCGGGTGCACAAACGAGATGGGCGAAAGCAACGCAGCGAACCTCACAGTGGCAAATTGATTCATACATTGTCTCCCATCCTCGTTCTTCTACGCATCCTCCACATACTCCTCCTCCTCCTCCTCCTCCTCCTCCTCCTCCTCCTGCTACTCCTCCTCCTCTCCTCCTCCTCCTCTCCTCCTCCTCCGCATCATCTCCTCTTCCTCTCCTCCCTCCTCTCCTCCTTCTCCTCCTCCTCCTCCTCCTCCTCTTCCGCCTCCGCCTCCGCTCCTCCTCCCCCTCTTCCTCCTTCCTCCTCCTCCTCCTCCTCCTCCTCCCCTCCCCCCCTCCGCTCCTCCTCCTCCTCCTCCTCCCCTCCTCCTCCTCCTCCTCCTCCTCTTCCGCCTCTTCCTCTTCCTCCTCAGCCTCCCTCCTCCTCCTCCTCCTCCTCCTCCTCCTCCTCCTCCGCCTCCTCCCTCCTCCTCCTCCTCCTTCTCCTCCTCCTCCTCCTCCTCCTCCTCCTCCTCCTCCTCCGCCTCTTCCCTTCCTCCTCAGCCTCCGCCTCCGCCTCCTCCTCCTCCTCCTCCTCCTCCTCCTCCTCCTCCTCCTCCTCCTTCGCCTGCGCACTCACCTGAAGGACGACGTGTCCGTGGTGTCCACAACAGTACAGGACGCATGAGGAAAAGCTGGAGAGAAGGGCAACGGGCTCGGGCAAGCCTCCTCGCCGCCGATGGCGGCGCTCCCGACCGACCCCCAATACGGGTCCATAGGCTTATACAGTGGGGCGCCGAGCACATCAGGAGGAGTGAACTGGCCAATCGGGCACTTGGGGGCCGATCCAGCAGCACGTTCACAGCAGCACTTTGCAACAATACGACACAAGGAGAATGGCCAAATGGCAGATGGAGACATGAATTCGCCGTGGCAATCGAAACCTGCCTTGAGATCGTACTCAACTGATGGGAAGCTGGAGAGACTCGACCTCATCGGGAACTCAACCGAAATACTTACTCCCAAAGTGAAATCACACTTGCACGCGCCACTGCAAATCCAAGCTAGCTCGGGTAGCTCCCATGGGGAGGGGCGGTGCAGAGATATGACAGGATTCGCATGAAACAAAGCAGATGGGCATTCAACCGAACGAGCCGCGGCGGCCAATGCCATCATGAAACGTAACATACAGTGATCATCTGGCACACACGCCCATTCTTTGGGTGCGAGGTCGGGGGCACCCAAAGGGTGGGATAAGGAACGAAACGGTTTGGCACGTTATTTCTCCTCACGCGCCAAGTCTCGACCCTAGGGGCAGCCACCACTCCGAACACTCTCTTGGAAAGCATCAAATGGATCATGCAATTGCGACCAGTTGCGGTCAGGATGTTGGTAGGCGCAACTGCGAGCATGCAAATGGCAAGACCTTGGGCGGCGCACAGCTCTTCGCATCACCATTGCAAGTCGTGTTGCGCGCGTGCACAGCCCGAGACATGCACAAAATACATGATTGAACAGGAAAGAGGAGCGGCGGGCTGGGGTGCGGCAAGGGGGCCACGTTCGCCTCCACAGGGATGGCACGACACACAGCACGGCACCCAGCACCAGGGAGCCCCAAGGAAGCGGCCGCGCCAGACAAGCCAGGCCCGACAAAACGTGACGGTGGGGCAGTGGTTTTCTCCTCAATATCCTTGCCTGCGCAAGTCCCTTGGCAAAGCAGCACCTGATTCGCGGTCACAGGTTATCTGCTCGGGTGACATGATTGGGATCACCGCAATCATGTTGGCTAAACATGTTTGCTTGCCGTGTCTGAGGTGTTTCAACAGCCTCAGCCTAGAATGGAAATCAAGACAGCACGCTTGGCAACAAGACCCCGAAGCCAGCCGGCCTGCCGGGTCCAACTCTGGATGGGCTTTTGTTTTGTATGCCGCCCACGACGCGCGTGCATTCAACATTGCATCACACTCGAAGCAAGGAAACACATGTGCGGGAGGAGGAGGCACAAGGAAGGGGGGACATGCCGTGCCTGTGCATTGAGCAGTGTCACGACACAAATCCTGCCATTCTAGTCTTCGCATTTCGTCTATACTGCGTGCATGCGCAGCTCTCTGTGCCTGTCTGCACATACGCTTCCAAAAACATGCGCCACGGGTTCGGATCAGGTGCACAAACCAGCTCGGTGGCCCACACGGCAACAAATCTCGGGGCAACTGCACATGATCACCTAGCCACAGTAGGCCCTGGCAAACGAGGTTCGTCCACGATTGCTCAGCTTGCATTGCCTCATCGAGTAGACATAGAAGTGCCGTAGGGGGCAGCCTGCACGAGACGGGGTATCAATCAGAGCCGCCTGAGGCAGAGGGCATTCTCGAGTGGAGCCTGGCCAACTGCACTTAGGAGCTTGTGTGCAGCGACATTGTTATGATGAGAGCCGTCGAATTTGAGGCCCGAGGTTTCACGAAATGGCTGCAAGAAACGATGTTCAAGCAAAGAGGCCTGCTTAGCGCACAGCCAAGGCCAAACTGATGCGTTATATAGTAAGTGAGGCGTGCAAAGCTTATGCATATATGTGGGCTTGTGCAATAAAGACAGCTTACCGCTAGCAAAAACAGTGCGCCTCAGAACTCCGAGGGGCTGCTGCATGTCATGGCACCTGTGGGAGATCTCGGGGCCCATGCAAAGCTTGGAGCCGATGTGGGAGCCTCAGTACGTGCACTCCGGTGTAAGTACCAACTTCACGCCTAGTTGAGGGATCTCAAGGCTTGGAAGGGGGAACTCCAGCAAACTCCTGTCGCGCTTTCCGGGCCCCTTTTCCCACGAACATGGCCAAGAGCTGAGATTTACCAAGTTTGCAATTCACTGGGAATCCTCTGGAGATCGCTTCTTGATGCACAACAGTTGCCATCTCTTGGGCCGCGCATTTCCAGTCGGTGGCCCACTCGAGCTCGACCAGGGAGACAAGGTCGTCGACATATGCGGGGCCCCACATATCCTGCTCGTTCTGAGTGGTCTCGGAGTCCACAAAAATCCCATGTGAGGGGGCCTAGGGGGCGTTTTTTTGTAGCCTGGCTAGGTCGGCAAGTCGCGTGCTGATGTTCATCTGTACCGGTGCGAAATCAATGTTGAACAAATAATTTGCTATTGGCATACCTGGTCTGGTACCTCCACCAGGCTGCACGACGCTGTCTGCGCCTTGTACTTGGAACCAAGTCGACTTCATTGCGTTAACAATCGTGGCAAGCAAATGTTGATCAGGCAATTGGTCGAGTAGTCCAGGTTGTTTGATGATTGCTTCGCAAAGCGGCACGAACGCCAAGGGCACGCCTAGCTCGTCAAAGATTTCTTCGATGACTGAGGAAGGCCGCGCGTATCTGGATAGGATGCCATTGATCACTGAATAAAAGGCCGCGCGAAGGTCGGCGAATAGAAATAGCAAGGACTTTTTCCTCGAAGTTGCAACCTGTGCCGCCGACGCGACCAGTAGCACTGCCACGTCTGTACATTTCTGGGCCAGGCCGCCCATCTGGAACCTATTGATGAGCATCTGCTTCGCTTGCGCGAGCTTCGATCGAAGAAATTCGCGGTGCAAGTTGGCGATGTAGACACCGAGCATGATGCCGCGATAGTTGCCGATCGGACCGACTGCTCCTGGCTTGAATAGGTCAACCTACCATCCGCCTTTGAACCCCAACGGTTCGCGGCATGCGATGCTGGTCTTGCTCATGAGAGGGAGCGCGATGTCTGCCGACTCGTTTGTTGCGCACTTGAGCAGGTCAAAAGATACTCCGTCTGGTCCAACTGCTTTCTTGGAATCGCTGGATAGAACCATCTATAGAAGCTCAAGATGTGGCAGCATCATCTCCATGTTCCGTGTATAATTGTTATGTATGTCCATTGATTCGTGGTTGTAGTTATTTTGGAGCTCTTCCCATGATAAGAGGGAACGTTTATCAATGTCGGCAAAAAAAATGTGAGCTGTAGATTGATGTTTCCTGGTTTTGATGACTTCTCCGCTTTTGTCCAATATGATTGGCAGACCCGCTGCTGCAGACTTCCGTGGTTTACCCCGGAAGTTCTGCAATGCATGCATGGTATTCCATTATTTACCTGGGCCGCGAGAATAATGGATTTGCTGTAATTATTCAGCCATGTTCGCCAAAAGGTCCTCCTTCGAAAGGCGGGCGAGCTCGCACGCAACTTTTTGGGGGATGGAAAGGAATTCACGCGATGCTGCAACAACTTCATTGATACTGGAGAGGCCTGCAGATTTGTTCTCGAGGCCAAGCAAGGTCCGCAGGTCCTTCATGAAAACCTGAACTTAGTAATACAACTACCAATTTCTGCATCGCTGTGGAGCCACAGCTTCGCCATAGTCGTAGCGCCTGTCTAACTTGGCGCCTGAACCCATTGGCTACAGCCAGGCCCTGAGAGATGCAGAGCTCATAGGGGACCTTCGGACACGGTGGGAACGCAAGGGAGGCTGCCTCCAGGAACCTAAAGACCAGGATGTCCAAGTGTCTGTCGGGGTCCACATTAGCAGAGGCCACTGGGCAGTTCCTCAGGAGGTCCTTGAAATTGGCATCCTTGTCGGGGTCCTTCAGAGCCTTGGCGTCGTACTGGAGCCTGTTTTTAGATATTTTTCCTTGTTATGACGACTCAAGTAGGCTGACGACTGGCCTATGATATTGGGATTCTGCGTTTGTGTCTACATCTATGATAGTGTAGTGCTCGACGGACGCGTCAATAAGCTCGCTAGAGACGACGACGTAGTCGAGCTTGTGGGGCGCTTGGCTGGAGGGAGCTATCCACGTGGTCCCATCGGAAGAGGAGGGGTATAGGGCGTTCACCGCGTATCTGCCCGTATCTAAGAGGTAAGCGTGAAATAGCGTGCCCGATTGGTCCTCTGACTGGCGAAATCCACAGGGGCCAATCGCACATGAAGTGACGCCACCAACTCCTGCATCGGCGTCGAGAAAGAGCAGCTGCACAGAATGGTCGCCTCGCGGAGCTGCCGCCACCAGCCTTCTCTTTGCTGATGCGCGTGTTCCGCTCCGTCGCGCAACGCGCGCGCAACCATGATCCTGCAAGTGAACGCGGGCGCCTGACAGAACACAATGAGGTGACGAGATGTCTGATACACCGGTGTGAAGTGTTTACGTTCGAAGTGCAGGAGCGCCTCATTCTTGGCGCCATCTACTGGAGCTCTCTGCAGACCCACAGCTCAATTCCAAGGTGCTTGTCCTCAGAACAGCCTGCCGAGAATATGATGTAGCCCATGGAGTCTCGGATGCCCTCGGGGGTCCTGCTCTCCTGGACGCCTGCTATGATAATGTTTTCCTCCCGAAACTGCTGTCGAATTGTCTCGCCTGACACTTTCATGGGTCTCGCCCTGGTCGCTTCTGCATATCGTGTTGTTTGTGCGTTACATGTATCTACCTTGATGTACGTGCGGGTCGCATGCCTGGGTTTGTAGGTGACAGGAGCTTTACCGAAGGGCTTGTCAGTGCACCAGGGCCTGGGACCTCTTTGCCACTGCTGGTCGGGGTCGATTGGGTATGCCACGCGTTGATCATGAGGGGTCTGCACCAACCACATCCAGTCGAGGGCTCGATCATGATGTAGAGCTTGTTGGAGGGCCTCGGGAGGTCTTTAGCGACCGAGTCTGCGAACTCGTTCCATGGATTTTGCGACCACAACTTCACCCCGCACCGACGACTAGCCCATTGATATACTGCGTAGGTGAGGTTAGCGAGGGGAACATCGAAGTTAGGAACAATGCTTCCTAGTGCAATTTTAACCGCAGCCTCATTGTCACAAAAGATGCCCATGCTCGGTTGTGCCGACCACGATGTGTCAAGCTGAGGGCCATAATATGCTAGAGACCAAGGCGGTGACCACAGAATATCCATCATTTCGAATGTGGTACTGGTGACCTCGTCGTCTTCGAAGATGAGGTTGATTGAGACAGCTGCCGACATGTTTCATAACCTAGGTAAAAAGCATCGCCATCCATGTCAACTGCTGTGGCGACGAAAGCCCAGGCGCTGTCGGCAACGTTGCCTCGGAATGAGGCACCGCAGTACACGTGCAAGTTTACAGCTTGTTGCATTGAATGCTTCGCGATGCTAATCGCAAAACTGACCATCGGGTGCAGCTTGATGCCATCGGTGTCCTTCCTGGGTACAAACCAGTTCCGAAAATCTTCAAGACTGACTGCAACCGATCTGCATGTTGTATGTTGATGATAGGTCCTGCAGAGGTTCCTGGAAGGGATCGGATGTGTCCTGAAAAATGTCGTTAACACATGATGGCACTGCAAGCTCGAGGCTGATGGTTTGCCTAGCGAGCGGGGCCCATGGGAGCTTGGGGGGCCCGTGGGCAGCCGCATCGGCGGCTGCTGGCGCTTCAAGCGCCGGCGGTGGAGAGGGAAGGTCGGGATTCATGTGGCCCTGGAAACCTCGACCTCATTCAATTGAAATACAACTTTCCCTTCATCCAGCTCAGTCTCTTGGCTTGGGCAGGGATTGAGCCGAGCAACAGTTTGTGCCCGACCGTCCTGCTGCGAAGAAAAAGACACTTCATCGTGCTCATGAGGTGTATGCTGTAATGTCTCAGGAGTCGAAGTAAGGGTGCTGTCCAAGACTGTGTAAGAGGCCGTAGATCTTCGTCACGTGCCAATATATGTGAAGGGACTCTTGGAAGTGCTTGTGGTCGATGCTGCTTGTTGAGCTGCTGACTCGCAGTGAGGACTAGTTCCTCGTTTACCACGTATGCGGCGTTTGGTAAATGTACATGTCGATTGCTGGTGAAATATTGCATCGTCAGTAGGCGGCACATCCCGACCACCGTCATGAAAGCAGAACAACGCATCAGTGCGTCGATCTCGTAGGAAACTTGACGATGGCGTTTACCCACGCCGTAACTGCACGACTGCACCATGGGTCTCAGGAACTTGCTGAGCTGCATAGTGACAAAGCTCATCGGGACCCCAAGAAACATTTTTCCACCTTGGAGCTCGTCCTCGTAGCACTGGTACTTGGGCTCCCTCTCCCTCGGTGGCGATATGTCTGTGGGGTCCTCTATCACGCGTTTGCTCTCCATCGTCGCAGTAGGTTCTGCCAGTTTTGCTTCTGCTCCCGACGGCTGCTGCTGCACTGCTGGGTTCTTCACAGCCTCGCTTGACGCCGACAGCCCTGCCGCCCAAGAGCGGCGGGTGCAACTCGTGCTGCGACTGCGAGGGCTGCGTCAGCTGGGCGTTCGGGGTGCTGTTCTGGCTGAGCTCGATCAGCTCCTCTGGATATGTTCGAACAGGTACTTGGGGCCAGGAATCGTTTCTTCTTGGCTCAGGGGCTGCGTCGGCGCCAGCAGTGTAGGTGACAAGAATGACGGGATCTCCTCCTGCTTCATTTCCTGCGTCTTCTGGAAAGGCGCAACTGCGGGGCGCTTCCCTGAGCGGCGATTCTGGGACCTTCATCTGGTTTGCTTCCGGCGTGCCGAATCCAGGACGCGCAGGTGGGGTGGCTGCAATGGGCGTCGTTGCGAAGCTGCTCCCTTGATATGGGCGTCTCCGTGCCGCTGATTGGCGTCGGGGCCGTCGCCTGCGCCTGCTCTGCCATCGGCGGTGGCGGTGGAGACGGCGGTGGCGGTGGCGGCTGGCTGGCGCGCGTATCTGGCGTTGACGGGGTGGGATCTGCTTGCCGATATGGGCCCATGTACTTTGTCTGCACATTCAGCTGATGATCTATGCCGCTGGCCATGCTCTGGAACGTGGACGGCTGCTTGTGCTGCTGGTTCGCTTTGCGGACAGTTGGTTGCACATGCCCATGCTGTCCATGCGGATGACACCCCGCACTCTGCTGGTCAGAGTTGGGCACTGCTGGCGCGACGACTCGCGGGTCCGGGTCAACTCCAGCAGCCTTTGCATAGTATACACCGCCATTTTGTGCGACCAATATTTGGAGATGAAGAGCATGATTGTTGTGGCCAGTCACCATGCGTTGCATCATCTGTTCACTCGAAGCCTGGCGATCGGAAACGAACTTGATAGAATCACTGATCATAGCAAGATTCTTGTACAACTCATGATCGCGACTGTCCTGAGAACCAGCGCCGCTCTGTACAGCTGCAGGCTGCGGGGCTGCAGGAGCGGGTGGAGGAGGAGGCCCTGGCTGAACTCTCTGGGCGGAAGGCTCGCTCGCTGGTGGGTCCATCCCCATATCCCATTCATCCTCTGCCTCCTGCTGGAGCTGTGACTGACAGTTGGAGCTTGTTGGTGGTTTTCTTCCATTTACCCTCCTCATCGCACAACTCTTCAATATTTGTTCTGCACGTTCTTGAGCTTGTCACGGGCATTGATCAGTTTCGTTATCAATTAATTGATTTGCTTCTCGAGACCACGATTGGCTGACATCATGAACTTCAGGACTCCGATCTCAACTGCCACCCCAGGGTCAACACGATTTGCTTCTACGCTGGCAAAGTATGTATTGTCTGTCTTCTGGATCTTGGCCTGTGTCTCACGTATGTACTGTGCCAACAACTCGGGGCCTTCGGGGAGCCTCTCCCAGACTTGATGTACGTAGGCCTCCTCTGGTGTAGCAAAAGGAACTGCTCTGATGGTGTCTCCAACTTTTCTGGCACGCTCCCTGCGACGTGTGGGCTGCTCTCGATCACTATGTTGATGTGGTATGGATCCCCACCTGGTTCCACCTGAACGATCCCAAACCTCGTTTTTGTTCTGAGTGCTACAGTTTCTGACTGTCCACCTTGCTGACGAATCAAAACTGTGATGATATGACAACAGGCGCTGCGCTGCAACAACTCTCAAGAGGAGGCGAGCCTGACCTCGTCGTTGTCGGAGGTGTCGATGCCAGGTTTCCTCCTTCTTGGCCTTGTCCATGTGCCTTCGCATGTCGGGAGACGCGGCGAACCGCGCGCGTCCGCACACCCTCGCGTTGGCGGAGGGGGATCGCGACGCTTGAGGCTTGCCCTCGCCAAAAAGGGCTCGGGAGGTCGAGGCCTTCCTTCTCCTCCTCCTTCTCCTCCTCCTCCTCCTCCTCCTCCTCCTCCTCATCCTCCTCCTCCTCCTCGGTGGCTCTGCAGCACCGCAACAGTTTTGCCCGCGGCGCGGGCAGCCCGCGGCGATCGGAGCCCCCAGCCCCACGGGGCAGGCGCGGGAGCCAGCCAGGCCCGCAGCGAGCTCCAGCTGGCGAACGCGCGCTCCCTGCTGGACCAGCACCACGGCAGTATGGCACCGAAACAGTGGACGACGGGCAAGCAATGCAAGTAGTGGTGGTGGATCACGCAGATGGAGTCGTGCGATTTCTGGTGCACCTGCGGTTGCCGAGTCGCAAGGCCACAGGGAGATGAGTCCCAGCAGGCAGACGGCAACGGCAAGGGCAAGGAGAAGGACAAGGCGGGCAACGGCACGAACGGCGGCTCAGCACAGGCGCGGGGCATCGAGCAGATTGCGGCCGCCCTGAAGACGATGACGAGCACGCTGAGCGCATTCCAGCTCACCAGCAAGGACGGCATCGCCATGCAGCAGGAGGGCGCGGCCACGGCGTTACAGGCGGCGGCGACAATTTCAACACCAGCATCAAATCCAGAACGTTCCGATTTGCATCAACAGCGAGGACGTTCGAGGATGCGAACGAAAGGTACAAGTGGGCCTCCGAGGCAAAGCAGGCGACAGATCTCAAGGCGGAGAAGGCGCGCGACCTCCTCAACACGAGGGCCAACGAAGTCCTCCGTGCGGAGGAGGAGATCGAACGGATCCAGCAGGAGGGGAAGGAGAAGCCCAAGAGCAGATTCGACCAGCTGCTGGAGACGGACGCGGACCTGATCCACCCCTCGGAGGTCGAGATCGCAGAGGCGGCGGCACCAGTTGCGGAACCTGTGGCAGCTCTTTCCCAAGGCAGCGTGGGCAAGGACGCCGCCAAGTCAGACGCAGACATTTAGTTGGAGAACAGGCGGGCGAAGGCTGGCAAGTGCGGCGGGCCCGTGCAAGGCCAATTTTACATGCGGCGGAAGGGGCAGGCGACACGCTGGCGACGCTGAACCCCTGAACCCCAACATAACTACATGGGGGCCCACCGCCAGAAGCTGGCTCCGCCGCGACGGACTTCGACAACCATACGAGGTCTACGCGCTGCAGGAGACACATATGGCATGGGCAGATGTCGACGCGGTGGAGCACGACCTGCAGAAAAGTGGGTTGTCGCCCAGCGGTGCCCACTGCGACCTTTCGCCTGGCCTGGCCTGGCGATGATGAGGGCTGTTTGACTGCGGAGGCCACCCTTCATCTTGTCCTTGATACTGTCCGCCTCCCCATCTCCTCCTCCTCCTTTTCCTCCTCCTCATCCTCCTCCTCCTCCTCCTCCTCCTCCTCCTCCTCCTCCTCCTCCTCCTCCTCCTCCTCCTCCTCCTCCTCCTCCTCCTCCTCCTTCCCATTACAATTTCCATTCCAAGTCCCATCATCCTTCGCACATCATCCACCTCTTCGTCTTCCTCTACATAATATCCCTCACCTCCTCCAGCCTCCCCGTCAATCTCCTCTCATCGTTCCTCATCCGCCTCCCTCCTCCTCTCCCCTCCTTCACACTCCTCATCCACTTCATCTTTTCCGATCGACCTCTAGCTTCTCCCCCGGTCTCCTTTTTCCTCTCCTGCACGTTGGACCTGGCGACGCTGCAGGAGGATTTCCGTCTGCTGGGTCATCCGCGGGGGTTCAAGCTAATCGCGCGTCGTGGTCTAGGCTGGAGAGCTGTCCCTTCCCAGGGGGCCGCCGCGTTGCGAAGTGCGATGTTGGGTGCACTAGGCTTCGCGCTGGGGAAAGGACGCCGACGCGCTCCCCCAAGACATCTGGCGGATCGATGTTGTTCGACCCGTGGGCCCCCTGGACGTCCGGGCACCGTCCCTGGGGATGGCTGTTCCACTCCGAGCCGTCTCCTGACGGCCCCGGGGCACAAAGCTGGCCTCCGAAGGCCTAGGGCGTCGGGCGCCCCGAAACCATTGAACGAGGTGAGGACCACACCGCGTGCTGAGTCACTGGGGATTCGGGGCCACCGCACGTTCTGGGCGCTCGGGTCGAGGACGCCTCGAGCGACCGGAGCCTCCGAGGTCCCAAGACCGTTCGGTGCTGGACCGCGCGGTGCGGTCGTCGAGGGCTCCAGTCCGTCACCGCACGGTCCTGGGCCCCGAACGAGTGGCAAAACAGCCTGCCGCCTCGATGTTGCTCGAGCCGCAGGATGTCCCCCTGGCCTCTCACCTCGGTATCGTTCAACC
>CAUYUJ010015744.1:65000-70000 GCA_963575745.1 Prorocentrum cordatum
CGAGCTTGAGCGCGAGCTCCACGTCTACTGAACCTCCACCCGCAAGATGGAACGTGAGCAGCGTCAGTTCAAAGACGCCGTCAAGAAGATGGAGGATGTCCTCGCGATCGCGGAGGCCAAGCTGCCCGGCTTCACCATGCAGCAGTCGGCGGAATGGGATCGCCCTCCTGAGCCCACCGTTTTCTCCTGTGGCAGTCCTGGCATCTTCACCGCCGATGCCCTCAAGACAGCTGTGGCCCAATGGTTTTCAGACGCCCGCGTGCCCATCAACTGCATGCGAGTTGTCGGCTCGGAGGCACCCAACGAGCGCTTCAACATACAGATCGAAGGAGGTGCCGAGGCCGCCGCCCGCGCTTTGGCTCTCACCAGGAGTCGTAAGGTCAGCGGCCGCTGGCGCAATTTCGTGGTCCACAACGCCGCTAACAAACCGCTGCCGTCATACGTCTGCGGGGACAAGAGCCCCAAAGACGTCCGGCGCGAGGCGCAGTCCAAGAAGCTGCACGCCCTCCTCGAAAACGATCGCCCTGACCTCCAACGCAGGCGGCCCAACGGCACCATCAGCGTTGACTCAGTCCCCGTCTGCGAGCTCCAGGTGGGCGCCATGGGCGAGCCGACCTCCATCATCTGGAGCCCGCACACCATCGAACGCTACAACACCGACTACGCCAAGTACCGCTCGCAGATCGCCAACATGTGCACCACCACTTCGACAGACAAGTCTGGGTGGTAGTCCTGATGCAAGGTGGTGTCCTTGGGCAGCTGGCGCGACTCCGTCACACGCTGCCCGTGGCCCACACGTCACGTGGAACGCCGGCTCTTTCCTGTGCCCCCACAAGCTGCGGCGGCAGCGGAAGCTTCGTCACATTGCTCTCTTCCTACGCCAGCGCGCCGTCATCGTTCTTCAGGAAGTTAGAGGGCCACGTCAATTGTTGATCGAATGCCTCAAACAGGTCACCTCGGATTATGATGCACGCTTCTGCGCTGCCCCACTGCGCGAGAAACTCGCCTGCTGGATGCGGAGGAGCGGCGGTGCTCGCCCCGAACTCGGCGGCCGATGCGATCGCGGCACTGCCTGCGGAGGACTGGCCTCAGCAGTGGCAAAATATCGCCGCGCCTGGCCGGGCGCGGGTCATCCACGTCAATAGCCCCATGTCCAACAAGAGCATGCGCATAATAAACGCTTACAATTTTGATTTGACGGCCACCACCGCGGCCGCGCGGCACGCCGCTGCATGTTGGGCTGCCGAGGACGTGGAGAATCGGTCCTTCATCGCGATCGGCGATTTCCAGTTGAACGCGACGCAGACGGCCTCCTATTTCCATCCAGCACCTTGGCAGGCCCGCCGGCCAGCCGCGCGTCACCGCCAGCATCCGCGACAGTGGAAGGACACGTTGGATGACCAGATGGTCGAGGTCACCAGCGAGCCCCCTACGAGATGCGACAAGATGACGGACACGGCCACTTGCACTGTTCGGGCATCCGCGTCGTTGCCGCCGCAGTCGGTGGAACAGCTCGCTCGCGACTTCGAGGTTCACCGCGAGGCGGCTAGCTGCGCGGAGTGGACTCTGAGTGACCACGCCGCCGCTGATCTACGACTCCGCCCCAAACAGCACGCCCCACCTGAGGGACAGCATCACGCCGCGCATCTTCAAGGCGCCGCTCTACGCGAAGACTTTTTGTTCTAACATAACACTTGTTCACGAATTCCTTGCAAAAATTGGGACGAAGTGCACACGCGCGCGCAGTCGCGCGCGCATGCCGAAGTCCTCAAAAAACATTCGGTGTCGGAAGGAAATCGCAATCGAGTTTCCAAAAAATATACAAAAACACAGGATTTCGCATTACTGATTTGCTAAAAAAGCTCACGCGCGAGCTCTTGCGAAATCTTACGAAAACCATAGGTTGTTTCAAGATTTTCACAAAATTCTACCAAACGGGCTTCGCGCGCGCGCATGTCGAATTCTGTCGAACGCCCTTGCGCGCGTGCCGTCGCGAGAATCATCTGCAAAAAATGGGCGAAGTGCAGACGCGCGCGTCGTCGCGCGCGTATGCCGAAATCCTTCAAAACCCATCGGCTTCACATCGTGTGCCCAAAAAAACCTACAAAAACGCAATGTCTCGCAACACGGATTTTCAACAAACAGGGCGCGCGCGCTCTTGCGTCGTCGTCGTCGTCGTCGTCGCCGTCCTCCCTCCTCCCGCGTCGTCGTCGTCGTCGTCGCCTACGTCGTCCTCTGTCTTTCTTTGTGTTCGTCGTCGTCGTCCTCTTTGGCGTCGTGGTCGTTTCCGTCGTCGTTTTCGCCGTGGTCGTCCTTCCTATTCCTCCTCCCTCGTCGTCGTCCGTCGTCGGCGTCTCGTCGTCGTCCCTCCCATTTCGTCGCCGTCGTCGTTGTCGTCGTCGTCGGTGTCGTCGTCGTCGTGTTCCCTCCTCCCTCGTCGTTGTTGTCGTCGGCGTCGCCGTCCTTCCTCCTTCTTCGTCGTTCGCGTCGTCGCCGTCCTCCCTCCTCCCTCGTCGTTGTCGTTGTCGTCGTTGTCGCCGTCGTCCTCCCTCCTCCCTCGTCGTCGTCGCCGCCGTCGTCGCCGTCGTCGTCGTCGTCGTCGTCGGCGTCGTTGACGTCGTCGTCGTCGTCGGTGTCGTCGTTGTCGTCGTCGTCGGCGTCGTCATCGTCGTCGTCGTTGTCATCGTCGTCGTCGTCGGCGTCGGGTGTCGTCGTTGTCGGTGTCGTCGTCGTCGTCGTTGTCGGCGTCGTCGAAGTCGTTGGAGACGTCGACGGTGTCGTCGTAGTCGTTGTCGGCGGCGTCGTCGTCGTCGTTGTCGCTGTCGTCGTCGGCGTCGCTGTCGCTGCCAAGTGCCATTTGGTACCCACCGTCACGGTCTTACGAGATTTTGCAAATTATCCCAGTGCGACCCTACCTAGGAGTTGGAGCCCCTGGGATAGCAGCATTAGTAGTAACAGTAAAGCTAAGCTAAGATAAAGCTAAGCTGAAGCTGAGCTAAAGCTAAGCTAAAGCTAAGCTAAAGCTAAACTAAGGCTAAGCTAAAGCTAAGCTAAACCTAATCTAAATCTAAGGTGAAGCTAAGCTAAAGCTAAGCTGAAGCTAAGCTAAAGCTAAGGTAAAGCTAAGCTAAAGCTAAGCTAAAGCTAAGCCAAACTAAGCTAAGCCAAGCTAACCTAAGCTGAGCTACGATGATATGACATAAGCTAAGCAAAGCTAGGCTAGGCAAAGCTAAGCTAAGCTAAGATGAGATAAGCTAAGCTAAGCTAAGTTAAGCTTAGCTTAGCTTAGTTTAGCTAAGCTAAACTGGGTGAACCCAGGGGGCGTAACTGGGGGAACCGCGGGGCGAATACTGGGGGAACCGCCCGGGCCGGTTCCCACTGCCCGGCCCTTGAAGCCAAGAGAGTAAGAACCCTTCTAGGCAGAGCCTAGGTAGGGAATAACATAAGATGAAATAAGCAACACTAAGCTAAGGGGACGTAACTGGGGGAACCGCGGGGCGGATACTGGGGGAACCGCCCGGAGCGCTTTCCACTGCCCGGCCCCTTTAAGCCCAAGAGTAAGAACCCTTTTAGGCAGAGCCTAGGTAGGGAACCAAGTTGCGGGTGGGTGGGCGGGATGTTTGCGCGAGCAGTGGAGTGGACAACTCACTGCGAACAGAAATTAGTTTGCACCACATAGATTGCATCACACCGATTGCACAACATAGATTGCACCACATGGGTTGCTAGAAACACACGGTTTGGGGCCCACATTGGCTAACATCCTTCTTATATTCCTCACCAAATTATGTTCTTCCTCCTCCTCCTCCTCATCATCCTCATCCTCATCCTCATTCTCCTCCTCCTCTTCCTCATCCTCCTCCTCCTCCTCCTCCTCCTCCTCCTCCTCCTCCTCCTCCTCCTCCTCCGTTCCCTCTGGGGGAACAGGCAGTGCTTCCAAGAGGTGTTTAGTGGAGCGCCCCCAGAGGGCCTACCCCCATCCAAGATAAACACCACGGGCGACGAGGACGACCGCTTCCTGACCAGGCTGTACAGCGAGCTGAGCGTGCACACGCTGTTCCTGCCTGCCACTTCTCGGGAGGGACTACAGGAATCTGCGGGCGGCAATTGCGACGAAAATTGGAAGTGGTGTTGCCTTTTCTGTCATCTTGTTCCTCCTTCTCCTCTTCTACCTTCCTCGTCCTCCAGCCAGTGCCGCCCGTGGACTTGGCAAACCTCACAGCATTACAAAAAAAAACACAGCAAGACAGCCATGGCCCGGCGCCAGCACGGCCAGACGTCCTTTTGACGCAGCGTCCTGTAACGTTACACGCCCCAGGGCTTCTGTGTTCGCTGCTCCTGCAGGACCTCTCCACGCTGAAGTGGGAGCAGCTGACGCCAGAGTTCCGGGACGAGCTCGGGGTCCTCCGCAAGCACATCCTCCATAGGCTCACACTTTGCATCTAGAGGAGGAGTGGAGGCGGAGGAGGAGGAGGAGAAGGAAGGGGAGGCGGAGGAGGAAGACGTGGCGGCGGAGAAGGATGGAAGCGGAGGACATTGAAAAACAGCCTCCAAAGGCTCACAGCTCGCACCTTCGAAGGCAGCCCGATGACAGGGCAGACGCTGGACAGGACTATCCTCTTCTGCCCGTCCTCATCATACTACTTCAGTTGCCGCTGATGTTGCTCGTGATTATGATGATCATGCTGTTCCTATTTCTGCTCGTGTCGCCTTATTGTTTTCCTCCCGCCTCCTGATCTTCCTCATCATCCTGGTAATCTTCCTTTCCTGACCATAGTCCTCACCGCCATCATCCCTCATCACCATGCCTTGCTTCTCCAGAGGTGACAACAGGTGTTCTCTCTCTGCTCGTCGATATGGAGTCTAGCACAGGTGGAATTCGCTGACAAGCCGTGTTTGGCTGCTACGGCGAGAACATTGCACACGGCGGCAGTCCGCGGGCAGTGGTTTTGCTTTGCGATTGCGGCCACGGCAGCGGCCTTGTGGCCCTTCACTCTGGG
>CAUYUJ010015744.1:72651-85151 GCA_963575745.1 Prorocentrum cordatum
CTACTATTACTACTATTAGTACTACTACGACTACGACGACTACTACTACTACTACTACTACTACTAATATTACTACTACCACTACTACTACTACTACTACTACTACTACTACAACTACTACTACTACTACTACTACTACTACAACTACTACTACTACTACCAATACTACTACTACTACTACTACTACTACTACTACTACTACTACGACTACTACTACTACTACTACTACTACTACTACTACTACTACGACTACTACTACTACTACTACTACTACTACTACTACTACTACTACTACTACTAGTACTACTAGTACTACGAATATTAAGATAATAATAATACGGCGACTCCCACCACTTCATTTACGCTTGCGGCGTCTATTTAAACGAGTGCTAGCTAGCACTGCTTCGATTTCCGCTACTACCACCTCCGCCACAGATGTTTCCACCCATTCTGGCCCTGACATGGTTGTGATGGTGGATGGATGGCCGTGGGTAATGGTTGAGGTGGTAGTGATGTCTGTTTTCCCAGAATTCGAAGATTATGCATGTGTGGTCTCTTTCAGACGCTTGTGCAGTCACATCGGTTTCCCTTTCCATCCCGATGAGAATCTGGATCTGGGGCCTGCCCATTCCCATCGAATCCGTGAGTGGGTTCGAATTCTAATCCCATTGGGATGTTCTGAATATTTGTGTTGCGCCATTCCCATTTTTGATGGGCCCCCATTGAAATAGAGTTGAAATGACCTGGCCCAGAGGTCTGCTCCATTCCGAATGACTTGCTTTGAATGGTTGAATGGTGGCCCCGATGTCCAAATGTCCAAGGCCCCAAGAGAATAAAAAGAGATCCTGGCGAACGACCGAGCCATACGCAATTTTGAATACCGCGTTGTGGGTACCAACCGCTTTCGGTGCAGATCCCTTTGGGGCGACGAAAACTGTGAGGTGCGTGCCGAAATGGGCGCGTTGGTGCCATGCGGGCGTTGCCTTGGGGCCTACGGTCGAGCTCCCGATGGGGCCGCGAAGCGCGCGGGGGCTATGCCGAAACGGGCGCGACCTCGATGCGCCCGCGGGCGGCCACAAAATCGGATGAGCCGGTAAACCGTGGACGCCCATCCAGAAGGAATGCTCATCCAGCCCATCCAGACACAATGCCGAGTCGAATTGTTTTGATCAGTCATGTGGGGGAGCACGCAGTGGAATAAAGGCTGGGAAGCCGTCATACCCCAAGAGGGGGAGGATGGAGGAGGAACCACAGGAGGAGGAGGAGGAGGAGGAGGAGGAGGAGGGAAGAGGGGGAAGAGGGAGGAGGGAGGAGGAGGATTACGCGGATGAGGAATAAGGAGGAGGAAGAGGTGGAGGAGAAGGAGGAGGAGGAGGGCGAACAGGAAGGCCAGAGGCCTCTTGGATGTTTCTCGGGGTCTCTCCGGATATGTCTCTCGAGAGCTTATTGTAGGCCTGTTGGGGCGTCTTGGGGGCCTCTCCGCGGCCCCGCGGGCCTTTGGAAGCGTCTTGGGTGCCTCGGGGGGCCTCTTGGAGGTCTCTTGGGAGCCTCTTGGGGGCATTTTGGGAGGCATCTCGGGACCCTCTGGGGGCCTCCTGGGCGCCCCTTGGGACCCTCTTGGGGCACTCTCGGGAGCCGCGGGGACCATCTTGGAGGAGCTCGACAAAGGAAGGGGGGTACGTGCTTAACGCCTCCCCCCCGGAGGCCAAAATGGGCCCAAAACCTTTTTGTTTGTAAAATCAATGATGTTGACCCTCTCGCCGAGGCCATCTTGGACACTCCAACCCCTCGCCGCCCCCCCCCCCTCATCTTGGAAGCTCCAAACCCTCGCCGCCATTCCCCTCCGGGTCCAGGGGGAGGGGGTCAGGGGGAGGGGTGAACCGTTCCTCGAAGGGGAAGAAGGGGGTCGGAAGAGGCAACTCACTAGACCACTCACGCCCTACAGGGCTGGTGGGATCATGTGCGAAACAAATGTTTGCCAGCGTGGACCCCAAACAGTGAGTTAGTGCACTATGGATGTTGTAAGCTATGTGGTCTCAGCGATATGGTGCAAGCCATGTGGTGCAAGCTACTTGGTGCAAGCTATGTGGTGCAAGCTATGCGGTGAAAGCTATGTAATATAAGTAATGTGGTGTTGGCTATGTGTTGTAAGCTGGGCGGTGACGAGGCCCCTCCTAGGCGAAAACCCAACAGCCAGCCACCACGCACGCGTCGCCCACTGGCGCCCACTAAGCGAAAAGCCACCAACAAGCCACCACGCACGGGATGGGTCACAGGCCGAAACCCCAACAACCAGGTCCAATGATTCAGAAGACAAGTAAGAAGTACAAGCACTGTTGGGGGAAACCACAAGTGCAAGCAGCGCTTGCGGAAACAACTCGAACCTCGACCCCCGGACTTCTCGACACACTCCCCAGGGCCAGCTTTTCGTCCTGAGTCGTTTTCGTTGATGGCTCCGAGGCCCGATATCAGCCTCCAGAAACCAAAAGCGACGACAAACAGGCCGTCTCGATTTTCTATGCATTGGATGTGTGGGCCCCTCTTTCTCCTCCCCACTCGCACCCCTCACGCTGGACAAGAAAGTGAGGAGGGCGGAGGGGGAGGAGAGTGAGGAGAAGGATGAGGATGAGGATGGGGAGGAGGAGGAGGAGGAGGAGGAGGAGGAGGAGAAGGAGGAGGAGGAGGAGGAGGAGGAGGAGGAGGAGGGGAGGAGCAGGAGGAGGAGGAGGAGGAGGAGGATGAGGAGGAGGAGGAGGAGGAGGAGGAGGAGGAGGAGGAGGGCGAGGAGGCGGAGGCAAGAGTAGGAGGGGGGGGACTCCTCCTTCTCCGTCCTCCCCCTCCTCTGTCCCCGCATCCTTTGTCCCCGTCCCCTCGCTCGTCAGGACGATCCGCTTCATCGTGCAGGCCCTGCAGAGGCCGCTGGCCGGTCTGGAAGCCGAAGAGTCGGGGCGGGGTCGGGGTCGTTTCTCTTCTTCTGAATGTTTACGTTTTGGGGGAGTCTTTGAGTTTTGGGAAGTCTTTGAGTTTTTTGGGAAGTCTTTGAGTTCTTGAGTTTCCACAGCTCGATAGTCTACGTTCTTGGGAAGTCTTTGAGCCTCCCTGGGGCCTCCTGGGGCGCCCTCGTCGCCCCGGCTGGAGCCGCCCCGGAGTTGCGGCCAGGACGCGCCCTGGCGGGGGTCCAGGGGGTCGATGTGTGACTGTCAAGAGGGGAAAAAAACCCACAGACACAATTAATCGTCGATTCCCAAGAAAATATGGGCAAAATATGGGAAGTGGGGGCGAAGACGAGAATCCAAAAAATATGAGAAAATATGGGGGACCTTGTTATTTGTGTGTATCTATTTGTGTGACCCTGGGCTTCTTTAGACTGTTCCATCCAGGCCTGCGACGTCCTCAGACAATCGGGACGGAGGTTTGTGGCAAGTTTCGGCTTCGTTGGGCCGTTTGTGCAGGGCGAAGAAGGGAGCCCCGGGGAGGGGTCAAGGGAACCGAGGACCCCGTATGGAAGCCACCTGGCTGTCGCAGCGTAGAAAAGCAGCGAGGGCGAGTATTGGAGAGGGGCTGGAGGAGACGGGAGAGGAGGCGACGAAGGGGAGGGAGGGGTGTCGAAAGAGGTGGAGAGGGAGGGCGAGGGTTGGAGGAGGGGGAGGAGGGGAAGGGAGAGG
Source organism: Prorocentrum cordatum (assembly GCA_963575745.1). Taxonomy (NCBI): domain Eukaryota; class Dinophyceae; order Prorocentrales; family Prorocentraceae; genus Prorocentrum; species Prorocentrum cordatum. The sequence goes on from CAUYUJ010015744.1 coordinate 76,317, forward strand.
ACGGAGGTGGAGAGACGAGGGGGAGGAAGAGGCAAGGCAGGCGAAGGAATGGGGATGTGCACCAGAGTAAAGAACGCAACGGGACCAAGACGAGGACGGAGAGAGGGAGGGGGCAGGCTAGTTGCGCGCGCGCAGTATAGATATAAATGTGTGTATGTATGTGTATATATATATATATATATATCAGCTTATATCCCTTCCCGTTGCGCTGTTTTTTGTATTCGCCCAACGGGTGTCCCACATGGATCCCAAAAGTGACCCCGTCGTGTGAGGCGCAATCCACCGTAGCTCTGGCTCAGGCCATCTTTGGGACCCCCGGTCTCGAGGAGGCGCCCCGACGCAGCGCCGCGCCCAGCGAGGGTCCGCGGCCCGGAGCCCGGCACCGCCACAGCCTTGGGCCGCCCCCTGGCCGCCCCGATGGCCAGCTGGCGCGGATACTCGAACAGTGACGTCATCTGGCGCGACGACTGCCGTAGGGCCTTCGGCACCGACGCAGGCACACCCCACGAGCGACACGCCCCAAGCGGACCCGTTGCTTCCCCAGACGGGCCCACATTGCCCCAGCGCCCTCGGCACCACAATTCCCTGACACCGCATCGACGAGGACAGTTTCGGCGGGCAAGCAAGGCAGAGAGAGCACGCAGCAAAGCGCGACGGATGCCCCCTGGCAGAACCCGCCCTGACCTGGGAGGCGGGACAGCCTCCCTCCAGCATGTTCGCCTTCCGCTCCGACCCGCCTCGGCATGGTACCAACGTTTCCACTGGGGACCTGGCGCGCGGGCCCCCGTGCTTCGCAGACGGGGGCAAAGCTTCCAGGGCGAGGGCCTGGAACGCCAAGTGGTTTTCCGCCAGGTGCCTCGTGGGCATCTGGGACGCGCGGCCATCTGCCGGTCGTTCCACCCTGGCGCGGGATGGGGTCCTCGCGCACCCGCCCAACCGCGCCGCGCGGCCCAAGGTCGGCCCAGCAGCACGCCTCGGAACGAACCCGCTGGTAGCCGCGTCAGCGCCCACCACCACCAGCATCCACGACTTGGGGAAAGAGCTCAAAAGGGCGCAGCAGGCCGCCACCCTGGAGGACGACCCCAGCCATGACCCACTGCAGATGTGGGGGAAACCACCGCCGAGCACCTGGCCGCAGCCAACCTGGTGAGCAATGACGCCAAGAAGAAACGGTCAACTGCTCAGACCCACCGTGGAACACGGGCCAAGGCCACGCTGGATGCAGCCTGGCGGGATCGCCGTCGAGCAGCTCCCGCCACGAGGCCTGGGGCCGACCGACCCTAAGGTCCGCGGCGAGCGATGGCAGTCAGCAGAGCAGGGGCGGAGACCAGCGACGGTTCCTCGCAGGGCGCCAGGGGCCCACCAACGAAGCCCAGCCTCCACGCGGGAGGTCCGCAGGTGAGCGCCGAGGGAGACGCGAAGGTGGAGCGTCCAGAACGCCCCAGACGAGAGCCAAGACGGGCCCCAGCGGGAGGCGGCGGCGCCGCCCCCAGGACAGGAGGAGGAGAGGCAACAGCTCAGGAAGCCCCCCCGCGGCGCACAGGAAGCGCCCCCCTGGCATCGAGCTCGGCAGGCGCTTAGGGGCAGACGACCATGCCAGCCAGGCCAGGGGCGCCCCAGCCCGGGGCCCAGGGCCGCACCGCCGATGGGAGGCAGGAACGTCGAGGGCCGATTTCGGGGCAGCGGCCCACCAGTCCAATCGGGCTACTGCGCCCCGCCGACCCCCGCTCAGCTCCAGCCACCTCGTCAGGTTGGCAAAGCCCGGACTGGTCAGCCTGGTCAATTACGTCAGGGCCAGCTACGGCCCTGGCATCAACCTACACTGGGTTGGCTTCTGCTCCAGGCCCCTGCTGGACAAGGCAGATAACGCCGCACCCGCAGCTGACGGAGAAGACCGCCTCAGGCATTTCCTCAGGCACTCGCGGGAGGAAGGGCGCGTCAGAGCCGCGGGCAGCCTGGACCTGGACGCACGGACTCGGGAGGGGGCGTGCCGGCAGTTCCGCTATGCGCACCAGGTGCAGTGGGCCAGCCGCCAGTCAGACGACAGCCGCACAGCCTGGAACGACTTCAGCCCGGCCCCCCCCCCAGTGGCGTCGCCAAGGTGACTGCGTGGCTGGACGAGGACGACCCGGCAGCATTTCTGCAGATCTGGGGGCCCAAGGCGCCGCGCGGACGACCCCCACGCGGCAGCCAGGCACCTCCTGGCCAGCGCATTACACACCCAGCATCCAGCACGAGGAGCGCGCCCAGTCCCTGGCGAGGCCCGACAGCCTGGCAGCGGCGCAGGCTGACCCGGCGCCGCTGCCGCCCTCCGCCTTCCCCAGCCCGAAGCGCAGCAAGGCTACCGAGCTGGAAGCCACGGGCATCATCCGCGCACCCATGAGACAGAACAGGCTCGACCAAGACATTGCCAACATCATGCCGGAGTTCGCCCGCATGCTCCACTTCATGATCGATGACGAGGTGTCGTGGGACTTTCTCGGCATAAGGCGGGACGCGGAGCCTGGGAAGCACGGGCAAAGGACGGAGGGCGCCCAGTGTTGGGCGCGAGCGCAATGCCCGACCTTCCTCGAACAGGCATACAGCAGCGACATACAATCCATTGGGATGCCCGACAAGTACCCTTGGGATGGTAGGCGCGCCGCGCTCGCAGACATCATCGCCTAGGGAGCGTCGGGCAAGGGCAGGCCCGACGCAGTCGGCAACCAGTTCAAGCAGGCCTGGGTGAGTTCCTAGGAACCAGGACCACAAGCAGGGGCACTGACCCCCTGCGCTACGACACCGACACATTGGCGGCCCTCCTGGACAACCAGGGCACCCGACGCGCCGACGCAGCGCAGCTGGAAGGATACTGCAGTCGCGCACTGGCCAGGGATCGCCACGCGCATGCGCCGGAGCAGACAGGCGCCGCCCCGGTCGCGCAGGAACCAGAGCAGCGGGACAAGGATGCAGCGGAGCTCCGCCGACCAGGCGCGCCACCAAGGGACGCGCGGGCCAGCCAGCCAGGGGCGCCAGCAGGGCAGCAGGCCCATGAGCCCCAGGGCAGGCCCGCCGCGAGGCATCTGCGGACCGAGCCCGCGCCGGCCGCCCGCAAAGGCGTCGATGACAGGCCCAGGCCCCGAGGACAGCGGGCACAGGAGCCCAGGCGCCAGCCGCAGCCCGAGCCTCCCCCCAGACGGGGATCCCCAGCCCAGCGCCCCACCAGCCCCCCCACCCAGCGATCGCCCGGGCAGCTCGGAAGCAGAACCCGGGAGAGGCCGGGCCGCTGGAGGCGGAACGCCGGCGGGCCTCCGCCCCGCAAGGAGGCCCCGAGTCTCTGGAATCCACCAGGGCCGTCCTTGCCCTGGTAATCCCAAGGGGCTAGGTATTTACTGGGGGCGCTGCGAGCGACACGCGCGCTGCATGCCGGCACGCGCGAGCTGATCCGCAGGGCGACCGCCTCCTCCTGGGCGGAGCCAAAGGGGTGGCTCCGGGGCCAGTCGAGGAGGTGCATCCAGGAACCCACGTCACCGCCCGCATTGGCGGCTCATAGCTAACCGTGCACACTGGGAACAGTGAGCTGCACTTCGCCTGGTCCTTGATAAGAGACCAACCCGCCGGGGGCACCAGAGGCGAAACAAGCAATCCCGACCGGGAGACTGCACAGGCGGCTGACAGCACGGCCAGGACCCCAGTCACAGACGTGCCGTACGAGGTAGAGACGCCCTGGAGACCTACCCTGCAGGGGTGAGAGAAGGCTAGTTGGTCCAGCAGCCGGGCGCACTGGAACCAAGGACGCGACCGCCACTTGGACCGTACCACCTGGACAGAGGGTGACGCCAGGGGTGGCACCAGCTGGAAAACAGGACTGAGATGCGGGCGGAGGTGGTCAACCGTCTCAAGGGGGCGCGCGGCGCGCTCTTCGTGGAAGGATGGAACAGGGCCTGCGATTGGAAGGACGGGAAAGGCCATGGCAGGGGAACCTGCAACTCCCGTCGGCTACGACGCGACGCCTTCAGCCAGGCTTTCCTGGAGGAGCTGGCCACCATGGACCACGACATCAGCGTTTCTGCTACAACCGGCGCCTCGAAGTGGATCGGGACATTGTCTGGCGACAGCAGCAGAACATTCGCGCGCAGGCGTCCGGCAAGTGGCAGGGAGGCAAGAGGCACAGTGAGCCCATTTGGCCCGCGGGAGATCAACCCCGTCTGCGTGGCCTGTGAAGCACGGAGGCCCACAATCGGCCGCTGGGGCCTGCAGCACAGTGCGAGCACAGCCCCCACCAGCAAGCGCACCAGTTAGGTGCGTCCGTTGGCCTGGATGCGCCAGACCCGCGGGGCCCTCCAACCCAGGGAGCCCCGCTCTGGCGGTGCGCGTACCCCAGCCAGAGGTGGCTGTTCCACCTGCCTGGACTCTGCGCGGACCGCTCGCCACCTGGTCGCGCGCGATTGCGGGGAGCCCTCCAACCCAGGAGGCCGCCGCAACTCTGCGTCCACCAGCACGCGCTCCAGTTAGGTGCATCCGTTTACCCGGTTGGGCCAGATTCGCGGGACCTTCTAACCCCGGAGGCCCCGCATTAGCAAGCGCCCACCCTGGATGGCTGCAATACTCCGCCTGCCTAGGCCCCTGCGCGGCCTGCTCGCCACCGCTGCATTCGAGCGGGCCTATTCTTTCAGCGGTCGTGTCTCAGAAGGAGTCGGAGGAGCGGGAGGAGCAGGAGGACCAGGGGAAGATGCAGCAGGGAAAAAGGGGGGGCGACAACGGTGAGGAATCGGATCCAGAAGCGTGGCCCGCGCTGAGGCGAGAGCGCCAGTCTGAACGAGGCGAGCCAGGTGCCGATCCTGAGATGAGACCAACGCTGCAGCGTGTGCACGACTGTACAACAGATTGTCAACAACGCGCTGTATAAGACAACTCGTGTCTGACATACTGTATGTGATACGTACGCGGGAGAGGCGGACCCCCCCAAAGCACAAGTGGGTGGTTTTCGTGTTGAGTAGGTGTCGAGGGGGATAAGGAGGAGGACTGGGGGGTGAAGTGGTGGGGGCGAGAGAGAGGGGGGAGAGGGGCAGGGGAACGGCAGGACGAGCACGAAGCGGAGGGGAAGGCGGGGAGGGCAGGAAAGGGACGGGGACCAAGACGATGGCTGAGAGGTGCGGGAGGGAGGCAAAAGTGGATTGGGGATGGGCGAGAGGGAGATGAAAGGGCAGGGGGACTGGTGGAGAGTACTGGGCAGGGGGATGGAAGTAGTCAGCCCAAGGTGGTCGGAGACGTCTCAGTGCTGGTGCCCCATTCCAGCGCAGGCCGCCTTATGGCCTACTGCGAATGGGGATGAGATACGAGATAAGAGATAGGAGGGGAGGGGGAGGGGCAGAAGGAGGAGTGAGCAGCAGAGAGAACGAGGGAGTAGAACGACGACGAGGAGGAGGAGGAGGAGGAGGAGGAGGAGGAGGAGGAGGAGGAGGAGGAGGAGGAGGAGGGCTCCCAGCCGGTCGAAAAGGGGAATGTTCCACGAGTTGCCCTCGCTGTGGGCCACGTGGACGCAGCAGGTGGCGGAGCTCTCGCTGCAGGACGCCAACGAGTGGTTCTCCGTCCAGACCCCAGAAGGCCCCGATCCGTCGACGGGGGCTCGAAGGTGCAGGCCGTTCCATGGAAGGGCCCCGCCGCCGAGGAGGCGAGAGGTTGGAATCTCGCCATCGGCACAGGGTGGTGGAGGGCAGTATCGGCGCACCCAGGGTTGACCCAAGGCGCCCAGGTCGCCAGACTGTCAATCGAGCCCGGTCGGGGTGGTCGATCTCGTTCTCGATCGACGGAGATTTGTAGTGTGCTATGGTGTGAATCAGGCTGGCTGGATTGGGACCGGGCGACGGGCTTGGATCGGGAAGAGGCGGCCGAAGGCCCTCATGGACTCCATAGACGTGGAGGCGGAGCCCGTGCGAGTGAGTCTTTTCAACTCGCAGGTGGCGGAGGCATGGGACAAGGCGGAACGATTCTACGGAGACCTGCTCCAGGATCTGCTCTCCCCCCCTAAAAGAAAGTGTCCAAGTAGGAGAGAGAGAGAGAGAGAGAGAGGGAGAGAGAGAGAGAGGTAAAGAAAAATAGAGAGAGTGAGAGAGGGGGATGGAAAGAGAGAGAGAGAAAGGGAGAGAGTGAGAGAGAGAGAGAGAAGTGGCCAGACAGGGGGCACCCGTGAACACGCGCACGCGCCTGCCTTTGACCGAAGGCAAGTTTGCCTCATCTTCATCCGCCTCCGATGGAAAGGATCTCCGTTCTGTGTGCAGATCGTGAGCCGTTCTTATGGTGAGTTTAGCCGACCGCGTCACCCCACGACGTATCCACCTGCCAGTCTGGCTGTGCCTTGCGGTGTCGATACGTTGCTTGCAAGTCTGGCCAGGGATGTGCCTCCAGAGCGCGTCCTATACCTACTCCGCGCTACGGGGCATTCACCTGGAGGTAGAGGGGACGTCACCCGCGCCGACAGCCCAAAACCGACCCCCGTCGCTAGCAAACACCACGTGGCCAAAAGAGAACCAAAAATCCAAAGGTGGCCCCTGCATGCCGAAGCTGACCTTCGGCGAGGGGGAGGTACCCCCCGGCGACTGCTCACGGGCACAGGGGCCTCGAGCTATGCACGGGTGGGCGCCGCATGGAGAAGGAGGAGGAGGAAGAAGAGGAGGAGGCCGAGAGGAGGAGGAGGTGGTGGAGGAGGAGGTGGTGGAGGAGGAGAGGAGAGGCGGCAGGGGACGTTCGGGCGGCAAGGAGTATATCCCCAGGGGGCTGTTGGGTGCGCTGGTCCGCGCGCGGCGGCCACGCGAGCGACCGCATGCGCTGCAGGACTTCTTCGTCCAGCCCGACAAGTCCGAGCTGCACAGGCGCGTGGCCCCCCGGTTCGAGGCGAAGAGGGAGGCCTACCACAGACGAGTCGAGGCGTGGACCATGGACAAGGTGCAGGCCGCCAAGGACAGCCTCGTGGCGCTGCTGAATTCCAGGGAGCCGCCGGAAACTCCCATCCCCGTTTCTCCCCCACTTTCCTTATCCCCATGCCCGAAACCCGTTCCCGTGCATTGGAGAGACCATGCCGGGTCGAAGGAGATGCCGGAGAACCCTGACACTTTGGAGAAGCGGTCCCAGGTCGAGATCGAGGCCCGTTTCTCTTCCTTCTCTTCCTCCTCCTCCTCCTCCACCTCCTCCTCCACCTCTTCCTCCTCATCCTCATCATCATCCTCATCTTCATCTTCATCCTCCTCCACCTCCTACTACTCCTCCACCTACTCCGCCTCCCTCCGCCTCCCTCCTCCTCCACCTCCTCCTTCTCCTCCTCCTCTTCCTCCTCCCCTCCTCCTCCTCCTCCTCCTCCTCCTCCCTCCCTCCTCCTCCTCCTCCTCCTCCTTCTCCTTCTCCTCCTCCTCTCCTCCTCCTCCTCCTCCTCCTCCTCCTCTCCTCCTCCTCCTCCTCCTCCTCCTCCATCTCCTCCTCCTCCTCCTTCCTCCCCTATTCCTCCCCTCATCATCACCATCATCATCATCATCATCATCATCATCATCATCATCATCATCATCATCATCATCGGAGGCAGTCAGTACAGTCATAGAAGCGCTCGCTGGCCAGCGGATGGGCCCAGACAGCGCGGCCGTCACATCATTGCACACCTTCCTCGGAGGCTTGGGCGTGCGGCCCATAGATCTGCCGCACGCGCAGGCGGCCTTCTGGGCGTGCCACGCCGCAGTCGAGGCTGACGTCCTCACGGTCTCGGCGGGCCTGGGTCGTCCTGTCACTGCCCACCCAGATGCGTCTGCAGCGAGCCGCGCGCGGGACGACCTGGAGTCCGCGGGCATCTCCACGCAGCTGGGCCGCGTCACCTCCACAGAGAGCGCCCGGCTCGAGTACGAGGCGGGCCCGTGGGCCGCTGAGCTTGCAACCGAATCGGTTTTCGATTTTTACGCGGAGGCGGGCGACGTGCCTGGCATCTCTGTCTCGCTGCTGGCCGCCAGCCAGGACCCAGAGGTTGAGGGACACGCCGGGGGCGCTCGGCGGCGGCTGGCGGTGCTGGACTACCAGGGGCTGGCTGCCGTCGCGGCGACGCGGCGGGCTGGGCGCTGGCGCTTTCTGGAACGGCTTCCTGCGAGAGGGTGACGCGGTGCTCCTCGATTCCGCCTTCGTCGTCATGCTCCGCCGCCGGCTGCTGCTTGACCTGCTGGGAGCCCCGTCCACGTGCGCATTCGAGTACTCCCAGAATGCGGCAGCAGGCGAGGAGTTGCGCCAAGGCGCGTGTGGCCGCCCCTTGGATGTGGCGGGCTACCACGCGTTGTGCTGCCTGGTCGGGCCACATCGCATCCGGCTGCACAACGAGATCGTGCGGGCCCTCGCCGAGTGGACCTCGGCGCACAGAGGGTACGTCGACGTCGAGCGTTGCGTTCCGGAGCTCTACCGCACACAGGACGACGGGACCATCGAGGAGGCGCGGTTGGACCTGGCTTGGCGCCCTGGCCCCGGCGTGGGTCGACGTCACGGTCCGCTCGGCCAGGGAGGGGCCGGCGGAACGGTCGATCGGCCACGCCGCGGCCGACGCCGAGCGAGACCGCCACGGCGCCGCGGTCGTGTACCTCTCGCCGTGGAGGTCGAAGGGCGCTGGGGCACGGTGGCGCAGCAGTTCGTCGCGGAGGCCGCGGCCGTTGCGCGCCGCGTGGCGACGCCTGCCCGGCGAGCCAGGCAGCCGGCAGGGCACCGATTACGCGAGGCAGCTCGCCGCGCGTTGTGTCGAAGGCGCTGGTGGCGCGGCTGGTGGACCTGCTGCTGGCGGCGTCGCAGGGCGTCGGGCCGGGCCGCTGGCTGGGCGTGCGGGCGTAGCGTGGCATG
>CAUYUJ010015744.1:92651-105151 GCA_963575745.1 Prorocentrum cordatum
ATACAGTAGGGCCATATGTATACCTGTACGCGTGTAATCCTGCATGTGCATACGTACACGCATAGTTCTGTATGGATGTCCATATAGGCACAGCCCCCCCAGCACCCATTCTACGCCTTCTTCCTTTCCACGAGGCTGGAGTCGTGCCGCTCCCCTCCTGTATCCTTTCCCTCTCCGCGCGTCTTTTTCTTCTTCGCTGAAGCCTCCCCGCGCCCGCTAGCGGCACATTTTCCACAAGCGCCAACGTGACAGATGCAAGCGTCTGTTTCCTCTACATAGAGGGGGAACAAGCGTGTGAGCCATCCTGTAGACGAGAAATCAGCAAACCCTGCGTTTTCATTGGGGTTCCTGGAGTTTCTGTGATGCTAATCAACAAAGACCTGCGATGTCACGGGGGCTCCTGGGATTTCTGAAATGTCATACCCTGGAGCAAAGCCAGCCTTGGGATCCCCAGGAGGCTTAAGGCTCAGAATCCCGGGAATCCCAGTGAAATCCCAGGTTTCGCGACGTCGGTGATGCGAGAACCTTATGATTTTAATTTGAATGCTGGGATGCAAATCGATGAAACCTTGTGATGTCAGTGAGATTCCTAGGATTTCATCCCCTGGAGCCAAATCAACCTTGGGATCCCCAGGAAGTCCAGGGCTCAGAATCCCAAGTCCCATTGCAGGTCCGAGACATCGGTGACGCGCAAATCTTATGATTGCATTTAAGTGTCCAGTATTTCTGTGACGCAGATCAACGAAACCTTGCGATTTCATTGGGATTCGTGGGATTTCTGGGATTTCATACCCTGGAGCAAGACCAACCTTAGGATCCCCAGGAGGTCAAGGGCCCAGAATCCCAGGAATCCCAATGCAATCACAGTTTTTCGCGACGTCGGTGATGCGCAAACCTTGTGATTGCTGCGGGATTCCTGGGATTTGTGGGATGTAAAGCAATAAAACCATGCGATCTCATTGGGATTATTGGGATTCCTGGGATCTCATACCCTGGAGCGAAAGCAAAGAACGAGCCCTGGGGTCCCAGAAGGTCAGGGTTGAAAATCCCAGGAATCCAATTGAAATCGTAAGGTTTCGTTGATTTGCATCCCAGAGATCCAAGGAATCCCAATAAAATCATAGGGCTTGCGCATCCCCGACGTCGCGATACCTGCGATTTCATTTGGATTCCTCTGATTCTGAACCCTGGACCTCCTGGGGATCCCAAGGTTGGTTTTGCTTTAGGTTCATGAAATCCCAGGATCCCCAGTGAAATCACAAGGTTCCATTGATTTGCATTCCAGGAATCCCAGTCAAATCATAGTGTTTGCCCACCACCGGCGCCACAAACCTTTTGGTTTCATTGGGACTCCTGGGATTCTGAACCCTGGACTTCCTGGGGATTCCAGGGTTGGTTTTGCTCCAGGGTATGAAATCCCAGGAACCCCAGGAATCCAATTGAAATCACATGGTTTCGTCAATCTGCATCCCAGGAGTCCTAGTGAAATCATAAAGTTTGCACACCTCCTGCGTATCGAACCTTGCGATTTCATTTGGAGTCCCAGACATCCCACGAATCCAAGTGAAATCAAAGGGTTTGCTGATTTCTCGTCTGCAGGATGGCCCACACGCTTGTCCCCCCTCTATGTACAGGAAGCAAACGCTTGAATTTGCCACGTTGGCGCTTGCGGAAAGTGTGCCGTTAGCGGATGCGGGGGGAGGCTTCAGCGAAGAAGAAGAAGAAGAGGCGCGGAGAGCGAAGGAATACAGGAGGGGAGCAGCACGATTCCAGCTTCGTGGAAAGGAAGAAGCCGTAGAATGGGTGTTGGTGGGGGCTGTCCATTTTTACTATATACATATATATACATATACCCACAGATCTGAATGTTTGCACTGATTTTGATGCAGACCGTTCAAATCAATACATGTATGTGTCGTTATCATTCGATACCCCTCGATGTGTAAAGATTTATGTGTACACATGCTATACCAGGGGGAAGAATTGTATTAATGTTGCTTTAAAAAGGAAAAAGGTAAGAATAATACAAAACAACAACAACAACAACAAAAAAAAAAAAAAAAAAAAAAAAAAAAAAAAAAACGGCGATGGGGCTATAGGGTTATGGAACTACAGGGTGATAGGGCCATCGGGCTATAGGTACATAGGGCTATAGGGCCATAGGGCTGTAGGCCTATAGGATTATGGGGCTATGGGGCTCTGGCACGATGGGGCTATAGGGCCATAGGGCTATGAGTATACAGGGCTATGGGGCCACAGGGCTATAAGGATATAGGGCTATGGGGCTACAGGGCTAAAGGCATATAGAGCTATGGGGCTGTAGGGCTATAGGGCTGTAGGGCTATAAGATTATTGGGCTATAAGGCGATTGGGCTATGGGGCTATAGGGCCATTGGGCTATAGGGCTGTCTGCTTATAGGGCTATAAGGCTATAGGGCTATAGGCCCATAGGGGTCTAGGGCTGTAGGGCTATAAGACTATAAAGCTAGGGGGCTATTTGGCTATAGGGGTATGGGGCTATAGGGTTATCGGGCTATAAGGCTATAGGGCTATAGGTTTATAGGGCTATAAAGCACCCGTGCACCCGGGCACCTGGGCACCTGGGCTCCCGGGCACCCGGGCGGGCCGCGGAAATCGGCGGCAAAGTTCACCTAACCATACGAATCCGCTAGGACCCCTGCAGAGGCAAGCTCTGATTGGGGAACAGATATGCATGCACACCTATATGTGGACAGCCCCCACCCCCCACCGGGCCAGCACCCATGAATCGTTTCGTTTCTTTCGAGCACGTTGTAGTTTCCTTGTCATGTCCTTCTCCCTCTCTTCATTTTCTGGGTGTCGTTTTTGTTATCCTTCTCCTTCCTTTTCGTCCCTTTCTTCGCCTACAGATCCCCCTGGCGTCTGCTGGCGCATTTGTTTCGGCTCCATGGGGGGCGCGCTCTGGCTGCTAGGCTGGCCAACGGCCAACGGCACAGCACTGCAGAAGATGCAAACGGCGCGTTCCATTGCAGAGGAAGCCCAAAGTTTGTGAGCCATCCCGCAGACACGAGGAGCCACCGAACCCTGACACAAACCGTCCGATTTCGTTGCGATGCTTGGGAATCATGGGACGTTCCCCCTTACGACAAAAATATACCCTGGAGCACCCCCAGGGCCCCGAAGGCGAAGCATCCCAGTGAATCCACAGGGTTCGCGACGGAGAGGAAGCCGAAGCTATGTGATGTCATTGGGATGCTTGGGATGCCTTGAGTACTGTCATCAGAAGCCGTATGATTTCATTGGGATGCTTGGGTTTCCCCCCTCCTACAAAAATTTAGCCTGGAGCCCCCCAGGACTCCGAATGCCAAGCACCCCAGTGACTTCGCAAGGTTCGCGACGTCAGGGAAGTCGAAACCTGGTGATGCCACTGAGATGTTTAGGGCTTCTATGGTGTTAGTCCCAGAACACATTGATTTCATCGGAATGCTTGGGATTCCTGAGTTTTTCCCCTTCCAGCAAAAAATACCCTGGAGCTCCCCAGAATTCCAGATGCTAAGCATCCCAATGAATTCACAAGGTTCGCTGCGTCATGGCAGCTCAAATTTTATGATTGCATTAGCATGCTTGTGATTCTTGGGGGGGGGGCTTACAACAAAAGAACTGGAGACCCCCAGGGCTCCGAATACCAAACATCCGAGTGAATTCTAGACGCTACGCGTATCCCCACCAGCGGGATCTGTCGCCTGTAATAGTCACCTCCCTGCTCGCCGCTCAGCTGGTGCTTTAACAGGTGCCCTTCAGCTATGTTGCGTAGCGCTGCGCAACATGGCCGTTTATTGTGGCGCTTCCGGCGCTGGCACACTCCAGCCCGGACAGCTCCTGCACCGTTCAGCCACCCCCCCTCTTCTACGTGACACATGCGGCGGTTAGCTGCACCCCCCTGACGTGTATACGCTCTCGGCGTGCAGCTGCCATCCAGTTACGTACCTTTTGCGGCGGTTAGCTGCACACCCCATCTCCACGCCAGTCGCATACTGCGGGCCGCAGTGGCCCTCCCGCAGCCGGTCGGCACCATGGCATCGGAAGGTCGGCGGTGTCCACCGAGGTGAGGTTATCTGTGGCGGGTTGCGCCAGTGTGGCGCCTCGCCCGCGTTTCTCGGCGCACCTCTGCCTCACCCGTTCCGACCCGTCCGTTGGCCGACGCTTGCCTCAACAGCTCTGTAGTGGTGTTCGCTCGCTGCGAGCTGAGTGGATCAGCCTTCAGCGCCGTCAGCCTGTTTTCCACTTCCAGCCGCTGGTACTCCGAGCTGGTGACAGTTGTCTGTTTGAGGTGTTGCTCGGAGCTTGGCGCCGCAAGGGCGACGTTCCGTTGCACCCGCACCTCTGTGCGCTCGTTCTTTTGGATTGGGCAACGCCTAGGTGCGTCTCGGCTCGAATGTGGAGCATTTTGCTCAGTGCACGTGCACCGCACGCCTTGCGTGGAATTTGCCTGTTCCGTCGTCCCGGACACGCCTGTTGCCGCCAGACCGTCGTCGCGCGGCTGCCGACCAAAAAGTATCCCCACCAGCCAATCCACAATCGATGCGTAGGGGAGCTGACGGAAGAAGGGAAGCAGAGACGCTCATAGTGAACCCTGGCCTCCTCGTTTCTCCCTGTTTGCTCCTCGTCATCGAAGCCGCCACCGTCGTTGTTCAGCGACAGCGAGGAGTAGGAGGGAACGCGACGACGACGACGCGTGGGGAAACGCGTCGTCGTCGTCGTGGTCGTCGTCGTCGTCGTCGTCGACGTCGTTGTCGTCGTGGTCGTGGTCGTCGTCGTTGTCGTTTTCGTCGTCGTCGCCGTCGCCGTTGTCGTCACCGTCGTCGTCGTCGTCGAGGGGGGTCTCCCTGGTGGTGCGGTCCCCCCTCCCGCACGAACATTTCCACTCCCTAGCTCGGGGAGGCATCGTGGACCCCTTGCTGGAGGTGGCTCCGGGTGGTGCTAGTATCGTTTCTCCTCCAAACGCGTCGTCGACGACGACGACGGCGGCGGCGGCGACGATAGCGGCGGCAGCGGCGGCGACGACGGCGGCGGCGGCGACAACAGCGGCGAGGAGGAGGAGGAGGGCGAGCAAAAATGCCAGAGGTCTCTTGAATGCCTTTTCGGAGCCTCTTGGGATATCTCTTGGGCGCTTTTTGGAGGCATCTTGGGACGTCTGGGGGTCTCTTGGCGGTCCTGGGGGGCTCTTGGGCGTCTTGAGTGCGTCGGGAGGGGCCTCTTGGAGGCCTCTTGGGGCCATCTTGGCGCCTCTTGGGGCCTCCTGGGCGCCTCTTGGGGCCATCTTGGAGGCGATCGATCAAAGAAAGGGGGTTCCTTAGTTAGCACCGCCCCTCGGGAGCCCCCAAAATAGCCTCCTGGACCCCTCTTGGGGCGCTCTTGGAGCGCTTTTGGGCGCTCTTGGGGCCGTCTTGGGGCCCTGTTGGGCCCCTCTTGGGGCTATCTTGGGCCCTCTTGGAGCAATCTTGGGCCTTGGAAGGCCATCGGAAGCGAAAAGGCGAGAAGACAAAAATCATTGGTTGTCCTTAGGTTGTTGAAGGATTTTAGCCTCTTGGAGGACTCCTTGGGGAGCTATTTAGTCTCTTGGAGCCGAAATGGGGCGGTCTTGGGGCCTCTTGGAGTATCTTCAGAGCCATGTTGATGCATCTTGGCCCATCTTGAGCCATCTTGGAGGTCATCTTGGGCTCTCCGAGGCGGTCTTGGAGCCGTCTTGGGCCATCTTGGACGCTCCAACGCGTCGCCGCGCCCCTCGTCCAGGTCCAGGGGAGGGGGTAGGGGGAGGGGTAAACCCCTCCCCGAAGGAGAAGAAGGAGGGGTGGAAGAGGAAACTCTCTAAACCACCTACGCCCAGAGGGCTGGTGGGATTCACTGGGCCCGCGACGTCAAGGAAGCCCAACCGATGTGATGTCACTGGAGTGCCTTGGATTTCTGAGGTGCTAATTTACTCCCAGAAACCATGCGAACTCATGTGGATGCTTGGGGTTCCCGGGGTGCCCGCCCCCCCATCCCCCCCCTTCCCCCTTGCCAGAAAAAATGCGTTAGAGCCTACAGGATTCAGGGCCACAGAAAATCCAGGAACCCCAAGAAACCCAGTGAATCAGCATCCGCTAGCAATCCCAGAACCTCGAGCAGCCCAGTGAAGTCACAGGGGCTTAGGCTTCCCTGAGGTAGCGAGCCTTGTTAATTGATTGGGATATGTGATTTCTGGAGCCTTGGGGGTGGCTCCAGAATACGCCTTTGCCGAAGGACCGGGCATCCGCTGCATCCCAGTCAAGTCAGATGGTTTCTGGGGCACGCTTGACATTCGGAACCCCAGTGAGTTCCAAGGTTCACCAATGCAGTTGAATGCCCCCATCGGCAAAAACAAAAAAAAAAAAAAAAAAAAAAAACTCTACTATGGGTCGATCGACGATCAAGACGTATTCGAGGTGCGCGGAGGAAAGGAATGCATTTCTGCAGTGGTGTTTTACGAGGGGATGATTGACTTCCGCGGGAAACGTTGACATCGCGACCACCTTCGCAAACTGAAGCGACCCAAACGCCCAGCGAGCTGTTAATCAGTTCCTGGAAACCTGTTGCGTGCCGGCTACCATCCTGCAACCCACCTGCAGAGCGACTGGCCCCAAGTCCCAGTTCAATTGCAAGGCGAAAGACCACGCGCGGAAGGAGCATCACGACGCTGATCCCCCCCACATACGGTATTGTTTGTGGTCGTATCGCTCTTGTACAGGTGTTATTAGGCCGGCATGGGATGTGGGATCAGCCCGCCACTAATTGCGTTAGTGAGATACACCCTTGGATTCAAGCCCACAAGGGAACGCAATATATTCGGCCAGCGCATGACCAATCTCAGAGGTAGAAACGGTATACCGGAGCGAAAGTTTGCCGAGGTGGCGGCCAATCATTTGTGCATTACGATTTCTCTTGAGATAGCGATGTAGTGGTCGACACGAGCACTGCCAACCTTGCAACGCGGAGTTAGCCTTGACCGCCCAGTACACGAAGAAATTCTGCCACTTGTTTGTCGGCGCCGTGATTTTACTCAAGGATGTGGCGCCACGTCGCCAGGCATCTCGAGGAATGGAGCCTGTGCTGTCAAAATGACGTCGACATGTTTCCGACAATATCAACAGGGAGCACCGACCTGTCCAAGTCACATGCGCCGCGAATCCACCACGGCCTGGTCGAGCACCACAGAGCACGTCGCCAGGCGTCTCGAGGAATGGAGCCTGCGCTGTCAAAATGACGTCGACTCGTCTCCTACAAGATCAACAGGTATCACCGACCTGCCCAAGTCACATGCGCCGCGAATCCACCACGGCCTGGTCGAGCACCACAGGGCAGACGCAGATGTTGCGGACGCGTCAGGCACTTGCGCGCCAATAGCTCAACACACCCTCGGGGCCTCCACGCCCGCCGATACTACGACGCCACATCGGTCCACTGGACATGTAAAGCACGCAAGGACGTCCACCACAAGCGGGGAAACGGCCACACCCTCAATACTGGTGAATGCCACTTTGCCAACCCCTTCAGTCAGCCTGCGGTCCAACGATGGCGGGGACCACCCTGATATCATTGAACCAGGAGGTCGGCAGTCTGCAGCATCTTCTGGACTTGCAGTAGCTCATCCACGACCACCGCGACATCGCGCGACTGGTGATCCCGCAGCAGAATTGGAAGGCGCAACTACCTCACATTCCGACCGTGGAAACACGACCCATCTTATGGCAGACTTACCTCCACCATCTGATCCATCGGCAGACTTCGAGCACCACGAGCATCCCGCGCAGCGCCCCGATCTCAGGACCGCGGTGCTGGACCAAGCGCCATATCCGATTAGACCAGAGTTCATACCCACTCCAGTCTGGAGGCCCCCGAGAGAGCTGACCCCGCCGCGATCAAGAAGAAACTTCGAAGGCTACACCTGAGCTTCTTCCACGCGAAGGGCCCCAGGATGCGTCAGATTCTAGGCAGAATGAGTTTAGACGAGATTAGACTGAACATGATCAAACCTGTTGTGGACACGCTGGGAACGGCGAGCATGGGAACGCCCCAGCACCTCCGATACGCCGTCGCAGAGCTTGCCTGGCAGATGCAACGAGGAAGCCGGATGCGACCACTTGTTCTTTTGTCCAAAAGCACATAGCCTTCCACATGATCGACCGATGCACCAGGCACGCCAGCGGTGGCGAAATCCCAAAGAAGTCCACGGACACGCCCCTGGATGCATAAGACAGCTACTGGGCATAGTACATAGGACAATCATGCAGCCATGATACTACATTGCGACCGCAAGGGGGGTCTCAACAGCGACGACGCCAAGAGCCAGTTGAAAGCATTGGAAGCGGAACTGCGACTCCGTTTCTCGGGCCAGCACGCCAACGCCATCGAAGCTCGAAGCGGCGTTCCCAGAGGCGCCATGCATACGGTGGAAGAAGATTCAACGCGACATGACATCTTTCTTGCGCCCCACCCCCATATTATTGCACAACTCGTTTTTGGAGACTGCAGGCCTGCATTCTTTGGACTCGTCGTCATACATTCGTTCGGCTCCCCCCCACACGGTCAAGACCGCCCTCCTATATTTGTTTCCACAGGGTGGCCCAAGAGGTCCCCCCTCCGCAACCTGGTCCTCGTGTCATTAACCGCTCCCTCGAGCAAACAGGCCACGCGTGCAACACGTTTTCTTTTCGCTGTTCGTTCGTTCGTTTGATTGTCCCCTACCTCCTCCCCTGACCCCTACAAAGGCCTTTGGCCCACGCCATCGCCCGCCCTGGCCCCTGAGCTCTTCATCTTCATTCCGTCGTTCCTTCGTCCCTGGCTTTCCCCCGAGCCCCATGGGCCCAGGCTCCTCCTCTTCCCCGTCCCTGGCCTCCGTCCTAGTTCCACGTCCCGACAACCGTGCCCCCCTGGCCCCTGAGCCATTCTCCCCCTCTCTCCCCTGCCCTTGGCCCCACAGGCCCCAGTCCAAGAGGATCCCAAAAGTATCCTCCGCCCCTGCCCATCGCAGTCCTTCCCTTTTTCTTCGTGCAAGAGCCAGAGGTCGCGTGCCACTCGTTGGGCGAGCAGGTCTTATGAGGCGAAGGCTTTGCAGAAACAGGGAATGTCAGAAGCTCTGGGAGTTTGTAGACACTGCGGAGCTCACAGGCCTGGCAGAAAACGCGAGGAGTATAAGACGAGCGAAGCTCAGAACTCTTGTAGGGCCCATTGGTGTGGCCACGCCCCTTGACATGGAAGTCTCAAACATTCTCTGCATCGGATATAGGACGGGTCCTTTGGGCCATCTTGCGGCTGTCCGGAAGCTTTTCTGGGGCGAGCCGGTGTTTTTTCGGGGGGGTCCTGGCGCCGTCCGGGGCCATCTTGGCGCTGTTTAGGGCGGTGTTGGGGCGCTTTCGACACGTCTGGGGCCCTTGGAGGCCGCCTTGAAAGGGTCCAGGCGTTCTCTCAGGCCGCATAGAGCCGCCGTGGGCGGTCATTTTGGGGTGTCTTGGAGCTCTTGGGGTTCGTGGGGCTCTCGACAGGCCCTCGAGACGCTCTTGCGGCTCAACTTGGAGCGAATTCGGAAGTCTATTGGGCGCTCAGAAGTCTGAGAGGAGAATATTTTGCAGCTGCTGGAAGTGGGAGCGCATCGGGAGCCTTTGGAGCTGTCGCGAGACCATCTTCTGCCTCGGTAGGGCCTTTTCGAGCCGCTCTGGGAGGCCCTTGGCAGCCATTGTGGCCGTATTGGAGGGCCTTTCGAATGCCATCTTTGCCGTTTTGGAGGCCGTTTTAGGAATTTGACGTGTCCGCCCCTCGCGGCGGCTCCCGAAATGGAAGTAACGCACGGGGTAGTCCAGAGTTTCTTCGCAAGATGACTTCAAGGAGGAGCCTGTGTTGATTACCTCGTTTCTTCTTGGTTCTCTCTCTCTCTCTCTTTCCTCTCTCTCTCGTTCTCTCTCTCTCTCTCTCTCTTTCTCTCTCTCTCTCTCTCTCTCTCTTTCTCTCTCTCTCTCTCTCTCTCTCTCTCTCTCTCTCTCTCTCTCTATATATATATATGTGTGTATATATCGGAGGTTGGGGGGAGAGATCGCAGTGGAACGGAGACCCCAACTGGGAAATCGTTTCGTTTAGTTCGTGTCGTGCGTGCGGGCGAGGCGAATGTACATAGAGCGCGCGAGAGGAATGAACCCGCCGCTGCTAGGGCAAAGTCAAGACACATGATTATCCCCCTCACGCCCGTCCGGCGGTGGCTCGCGGTGTCCCGCGGTGTCTTGTGGTGTCCAGTGGTGTCCCGTGGTGTCCGCCGTTGCTAGGGCGAAGTCAGCACAAATGATTCTCCCCCATCCCGCCCGTCTGGCTGTGGCTCGCGGTGTCCCGCGGTGTCCCGTGGTGTCACGTGGTGTCCGCCGCTGCTAGGGCAATGTCAAGACAAATGACTATCCCCCGCCCGCCCGTCCGTCCGTCCGTCTAGCGGTGGCTCGTGGTGTCCCGCGGTGTCCCGTGGTGTCCCGTGATGTCCCGTTGAGTGAGATCGATATTGAGATCGATACTGAGTTCGATGTGGTGACCCGAGGTGTCCCGTGGTATCCCAAAAAGTGAGATCGATAGCGAGATCGACAGGTGTCCCGTGGTGTCCCGTTGAGTGAGATCGATAGTGAGATCGATGTGGTGCCCCGCGGTGTCCCATGGTGTCCCGTGTGTCCCAAAAAGTGAGAACGATATTTAGATTGACAGATGTCCCGTGGTGTCCCGTGGTGTCCCGTTGAGTGAGATCGATAGTGAGGTTGATAATGGAATCGATGTGGTGTCCCGAGTTGTCCCGTGGTGTCCCGTGGTGTCCTATGGTGTCCCGTTGAGTGAGATCGATAGTGAGATCGATAGTGAGACCGATAATGAGATTGAGAGGTGTCCCGCGGTGTCCCTGTCCCGTGGTGGCCCGTGGTGCCCCGTTGAATGAGATCGATAGTTAGATCGACAAGTGTCCCGTGGTGTCCCGTGGTGTCCCGCTGATTGAGATCGATAGTGAGATCGATTGAGTCAGATGTTGGTTCCCCCCCCTCCCCCTCCCCCCACAACCTCCTTATCACCCAAACGGTGGTCGTATAGGTATACTTATACATGTATCACTCGCTCTCTTTGTTTCTCTCTCTCTCTCTCTCTCGCTCTCTCCTTCTCTCGCCCCTCCCCCTCGCCTCTCTCTCTCTCTCTCTCTCTCCCCCTCTCTCTCTCTGCCTCTCTCTCTCTCTCGCTCTGTGTCTCTCTCTCTCTCTCTTTCTCTTTCTCTCCCTCCCTTCATATCTCCCTCTCTTTCTCTTTCTTACTCTCTTGTTCTCTCTCTCTCTCTCGCTCTCTCTCTCTCTCTCTCTCTCTCTCCTCCTCGCTAGGAACAGGAGGAGAAAGAGGAGGAGGGGGAGGATGATCAGCTGGAAGAGGCGAACGAGGAGCAGAAGCTGGAGGAGAAGGAGAAAGAAGAGCAGCAGCAGGAGGAGGAGAGGAGCCAAGCTGGGATCAGGACAGTGACCCGCACCAAAACAAGCGGGATCATGACTGCGACCACGACCGTGACTTGGATCAGCAGTAGTAGCAGCAGCAAGAGAAGGACGAGGAGGGCGAGGAGGGGGAAGGGGGAGTGGGAAGCTGGAAATGGAAGGGGGGATATTAGAGCAGGAGGAGGAGGGAGGTGGAAGAGGGAGAGAGAGAGAGAGAGATTGAATGAGAGAGAGGGAGAGGGAGAGTGAGACATTCGGGCGGCTCTGGAGCAGCAGCAGCAGACGCAGCAGCAGCCTCACCAGCAGCAGCAGGAAGAGGAGAAGCCCGGCCCCATCCCTCCGACCCTCCCCTTCATCTTCCTCTTCTTATCTCAAACAAATCCTCCAAGAACCCTCAGAGCCCCCGGCAACTCCACAGAACCCCGCCAGAAGAACATCAAATATTCATCATACCTCTTTCAGCTCCCCTCTCCCTCCCTATCCCGCTCTCGCCATGCTTGTCCCTCTCCTCCTCATCCTCCTCCCCCTCCTGGAAAACGGAGTTGGTTTCGACAGGGGGGATGCAGATTTCTCATCCCAGGTCGTTTCTCCGACAGCCTCCCCAGGCCCCAAGCGAGCATCCCGATGCCCAATCCGAGAAGGACAGGCCGGCTGGCGTTGTTGTGCTCTCCTCAACATCCTGTCTTCGCATGCGGCCAGCCGTCACGCGGATCGTGCCAAGCTCACGGCGCTTTGCGCGCTTGCTCCGCAGCCCCCTGTCCGCATTGCCCAGAACGCCCATCCCGCTCGACGCGCAGAACGTGAGCAGAGGGCTACGCCCTGGCACTGCACGCAGCTGCACAGGGCAACCCGCAGGGCCGAGGCGCCCCCACGGCCAAGCTCCCCCGACCCTCCTGGCTGCGAGTTCGGCCGGCGAGCCCGCCCCCCGCGCGCGCAGGAGCCCGAGTGGCTCCTGGACCCCGCTGAGACGGCCGAGCCCGGTGTCCTCGTCCCGGTCGCGCCGTATGCCTTGCT
>CAUYUJ010015744.1:112651-188187 GCA_963575745.1 Prorocentrum cordatum
CAAGGCCAGCCCACCGCGGCGCAGGGCACGCCCCGGCGCGGGGCGACCCAGGGCGGCAGCCGAGCAGCCAAGGGCAACCCAGAGTGCCGGCGGGAGGCCCCCGCGGAACGAAAGCAGGTGGCTCTCTTGGGCCCTCTCGGTCGTCTGGGGAGTCTCTTGGGGCTCTCAGTGGGTCCTTGTTTGGGCCCTGCGAGACCGCAAGTTTTGCGATCGTGGACCACAGAACGTGGAAAGCGAAACGAATTGGAAAGTCCTATCGAACTTCAGTGCGTTGGGCTTCTCGAGATAGTCCTGGAGAGAGTATCGGGGGTTGCTGTGGGGTCTCTTGGAGGCTTCTTGAGACGTGTTGGGCGCTTCTGAGGGTCTCTTGGGTAAGTATTAGGGCGGTCCACGATCATCGTGACGGCCTCGGTGGACTTCTGGACTGTCTTGAAAGCCTCGGAGAGCGTTGGAGAGCCCCATGGACACGTTGGGACGCCCGGGGAGCCTTGGGAAAGGGTGGGGGCGATGCATGCACCACTGTAATGAAGGGGGGGCTAAAAGATTACACAAACCCTACCTGGGCACTTGGCATTCTAACGCGCCTCAACGTGCCTGGGCACGTTGGCGGAATTTGCACCCAGCATGTTGCATTCCATGGGTTTCTTTCCCTCGCCCCATGTTTTGCATTCTGGAAGTTACACGCTGTAAGTTGCATCGCATCAGCTACGCCGCTCAACGTCTGAATAATCCGAGTTACGGGGCCCACGAGCAAGTATCACTCTGCTCTCTGATTGAGAGACTTGCAAGACGGTTGGAAACGGCGGCACCCTAAATAGCGTTTGCATCGAAGGGGCTCTTATGTTTGAGGCTCTAGATTGTTTTATACCGTCGCGGCCACGTTCCTTGTTTCCGCCCTGCCACCGACTGTCCCTCACACCCTGGTGCCCGCTCTTCGCCACTGCCAATTTCTCTCGTCGTGCCTGGCTCTCCCCGGCCAGCGGGACTGCATGTGTCCTCCGCTGCCCCCAACCTCGGCATCTGCTTTCTGCCGCCGCTACTTTGCGTTGGCCCGCGCACGACTGCCCCCGACCTCGGCGCCCTCCGTCCGCCGCAGCCAGCTTCCCTCTTGCGGCCTCGTCCCCCGGGGTGCCTCCAGCCCTGGCGATCGCCCCCCGCCGCTGCCGCTGCTGCTGGGGATGGACCCTGACCCTGGAGCTTGCCCTCCGCGACCGGCAGCTGTCTTCTGCCCGCCGAGCCTCGTGCATTCGGTACGCATTTGAGCAAACCTGAGGAGCCGGATGATATTGAGGAAGGAAAGCAACAACAAAAAACAAAAAAAAAAAAAAAAAAAAAAAAAAAAAAAAAAAAAAAAAAAAACGTGTTCGCTGCGCCATCGCCACTTCTCCTCCGTCGGCCGCCCCCTCTGGCCCCCGGCCCTGCTACTTGCCCTCCTTCGCCGCCAGTCTGTTTCGGTCGGCCCTGTCCCCACCCCCCCCCTGGTGCACGCCCCCCGCCGCAGCCAAAGCCCTTCCCATCGTCCCCGCCCGACGCCCGACTCTGACGCGTGCCGCCCGCCGCTTCCAAGTTCCTTCGTCGACCCTGCTCCGGACTATCTTCTGCACTGGTGCATGCTCTCCCCGCCACAGTCCACTCCTTTCCACCTGTCCCGACTGGCCTCGACTTGCGTGATTGCTGCTCTCCCGCAACAAGTGTCTTTGGCTCGGCCCTGTCCTCGATTGGCCCCCACACTGGTGTTTGTCCTCCGCCGCCGCCACTCTCTTTCTTTCGACATACTGGCCTACTGTCCCTGGCTCTGAGAGGTGCCCTCTGCTGCCTTCGAATTCTCTCGTTCCGTTTGTTTACCCAATTGTCCCCGATCCTGGCGCATGCCCAGCGACGCCGTCAATTTCCCCTGTGCTTTTATCATGGCCCGATTGTTATTTTGCGACGCTACGCAGCAATCACACCAGGCCTGCCCCATTGGCTTGTTCCTAGCACGCGTGTTGCAAACATAGCTCTAATGCAGGACGCACTTCTTTCTTGCACTCGAAGTTTGGCAAGCCTCCGCACACGCTGCGGCGCACCAATCTATATGATGTTTCCAGTGGCGCAGCCCCAATTGCTTGATCATCCAGTGCATGCGTGCGTTGCGAAAGACTCCGCCATGTTTCTCACCGCTCGCCGATCAACGGTACATCCGCAGCCGTGTTTTTTCGAGCCTCTGCATGGGAAGGCAGAGGCGGCCATGGGCTTGCGCGCCTGACCCGCCGCGGGAAGCCGAGCCGCCTCGCATGTGCTCTGGAGGGGCAGGGGGAGCGGGGAGGGGAAGAGACAGGGGAGCGGGAGGAGAATTGGAGGAGAGGGATAGGGGAAGGGGAACGTGGGGAGCAACAGGGAAAATTGCCAGGCCCCGAGCAAGGAGGTCGGAGGCCGCCACCGCAAGAGCTCAGCGCGCGAACGAGTCTCGAGCTGGGAGCAGCGCGAGAGTAGAGCATGGGTCTGCCACTTCACCCCTCCGATTGTTCCACTTCGATCCACTTCGTGCAGCTCAGGCGGTCATCCACATACAGTTGCTGGGAGTGGCTCTGTGGCGCGCCAAGCCACACCTCCTCCTCCACATTCTCCTCCTCCTCATGTTCCTCCTCATCCTCCTCCTCGTCGTCCTCCTCCTCCTCCTCCTCCTCCTCCTCCTCCTCCTCCTCCTCCTCCTTCCTCATCCTCCATCGCAGGATGCATTCTCCGTCGGGGATGAAGTGTAGACCGCTAGTGCGTGGATCGATTCCATAACATTCCAGGGATTAGCCGCCGCCCACTTCCTTACGCAGCCCTCTTCTGGATCGCCATTGCCTTCGCTGGCGTGGTGCCTTCTCTCGCGCCTGGCAACCTGGCAATATGGCCGCAGCCGCCCCGCGGGACGCTGATATGGCAGCGGAAGCCGAAACCGATTGCGTTGGATCAGGTTCCACCATTGGCAGTGTTGAATTCGAGATCGAATTGGTAGCTGCAGCGGCCCAGACCATCCTCACCCACGACGTCATCGGCGATAGCAACACCATGATCGCCCCGGAATGTTGGACGCTCATCAGGATGTCGTGACCGATAGGTTGTGAACGTCCCGACCCATTTCAACGTGCTGATCCATGGGGTGGTGCCGCAGACCAGTAGACCGAGGCCAGCATGCTGGGCCTGTTGGTTGTTCCGCGCATCGCAGTGGGGGGGTACGCTGACACCGCGACCGAGACCGAGGCCGTCGTGGAGGTTGTAACGTTGTTGCCGCCGCTGGAGGTGTAGCCCTGCCTGGACCCGTTGTGTACCTTGCTGAGGGCATGAGCCCGAACGCCCCCCCCCCCCAAAAAAAACAGCCTCCGCCAAGGTTGCCGCGCACGAGGGTACGCTCGAGGATTTGCCGTCATCGTCGCTCGAGGATTAGGCCCTCCGACGCTATCATCACGAAGAGGCCAGGGAGTTGGGGCAACGTTGGGGCCTTCCGCTGTCCCTGGACGTGCTGCTGGCGTCATTGCAGTTGCCGCCCCATCGCAGACATTTGGGGTCATAGATCGACCGCCCGCAGATACAAGTGGAGGCGCTCTTCATCCTCGTCCTACTCCCCCACACGCTGGCGGGCCTGCCAGTTCAACATCTTCCAGTAGTTATCGAGCAACGTCAATCCTCACCATGCAAATCCCCCGCGATATCATTGCCCGCACCCTCGCCGAGTCCATTCGCCATGTTGAAGGCAGCACATCTCGCCGTGTGGACGCCGCAGAACAGAAGTTCATGAAGTTACGCCAGCGGGTCACCAACAGCGAGCAGGCTCACAAGGAGACGGCTGCCAGCGTCGCCGAGATCCAGCGCCCGTTCGCCATCGCCGAAGCACAAATCCCGCCGTCGCTCCCGCCGACTGCGATCGGAAGCCCGACTGCTCGCCCACGCGACCGAGCGCCCCGAGCGCCCCGAGCTGGTTGACCGTCAGGCCGTCTGCAGCGGCATCTTCAGCTGTGTCACAGCGGGGGGGCTGGAGCACAACATTGCCTTTCTCATCAGTGACGACCCGTCGAAGCAGCTCGAGCTACAAATGCCTGGAGGAGTGGAGCTCGCAGGACCTCGGTTCACGGCGCTTGCTAGGTGCCTCCACTTGCATGCAGGAAGTTCTTCGCCGCCGCCGTCACCGGAAATGCTGTCAATGTTGCATGCGCGCGCTGACCGCAACCCGAAGCAGGCTCGTGCTGAAATTCCAACTCGTCGCCTTCACCCAACACGGACAGCTCCAATTCCTCAGAAGCAGCTCCAGCATCGCAATCCAATTGGGCGGCGCGCCTACGATGGGGCACGTCTGATGCGTCTGATCGACGGAGGGTCGCCCGATGCACCCCCGCGGCTGGCATGGGGCAAAGCTCTGGCAGCGCAGCACGGCATCGACGCGGACCAGATGGATTTCGCATTCACCGCGTTCCTCGTCGGAGGCAGAGGCATATCGCGGGGGCAACAGCATCTCTACCACCTGGATTCTAGCGAGCCCATCTTCGCGCGGGCCCCACATCGCCTCGTGGAAAATGCCCGCGGCCTCGCCTGCGTCAATCACCGCCGCCAGCGAAGGAAGACTGCCACCCTCCTCACCTACCCCAAGCAGAGCGGCATCGCGGCGGTCGAGGAGGTCGATGGCTCGGCCCAACGACCCCGCAGGCTCGTCGCATCCACGGGGTGGTGCCGCAGACCAGTTTACCGAGGCCAGCAGGCTGGAATTTTTCCCAACCATCCTGTGGTGTTGGGTCCTCGTTTTGAAGAGACGGTGCCCCGCGTTCTCCTTCCTTCCTTCCTCCCGCTGCCTCCTCCCCCCTCCCATCATCATCATCATCATCAACACCCATTTCGGCACACCCCTCACACGTTTCGTGGCTCCATAGGGAGCTCCACCGAAGGCCCCAGTGCCCGCGGCCGCATGCGTCCCCCACACCCATTTCGGCACACCCCTCACACGTTTCGTGGCTCCATAGGGAGCTCCACCGAAGGCCCCAGTGCCCGCGGCCGCATGCGTCCCCCACACCCATTTCGGCACACCCCTCACACGTTTCGTGGCTCCATAGGGAGCTCCACCGAAGGCCCCAGTGCCCGCGGCCGCATGCGTCCCCCACACCCATTTCGGCACACCCCTCACACGTTTCGTGGCTCCATAGGGAGCTCCACCGAAGGCCCCAGTGCCCGCGGCCGCATGCGTCCCCCACACCCATTTCGGCACACCCCTCACACGTTTCGTGGCTCCATAGGGAGCTCCACCGAAGGCCCCAGTGCCCGCGGCCGCATGCGTCCCCCACACCCATTTCGGCACACCCCTCACACGTTTCGTGGCTCCATAGGGAGCTCCACCGAAGGCCCCAGTGCCCGCGGCCGCATGCGTCCCCCACACCCATTTCGGCACACCCCTCACACGTTTCGTGGCTCCATAGGGAGCTCCACCGAAGGCCCCAGTGCCCGCGGCCGCATGCGTCCCCCACACCCATTTCGGCACACCCCTCACACGTTTCGTGGCTCCATAGGGAGCTCCACCGAAGGCCCCAGTGCCCGCGGCCGCATGCGTCCCCCACACCCATTTCGGCACACCCCTCACACGTTTCGTGGCTCCATAGGGAGCTCCACCGAAGGCCCCAGTGCCCGCGGCCGCATGCGTCCCCCACACCCATTTCGGCACACCCCTCACACGTTTCGTGGCTCCATAGGGAGCTCCACCGAAGGCCCCAGTGCCCGCGGCCGCATGCGTCCCCCACACCCATTTCGGCACACCCCTCACACGTTTCGTGGCTCCATAGGGAGCTCCACCGAAGGCCCCAGTGCCCGCGGCCGCATGCGTCCCCCACACCCATTTCGGCACACCCCTCACACGTTTCGTGGCTCCATAGGGAGCTCCACCGAAGGCCCCAGTGCCCGCGGCCGCATGCGTCCCCCACACCCATTTCGGCACACCCCTCACACGTTTCGTGGCTCCATAGGGAGCTCCACCGAAGGCCCCAGTGCCCGCGGCCGCATGCGTCCCCCACACCCATTTCGGCACACCCCTCACACGTTTCGTGGCTCCATAGGGAGCTCCACCGAAGGCCCCAGTGCCCGCGGCCGCATGCGTCCCCCACACCCATTTCGGCACACCCCTCACACGTTTCGTGGCTCCATAGGGAGCTCCACCGAAGGCCCCAGTGCCCGCGGCCGCATGCGTCACCCACACCCATTTCGGCACACCCCTCACACGCTTCGCGGCTCCATAAGGAGCTCCACCGAAGGCCTCAGTGCCGCCGCCCGCATGCGTCACCCCCGCCCATTTCGGCACACCCCCCGCATTTCTCGCACGGCAGGGTCATCACCACGGTGGCGTGCCAGGGGCGCACCATGCGCGAAGGCGACGGGGCGGGGGAACGGCGCTCCGGGGGCGGCCAGACCTCCGGGGCGCGAGCAGTCCGCGGCCAGACCATCTCTCGGTCCTGTGGACTCTCGCCCTGGGCCGTCGGCTGCCCGGCGCGCTGCTCCCTCGGTCGACGTCGCCCAGGCGTGATCCTGGATTGCGGCCGCCACGAGGTAGGGAACGGCAAGAAGGAGGACGACGACTGGTGGCTGGAGCTCTACGCGCTGCTCTCGCGCGCCACGCGCCACGAGGACCTCCTGCTCATGCGGGCGCCGCGCATCGAGTTCTTCCTGGCAGGGCCGCCGCAGGGCTTGCGGAAGCAGCTGGAGCAGTTTGCGGCGCGCACGAAGCGGCGCAGGAGGGAAGCGACGGCCCTCGCCAGGGAGCTCGGCTTCACCGAGTTCATCCGCGAGGCCTGACCTGAGGAGCGTCTCCCCCGAGCCGCGCCTTCTCTCGACTGCCCGACTAATTGTTTGGCCTCGCGCCGCGGACGACCCGCGCGCGTCGCTGGGACCCTCTCGGGGCGACCAGCGCGCGTCGCGGGAACTCCGTGCTGCGGGGGGCCCGGCGCCTCGTTCGCCCGTCGTCGCTCTGCCCAGCGGTCAGAGACTTGCCCGCTATCAGCCAGCCAGTTAGCTAGTCAGCTCTCTCTGCTTCGCGCAGCGGACGACCCGCGCGCGTCGCTGGGACCCCGCCCGGGGCGACCAGCGCGCGTCGCGGGGACTCCGCGCTGCGCTGCGCCCGCAGCCTTGGATTTTGGAGTGCGCGGGCAAAGAGGAAGGAAAAGAAGAGCCGAAAGCGGGCGCGATCCTCGCAAGAGGCGTGCCGACATGGGCGTCGCGACGTGCGGACGCTGCCGTCGGGGTTCCCGCGGAAGCTGCCTGCGGCGGCCACGCCCAGTGTCACGTGTGTTCGGACAGGCATGCTCGACACTTACACTAGGCGGTTCCATGATCGCATTCATGCAAATATATTCACTCGCGCGCAGACCCATTCATACTCAGATTCCCTCGCGCTCTGACTCACCCGCGTTCTTTCTCTCGTAATCAGATCTATCGTATTCCTTTGCGTTGTGTACCCCGCCACATTTCGGCACACCCCTCATGCGGTTCGTGGCCCCATAGGGAGCGCCACCGAAGAAGATACTCACAATTGCGATACTCACAACTGCATATGGTTGGGTCCTTCGCCAGGATAATTGGTCGCTCCGCGCGTCGCAGTGGAGGGGCGCGTCGAGACCGCGAACGAGACCGAGGCCGGCGTGGAGGTTGTAACGTCGTTGCCGCCGCTGGAGGCGTGGCCCTGCCTGGACCAGCCGCGCACCTCGCTGAGGCCATGAGCTCGCCCACCCCCCACCCCAGCCTCCGCCGAGGCTGCCGCGCACGAGGGCACGCTCAAGGTTTTCGCCGCCATCGTCGTTCGAGGATTAGGCCCTCCCACGACGATACCATCACGAGGAGGCCAGGGAGCTGGAGCAACGCTGGGGCCCTCCGCTGCCCCCGGACACGCTGCTGGCGCCGTTGCAGCCGCCGCCCCATCGCAGCCGCTTCGGGGTCATGGTCCGACCGCCCGCAGATATTAGAGGCGCTCTTCATCCTCACCCCACTCCCCCACCCGCTGGCGGGCCTGCCAGTTTCCAGAGCACCGCTGACAATATCTTCCAGCAGTTATCGAACCACGTCAACCCCGCCATACAGATCCCCCACGAGATCACTGCCCGCACCCTCGCCATGTGCAAGGCAACACATCTCGCCGCCAAGACGCCACAAAACAGGAGTACATCGAGTTACGCCAGCGGGCACCAACACCGAGCATACCCACAAGCACACGGCTGCCAGCGTCGCCGAGATCCAGCGCCAGCTCGCCATCGCCGAATTCAAATCCCGCCGTCGCCCCCGCCGACTGCGATCGGAGGCCCGACTGCTCGCCCAATGCGACCGAGCGCCCCGAGCTGGTTGCCCTTCAGGCCGCCGTCTACAGCGGCATCTTCAGCTGTGTCACAGCGGGGGGGCTGGAGCACAAAATCGTCTTCCTAATCAGCGACGACCCGTCGAAGCAGCTCGAGCTACACACGCCTGGAGGAGTGGATCTCGCTGGACCTCGGTCCACGGCGCTTGCAAGGCACCTCGACTTGCATGAAGATCACGCCGCCGCCGCCACGGGCAACGCTGCCTCTCTTTTATGCAAACTCCGACCACAGCCCGAAGCAGGTTCGCCCTGAAGTTCAGACTCGTCGCCCCCCCCAACACAGACGGCCCCAATTCCTAAGAAGCAATTCCAGCCTCGCAAGCTGATGGGGCGGCGCGCCTATGACGGGGCGCGTCTCAGGCGTCTGATCGACGGAGGGTCGCCCGACGCACACACGCGACTGGCGCGGGGCAATGCTCTGGCAGCGCAGCACGGCATCAACGCGGACCAGATCGACTCCGCATTCACCGCGTTCCTTGCCGGAGGCAGAGGCATATCGCGGGGGCAACAGAACCTCTACCACCTGGATTAGTGAGCCCATCTTCGCGCGGGCCCCACCTCGCCTCGCGGAATATGCCCGCGGCCTCGTCTGTGTCAACCACCGCCGACAGCGGAAGAAGATTGCCACCCTTCTCACCTACCCCAGACAAAGCGGCATCGCATTGGTTGAGGAAGTCGATGGATCGACCCAACGACCCGGCAGGCTCGTCGCATCCACGCCCCACGTCTAATCGGCCCTCCTCAGCATCCGCACTAAATACGATCGGGCGGGCATTGGAGGCGTCGCGCTCCCGGCGCCATCCGCGGAGAAGAGTATCACCCTCCACTCTCCCAGTTGCGACATCCCCCCCTGGCACGCCCTCGACAACGTCGCGCTCTCCCTCGGCCGAGCGTTCAGCTACCTCGCACCCGGCCCCCCCGTCATCTTCTTCATCGGGGTCAAAGACTTCAGAGGAGGACCTCGATCAGGAAGCGTGGTCTTGGGCCCCTGGCCTGCCCCTCAGACAGTGGCCACTCGGACTCCACCGCGGCATTCTCACCAAGCATGGGAGCCAGCGTTCCCCCGAGCACTACCCCATGGAGAGCCCGCGCAGGACGCTGCCCCCCACTTCCCTCGCCGTGGAGGTACTCCACGAGAAGCAGCGCAGGTCGGGCACCATGACCACGGGCTGGAAACCCCAGGTCGGGCGGCCGCTGGCATCCAACGGCAACGACACCATCGCTGGGCCGCCGCTGCCCGCGCCAGCAGCTCTGCTTTGCCGGCGGCTTCAGTATCCACGACGAGCCCCCCTGCGTCGCACCTCGAGCCCACCCCGACGTGCTGCCCTGCGACTGCCAGGGCGCAGCACGAACAGGCATACTGGCGAAGGCCCACTGGCGCCAGGGTCGAGGAGAAGGGCGGTTTTCCAGCGGGGCTCGACCGACAAAGCTCTCCTCGGACCCTCAGCGCGCGCCACTGCGAATCTCGAGGACTCGCCGCACATTTGGCACAAGGCTGCGGAGAGGGGTGGCTACCCCACGAGTTATCACAGTAGATTGTCGCCCAGACTCCGCCTGGCGTCACCGACGGCGGAAACGAACCGGGGCGCCCCCGACCTCATGAGGAAGACGTGTCTGTGCAAGACCAGCCTGGCCATGCTCGATAAGATCACGCGCACGGCTGCGCGCTCTTCGGCAGCGCTGTAGAAGCCCGCGCAGACGAACATGATCAATGCTGCCAGACCCACTCGCAGTCATGATGAACACATGCTCGCGTGGGGCCCCGAGAAAGCAGTCCGCAGCAGTAGCGCGGATGATTGCATCCAGATCCCATGAGCGATCTGGCGACAAGACACGTCGTTGGCCGCTTCTGCCACCGTTCACATTGAACTCGGCCAGAAGCACTTCGCCATCGGGTCCAGCACTGCCGAGCTCATCGACGAGAGGGACTTCGCTGGTAAGGCAGCTTGGCTCACAACCTTCATATCCACGCTCTTCGGCAGCAAGCAGACGGGTGAACTAGCCAAGCGGCCCCGCAGAGCCGCGCTCAAGTTTTGGAATTCAACAGCGCCAGCAGCGGATGCTCCAGCTGCGCAGTCGCCTACAGGGTTATGTTGTCGATCGTGCTCGGAATCGGTGCGTTCGTCTGGCCGATGGCCAGACAGCGGCCAGAGACCCCGCTGGCGCGTTCGCGGCATTCAAGGAGCATTGGGTCGATGGACCAGTTTCCCGACACTCGCAGCCCAACGGACATCCCGCAGCTGCACCCCCCGCCCCCGATTGCCAGCAGTCTTCGGGCAGCCACCTTTCGGGCCAGGCAATCCGCACATGGACCTAGTCTTCTCTCACACAAAGCAAGGATGCACGCAGATGGCGCTATCGACCTCGTCGAGGACGCACGTCGAATGGAGCCTGTCCGAGCACCGTTATGCCACGAATTCCTATGTTCCATTATCCCCGAGCGCTCCGAGGAACCCAGTGCATTTGCGGCGCTGGCACCCTTCGCCCAGTCAATCGCAAGGACACTGATTCGAAGGCTATAGATCCGGCCATGACTAGTGCATGACGGAGCAAGTCGAAGCCCACGCTCACCCAATGCACAAATGGGTCGTTTGGTGCGGACCTGCTGCCAGAACATCCACATGATCGACGCGGAGTCTCGCATCGCCAGTCTGTCACCTTCCGCAGAAACAAGTTTCCCCAGATTGCTCGTCTTCGACATCGTTGCCCCCCTTCCCTCGTTGGGAGGGCCGTTGCTCTTCTGCGCGCTCGGGCGATTGGGGCCCACCCGAGGTTGCTTGAACGCCGTTCTCGGCCCCTACGACATGTCCATCGGATTCGTTCTCATCGATGGGGAGCTTCGCTTGCTGTGCCCCATCGACGGCGGCGTCGCCAAGGGATGCCCTCTCTCGGGCATGGCGCGGGCTGCGGCTATGGATCCAAGTATCGGTGTCTTGCCACAGTAGTGCCCACGGCAAAGGAAGCCGCGGCCGCCGCGCGCGCAGATGGCGCCGCCGTTGTTCAATGCCAATTAAGCTGGCGCAGCTCATTCGGATCGCCACTGCATTCGACACCTCTCGCAGCCGAGGTCAGAAGTTACATTTTCAGCTAAGGAAGAGTCACGCGATCCCGCTCTAGACAGAGCTTACGGGCGAGGTCAAGCTCCAGACCGAGGACTTCGTCACGAAGAACGCACATTCAATGGCAGGGCATTCGCATCACCTCCTCGGGCAAGCACATTTTCGCGATGGCGGGCCATGGGGCACTGAACACTGACCAGCACGACTGCGGCCAAGTGGTGGCGCCGCGTGGCCATCACAGGCCAAAAGATAAGCCTTGTCGACTCCTGAGCTTGTCTCTATTTTACGCCTGGCCTCATTGCCCTGTCCTGCCCCTCGTCGCAGCTCCGGAGACATCGATGTTCCTGTGGAACTTCGTAGGTCCTGCAGATCGCGTGCCATCCTCCAGCAAGATGCGCACAGCAATACACCTCAGCTGTCACGGGGCCTTGGCTAGGCAGGGCTGCAAGCGGTGCCAACGCTGGCGCAGACCAGGGGGGTGCACGGTTCGCTTGGCGATCGCGATCTCGAATTTGTCTGGAAACCATCGCTGCTGGAGCGTCCGCGAGAAGCAGCGCTGTGGGCAGGGGCGCTTATCCCCCCTCACGGCGCCCCGCACGATGCGAGCCACGATAGTGCCAGCAGCCCGAAGGTACGGATGAAGCCGCCCAGGGAAGGAGCTTGGCACGTTGCCACGACGGCCCAGAAGCGCTGGACAAGGGCCTCCCGCGTCGTCCAGTGTGGAGGGGGGCCCGCGGCAGTGGCTGTGGTCGACGAGCCCGACGGAGTGTTCGGCGGCATGTTGGAAGCGCGGGAGCGTGCTGGCGACGAAGGCCATGCCGTGAGAGTATACGCCGCGGCCTTCCCGCTCTCCTCGTCGGGATCAGCTTGAACGCATTGGGAGGGGGGCGAAGAGTTCTTGTGTAGTGTGCGAAACCCCTTGGCCAGGAGAGCGTCTGGTACGAGATGGAACTGCGCGAGCCCTCGTGGGGTCTGGCACTACTTCGCGTGCCGCCACGCATGGCATTGGGCAGCGTTTCATCGCACTGACCCCAACACCATCCACCGTCTTGGCATGGGAGCGGTATGCCTTGACAACGGAGAGCACAGTTACGAACAGACCATTCGCAGGCCCATCTTGTTCTAACATGTACATCGAGCGGAAGGTGCAATTCGGCTCGCCTTCCACGCCCTCGGGCGACGACTTGATCCCGTATGCGTGTCGATTTCTGTCTGTTGGGCGCCGTCCTGGTCGTGACGGCAAGGGGCAACATGTCCTCACCACTCAAAACGATAAGTCGAACCGCGTAGAGCGCGACGCCCCTCGGCGATGCCAGCCAATGCTTGTCCTTTGGACTTCCGTCGCCATCATCACATCCGCCCTCCGAGGGTGCACGATGTGACAAAGGTGAATTGGGCGGGCACGAAGTTTTCTGGCGATCTGCATGGTTCACGGCGAAGTGTTGTCCACGGTCCGCGGAGATTGACGGGGGGATTTGCTGATTTAGATGTCCGTTGTTCATATCTGCTACGAGTTCTGGCACCCCCCATTGCCCCGGGTAAGGCTTGCGAGGCTTGTGATCTCTTCAATTAGTTCCCCTTTCCAAGGTACTTCTCTGTACTTTCGGAGGTGGGGACCGACGTCTCCTAATTGTTCGCAGGTCGCAGGACTGACCTTGGGACGGCCGGCGTAATGATCACATGCGTGTTAAGGCCACTATTTGATTCGTATAAGGCGCGTGTACCTACCCGACTCCACTTGAATTTATCCCCCGTCCGTTCAGTCATCCATCCATACTCCTCCACTTTGGCGTGAGCGTTGAACGTCGCACGGAGAGCGCCTCGAATGAGGGCGGTGTCTCCGATCCATCCTTGGCCCCCTCCCAGGACTGGAACCCGCCTGAAGGCCTGCGGGCGATCTAGCAATTGTAGAATCCAGTGCGTATGCTGTGCTTGCGGCTATTGCCGTTTGCGTTCGACCAGTCATGTGGTCCATTCTCTGCGCTTCCATGGGTTTCCCTATGTTTGCCTGTCACGCCATTGCTGTTGCCCGCTCCTCTCGGCCACGTTCTGATCCATCTTCTGTCTGTATCTCGGAAATGTTCCTTGCAGCGAATTCGCCAACATGCCGCACGGGTCGATCGAGTCCATCAACGACGCCAACCCGCTGCGGAAGAGTATTCCATCCGAGGTCGGATCGCACCGCCCATTCTTGTTTTGGTTGTGCACCATTGGCGCCTTGCGCACACCTTGTGAGGAAGGGGGGGCGAGGAGGAGGGGGAAGAAGGGCAGGAGGATGAGGAGGAGGAGGGCGGGGTGAGTCCGGAAGTAGGAGGAGGAGGAGGGGAGGAGGAGGGGGAAGAAGGGGGGGCGAGGAGGAGGGGGAAGAAGGGCAGGAGGACGAGGTGAGCAAGGACGAGGGCGGGGTGAGTCCGGCGGAACAGCACAAGCCTCAGAGAGACGCAGTTGATGGGAAGGCAGCGGAAGCGGCTACAACGTCTGCCACGCGCTGTGTGCTCGCACAAACAGTAGTGATTGATAGCTTTAGTGTTGGCACATGTGTATATATATATATATATATATATGTGTGTGCGCAAAACACATACAAAACCATTGTTTGTGAGGGAATGTGACATGTGCGTGCTCGTGTCGCCCGCATTGTGCTGTTTAGTAGTGGTTAGAAGAAACATAAATTATCATGTCAAGGCGAATGCTCCGCATAGTAAAAGTAGTTGGGAGGATTGGCGATCCTGTGATATAAACGATGAAAATTAGATGTGCTGGTATAAAGTGTCATCAAACCTCGGTAGGATGTTGTATCTAATTCTTTTCTAGAAAAGAGAGTACGTGTGGATTAATATGTACATATATATATATATATATATATGTATGTATTCATCCTGCTATACGAGCCTGCGTACGGAGCGCCGACAGATGACCACCAAACTAAACCTCGGAAACGCCAGGGACTCCAACGATTTCGAGAAGGAGATGTGCGTTCTCCAGGAATCGGCGCGTCATGTGAACTCCGTGTGCCTGATAGTAGAGAATTTCGGTTTCATCGTATCATTCATCGTACTATTAGGCGACGTGCAGCTGGGGCTGCAAAAGAAGATGCCGAGATTGGGGCTGTGGCCTGGCCCTATCATCGATGAGGGCCGTTCCGAGGTTTGGGATCTGCACGACGAGAGGGTGCATGAATGGTTCTTCTTCCATGTGCGACAGGCTCGGGCCTGGCTGTGGATCACGCAGACGCCGGGTGACACGTTCGGTCGCAGTTGCAGGCTGCAGTACCGTACCGCCGAACATCCTTGGGGCCCACGCCCCGTGGCACCAGCAGTGTCGCAGGACGGTTTTGTCTTGCGGATCTGCTTGTCCTTGAGAGCTGCGTCAGGAGGCAGTCGCGGGGCGCGACAGCGCCGATCCTTTGCCCTACTCTCTGGGAGGTGGCACGCCGCGGAGCTGCGCGGAGCTGCGCGGAGCTGCGCGGATCTGCGGCGGAGTCGGTCCTCCTGCACGTTGGCCCGAGGATTGCAGATGTCTCGAGGAGGACATGGAGCATCCAGGTAAACGGTCAACTGTTGGAGGATTGGACAGAGGAGCGACGCGGCAGGCGGCGCTTGTCGCCCAAAGAGAGGGCGATGCGACTGAAGATCGTCTGCGAGAGTGGGGAACCCTTGGCAGCTCTCTCGACGGAGGGCCCAGCGAGGCCATCGATGCAGGTGGTCTGGAGGTGCCGCTCGTTGAAGAATTCGTGAACGCTGTTCCGTAGAGGGTGCCCGTCCAGGACACGGCCGACCAGGGCGGGCACATCAACGTGAAGGAGCTTCGGGCCTTCGGGGAGGCCGTGACAAGAGGGTCACGCAAGTCCCCCGCAGCGCGGCCGACGTATTTCATTGATTCCAGGGTGTTCATTGGAGCGCTGGCCAAGGGCCGCTCGTCATCTTGGCACTTGAACGAGGAGTCGCGGGCGCTGCTGCAGCACATGGCAGGTTACGACCACTGTCAACTTCAGGGGAAAAGGCGAAGCAGGAAAACCAGCCGCGAACTGGGAAATTCGGTCGCGAACGGGGAAGTTGTACTCGGTCAAATCGGGATTATTTTCGTGGCCAACGGGGAAATTATTCGGGGGGCTCCGCGGATGTGTTTGCGGGCGAGCGGGGAAATTTGTCCGGCTCAACGAGGAAATTTATTTGGCCGATTGAGGATTGGCTCTTGGTGTTATCACGTATGTTGTTGGATTCAGGCTGCCTTAGAAATGGATACTGCTGGAGAGCACGGGCGGGCGCATTGGGTTGTAGTTTTAGGACTTAGGAGTGGTTGTTGAGTTTCAGTTTCCACTTATGTAGCCCGTCGCCCAGGATCCACCTCTCAGGGTTTCCAAAGGGAACGCCGGGTCCCCCAGTCAAACGGAGGCGACCGACGAGAGAGCTGCCCCAGTTTTGAAGGCTGTGTCCGTGGCAGCGGCCTGCCGGCAGGGCTCGGCTTACACCTCTGTGGCGAGGGCTCTTGCCAAGTGCGGCGCTCCAGACATCGTCGCCTTCGAGGATCGACGGAGTTGCCACCTCTTCCACGGCAGAACGCGGCCGAAGGCCGAAGGCAGGCCAGCGGAGGCGCCGCTCGCCTAATGTGCGGCCGCCCGCCTGCGCTCGCCGCCGCTCGCGCGCTGCACCGCCCGACGGGCTGTTCTTTGGCGGGCCGTTCAATGGATCAATGGCTGCTGCCCTAGAATTAAGTCGGGCCTGTCCCTCTAGAGGGGGAATCTTCAAAATTAGTTGTTCTATAACAAAAAAATCTTGGGATTATTTGTTTAGTATGTTTGGGCATATTTTGAATATTTGTTGATTGTTTTTCATTTCTCGTCCAAAGTCCCCCCCTGTAGGGTGACAGGCCCGACCTGACCCTAGAACTGAAAACTCGGGGTGGCCGAGAGGTCCTGGCAAAAAGGAAGGATCTTCAAAATTTGGGCAGGCGTGTGTTCGTCAGGCGTTTTCGCCGCCAGCGCAGTCGCTCTGCCTAGCCGCCGACGCAAGACTCGTGTTAGTCAGGCGATCGCTTGCATTTTCAAATAGACTCGGAAGAGGGAAGTGAGAAGAGTGGAAATGGGGTCTAGACAAACGACAGCGTTTACTTACAGGGCTCGTTGTTTTTCGTGGGCGTTCGGGTTTCGCTCCGTGGTGCAGGGAGGCTGCCAGCTGGAGTTTCCTGTAGGATCCGATTCCAGCGTCCGTAAGTCGCTTCGGCCGACGGCTCTTGCAATCTTTGATGTGCTGTTTTTTGGCAGAGCGTTCGCCCGATCAACGGCTACTGCCCTACAATTGAAAATTTGGCGTGGCCGGGAGGCTTTCAAAATTAGGGCAGGGGTGTGTTATTGGAGCGTTCGTTTTGCATGTTCATGTAGTCGTTGTTTTTCGCGGGCGCTCGGGTATCGTTCCGTGGTGATTGGAGGAATCCAGCCGGAGTGTCTTATTCCAGCGTCCGTAAGTTTCCTCTGCCGACGGTTCTTGTGCTCATGTGATGTGTTGTTATTTGGCGTAGCGTTCGCCGGATCAACATTCACCGCCTTGAAATTGAAAACTCGGGGAGGTCGAGAGCTATTCGGAAAAGGAGGAGTTTTCAAAATTAGGGCAGGCGTGTGTTATTCAGGCGTTCGCTTTGCATTATGATGTAGTCTGTGTGTATAGGAAGGGACAGTTCAAAGGCTGTAGAAGGGGTCTGCAGAAACGATTGCGTTTCCATGGTTTGTTATTTTTCGCGGGTGGTCGGGTTTTACTCCGTTGTGTTTGGGGGTGTCCAGCAGGAGCTTCTTATCCCAGCGTCCGTAGGTTTCTTGTGTCGACAGCCCTTGTTATCACGTGATGCGTTGTTCTTTCACGTAGCCTTCGCCCGTTACGGTAATTGCCCTGGAATTCAAAAGTCGGTGTGGTTGACCGTTCTTCGGAAAAGTGGGAGTTTTCAGACTTCGGGCAGGCGTGTGTTATTCTAGCGTTCGTGTTGCATCCTCATGTAGCCACTGTGATCGGAAGTGGGAGGCTCGAAGGCTGGATTAGGTCCAGAGGGTTCAAAAGCGTCTACAGGGCTTGTTGTGTCTCACAGGCCTTCGGGTCTCGGCGGCATTGATGACATGATAGTATTTGTGAAGGTATCCTGCTCTCCGTGGTTTTGTTTTTGGAGGTTTCAATCACGAGTTTCTCGGTCCAGCGTCTGTAAAGTTCCTCGCTCGACGGGAAAATTGCTTCCGCCCGCCTGAAAGAATCTCCTCGTTCGACCGAGGCTGATTTCCCCGCTCGCCCGAAATGATTTCCTCGCTAGGTCTGCTGAATTTATTGGTTCACCCGGAAAAATATTCCCGTTCGCCCGTCGAATTTGCTTCGCTCGACCGAAAAAATCCGTTCGCCTGTCGACCTCAACTTCAACCCTAAATGGACCCAGCTCGGGGAAGGGATATAAGACCGTGTGGAGACGGGCCTGCGACGTTAAGTTGCGAAGGGGAGTAATTCCGTCGAGCCTTCGACCTGTGGGCCGGGTTGCCGAGACAGACCCGAGTTTCCAGCGATTGGGCAAGACTCTTTCTCAATTTCGTGCTACCTGAGCCCGGGGCCGCATGGCCGGGAAGTTGGGGGCTATTCGACAGCATTTGCGGCCTTCTGGGCGAGTGCCCGCGATGGCAGGCATTCGTGTCAACGCCGCGGCGTGCTTCTAGCCACCCACAGGCATCCGCCCGAGATCGCTTTGCCGCGACGGCGGTGGCGATCGCGTGAAAAACGCGAGGGTGCGCGAGTGGTCGCCGACATGATGTAAACTAAAGAGACGCCCGAGGGCGGCGGGAAAGGGGGAGGAGAAACAGGGGGAGAAGAGGGAGCTGGAGGGAGGCAGGGAAGGAAGGAGGAGAGAAGGGAGGATACGAGGGACAGGACCGAGGGGGAGCGGGGAGAGGGGAGGGCCGCACGCCTCCTCAGCCAGCCCACACCCCACAGCCGACTCCTCCGCGGGGCAGCCTCCGGCAGGTCATCCGGCGGCAGCGTGCGCCGGAGCCGAGGGAGCCGGTGGTGGAGGACGGCGCGCGGGGCCGCCGCGCGACGACCGGCGGCGCGCCCGTGCCTGGTGGAGAGCTGGATTTCGACTAGACGTAAGAATGACCTTTCGCCGGAGTGACTTTTGGTGCGGGCACAGATGGGTCCCCAGGTGGCTGAAAACGAAACAGGAGCAGCGGCTTGCGCGCCCAGGTTGGGTCCCCCCGCGGCCCACAAGAAGCCGCGCGCCAAAGGTCACTCTTATCCAGGGTCACTCTTGCGTGTAGCCGATGGATTGTGGCTGCTGTAGACCTGCGGGGAGGTCACCGTTCTTGAGGCTGGGCGTGGCTCGGAGGGCTGGTCGGGGCTGTGACTCCGAGCGCGCTCTGGCAGCCAGTTCTTAGCGGACTCGATTACCGAAAGCAGTGGCCGCTCTTCTGGCGGCGAACCAGAGGGACCAGGGAGAGGGGGATGGCCTCCTTTTTCGGACGAAGGAGGCTCCCAGACACTAGGCGGATCAGAAGCATCAGGCCAGCCGATTATCTGACCAGTCTTTGCCTTTGGAAGCCCGTGTCGGGTAACAGAGCCATCTTAGAACGATGTGGGATGGAAAGCCGGCTTCGGGGAAGGGGTCGAGATTTCGGGGGGCATGCTTCGGAAGAACCTTGCCGCTGGACGCATGCTCTTTCAGAAGGGGTCACAGGCCTTACGCCTTCGGAGAGGCGCGGAGCCCTCTGGCAAGGCCGCTCCTTTGACCAGACCCGGCCCTCGCCTTCTCAGACATCCTGGCGGCTCGATCTGTTCGAGACGTGGGCGTCCAGTCCTTTTCTGCCCCTTCTCGGGCTCTGGCGTTTATCTTGGACTTTCTGCTTCGGTTTCGGGCCACGACGGCCCAGAACGGCGAAACAAGCTGCAGCCTCGAGTTTTTCGAGCCGCCAGGGCAGGGCATGCGCAGGCATTCGGCGCCCCCGGTGTCGAGGCGGCTGTCCCTGCTGGCGGCATGACCTCGGCCACGAGGGCCTCGAAGCGGCGCGATGCGGGTGTTTCCTGCAAGTCGCTAGAGCTACTGACTGCGCCGCGCCTCGGGGCCCGCGAGAGCACCCAGCCCCCAAGACCTCCAGGCGTCGCGAAGTGAAACGCGACCAGCGTTGTGTCCGTCTCGGCAACTGGGCTATCAAGAAGTTGCCCTCGACGGTCAGCTGGTCCTGGGGATTGGGTCGAGGGTCTGAGTTCTGGGAGGCCACGTCTCGAAACAAAAACAATCACAGACCTGAGCCCCCCATCCACCGTCTCCATTCCCCCTCCCTCCCTCCCTGACCACAGTCTGGCCGTGCACCCGATCCGTCGCCTCCCCGGAAACAAGCCGAGTCGGATCCAGAGGGGGACTGGTGCCTTTGAATTGTTGTCCAGGTGACCAGGGAGGAGGAGGGGAAGTCCCCAGATGTCTCCAGAGGTCCCTGGAAGTCGCCAGAGGACTCTGGAGGTCTCCGGAAGCATTCGGAGGCTACGAGGAGTTGAAGGAGGAGGAGGAGGAGGAGGAGGAGGTGGCGGAGGGAATGGGGAAGGGAAAGGATGGCAGGAGGAGGGTTGGGACGAGAGTGGAGGGCGGAAAGAGGGAGAGGGCGGAGGGAGGGAGGGAGAAGAAGGAAGAGAGAGTCAGAGGAGGGTCGAAGGAGGAGGAGGAGGAGGAGGAGGAGAGACAATAAGGAGGAGAGGATGAGGACGAGGAGGAGGAGGTGGGAGGATGGGATGAGCAATGAGCCAGAGTGGGAGGACAAGGAGTGGGAGGAGGAAGAGGAGGAGGAGGGGGAGAAGGAGGAGGCGGAGAAGGAGCAGCAGTAGCAGCAGCAGCAGCAGCAGGATGAGTTCTGAAGACTTCCTGCAACTACGAACGCCATCGGTGTTGTCATTGAGGGCGATTCGGAGTGCCAGCGCATTCCCCGCCCAGGGCAACACCCCTCGAACTGACAGCAAAGCGCCCTGAGAGCGGGCAGGGCACGTCTGGCCGTGAGTTCTTCCCCCAGGCGCTCTTCAAGCACGATTCGATGTAAAAGATGCACACCAGTCTCGCAGAGGAGACCTCTCTATGAACCCTCCCCAGGGATGAGGAGAACGAGAACGAGAAGGACGAGGATGAAGCTGAGGGCTCACAGCGTTCCGCGGGGTGATTTGGACCCACTGGGCGGCTTGAGCGAACATGGGCGCGCGCGCACCGGCTCAGCAAGCCCATGTTTGCAGTAGTGGACCCCCGCCACCACAGACGGTAAGCTGGGCTGCTGCCGAGCTGCGCCACTCCATTGCATGCGGGCGCCCGCCCAGGCCGTCCTCTGGCCTGTAGCCGCGTCGCCTACCTGCCAAGCCGGCCATCGCAGCTTTCCCGCGCTGGCCTGCGTCATGGCGATGGCCCCACATTGGTATTGATCTACGGTCGGGAACTTTGGCTTAGCGTGTCGCTCCGCCAGTTCTGGCCCACCACGCCTTGGCGCGACACGCTATCCTGTTCCCGGTCACACGCGTCAACGTCCCTAATTTTCCCGAGCCTCCCGCCTCGCGGAGCGGAGCGACACGCTATCCGCTTGCGAGAGATAGCGTGTCGCCAGGGCCGTCGCGGCGACACGCTAAGCAAAAGTTCCCGACAGCATGTCTGGCCCCACGTTGCACCCTTTGCCGCGCCGTCGCACCGCCGTCGAGGTGCCCCGCCTCCTCTGCAGAGCCTCGCAGAGCCTCAGGAAAACAACATTCGAATTCGCACCAGCTGCCAGCAGCCGAGAGGCGACCTCAAAAGCCAGAGCCCTCAGCGACGGGTGCTCTTGCAATTCCGAGAGCAAGGCTACGCCATCAGCCCAAGCGACCTAGCAAAGCAACGTCCGTGTCATCAAATTCTTTCGCACTTTGAGAAGAAACTCCAGACTGAACGCCCGTGGCGAGGTCATCAGGGACGTCCTCGAAAGGGAAGGATTCGTGCAAGGAGGGGCGCCAGAAAACTGCAGCTACTCCAAGACGGGCTCGATCACATGCGAACTCACCTTCTTGTTATTTCGCAGATTATTCTTCTTTGATTTCGGGAAAGCGTCCGTAGCGCCAGCCGCCGCCCGAGGGTAAAGAGGAAAACCAGGAACAATCACCCCACTCGAGAGCGACACCGCCACTGTGGGCTGACGGGCCAGGAACACCGCCACTGAGGGCAGACGTGCCAGGCCCTGTAGAACAGACATCGCCACTCCGGGCAGGCATGTCTAAGGCCACAACTCCGAGGCGCGACTCCAAGACACCGCCACTGTCGGCTGACATGCGGGAGCCGTCCTGAGAGACATCTCCACTAAGGGCAGACATGTCGGGGGCTGCGCCTTCGCCACCAATTTCGGGCCGTAGCCAGTCGCCAATGTAGAAGGTCCTCACCTCCGAGGTTGCGTCCGTGGGATTCTCGTTCCTGCCGGCGGGGTCGGGGGCGCCAGCGGCGTATTCGGAGCAGGCGGCTGAGGAGGCCACCAGCCCATCGCCAGGGCGGTGACTTCCACCCTGTCCGGCTCCTGACCCGTGGGCATATCCTCCATCATACCGCTGAAGGGTGCGCTTGTAGTCGCTCAGCATGTGCTTCCGACGCCTCTTCCTAAGCGCTGGTGGTGGAGTAGAAGTGCTCGTAGTGGTACCCTGCGCCGCCAAAAACATTGCCGCATCCTCCGCCGTGGCCCTGGGAGGCGAAACCGCCTCCTCCGTAGCCACCTGGCTGGGGCACGAATTGAAATCCCCAGGCGGGGGGGGAAAGGGCGAGATCATTGGAAACTCCACCT
Organism: Prorocentrum cordatum; assembly: GCA_963575745.1. NCBI lineage: Eukaryota > Dinophyceae > Prorocentrales > Prorocentraceae > Prorocentrum > Prorocentrum cordatum. The sequence continues at coordinate 134,832 of CAUYUJ010015744.1, forward strand.
GCGGCATCACCAGCTTGTCGGACTGCACCTTCGAAACATGCTGCGCCTCCACTGCAAAGCGTAGGCGCTCCCAGCGCGGGAGCTGCTTCACTGGCACCGGCGCGTCTGGCTCCACCTCCGCGGGCTGCCGGCAGCCATGTGCTGGGGGCAGCGGCGGTGGCGGGCGGCAGAAACGGCGCTGCAAGTCCGCCATCGACAAGAACAACGTCGAGTAAGCCGAAAGGCGCTGCAAAGGCTGCAACGCGCGCCCCGGGGTCGCCGTTGACGAGGTACGTACAGGCGCAGCTCAGGACCCTTCGATACCATGCACCAGTATCCCCCAGCGTCCACTGCCGCACAACGGGCGGAAGCGCTCAAGCTAGCAACACATGGCCATCAGCTGGTGGGGCGCGAGCCGTCAAGGATCATGCAAATGGCTCGAGCCTGAGCTTGAGGGAGGGAGCGCGAGTGAGCGCGAGAGAGGAAAAGGAGGAGGAGAGGAAGGAGGAGGAAGGAAACAGTAAGGAAGAAGGAGAGATGAGAGAAGAGGAGGAAAGGGCGGAGGCGGATGAGGAGTAGGAGGCGGAGGAGGGGAAGGAAAGGAACGAGGAGGAGGAAGGAAACAGTAAGGAAGAAGGAGAAATGAGAGAAGAGGAGGAAAGGGCGGAGGCGGAGGAGGAGGAGGCGGAGGAGGGGAAGGAAAGGAGCGAGGAGGCGGAAGGAATCAGTAAGGAAGAAGGAGAGCTGAGAGAAGAGGAGGAAAGGGCGGAGGCGGCGGAGGAGGAGGAGGCGGAGGAGGGGAAGGAAAGGAGCGAGGAGGAGGAAGGAGAAGGGGACAAGGCAAGATGATAGAAAAGGAGACATGAAGAGGGAGGCGGAGGAGGAGGCGGAGGCGGAGGAGAGGGAGGATGGGAAGGAGCCAAGAAGAGCGAGGAGGAGGAAAGGAATAGGTAGGAGGATCTGAGAAGGAGAGATGAGGCGGGAGGATGAAAGGATAAGAGGGTGGGGGAAAAGGAGGACGGAGGGATGAGGATGATGTTGTTGTAGTTTGTAGCGAATGAAACTAGATGTGGGAGAAGGGAGACGAGTAAGAGAAGAAGGAAGAGGGGCACAGAAGTGGGGATAATCGAACGAGGGAGGAAGGAGGAGGAAGATGAGGAGGAGAGGGGAGCACGTAGGATGAGCGAAGAGGGGGGAGGAGGAGGAGGAGGAGGAGGAGGAGGAGGAGGAGGAGGAGGAGGAGGAGGAAGAGAAGGAGGAGGAGGAGGAGGAGGAGGAGGAGGAGAAGGAGGCGGAGGCGGAGGAGGAGGAGGAGGAGGAGGGGAAGGAGGAGGAGGAGGAAGAGGAGGAGGAGGGGGAAGCGGAGGAGGAAGAGGAGGAGAAGGAGGCCCCCGCATACCCAGAAGTTCCAAAGCATCCACACAACAGTATTTCGTTTCCCCCTTTTTCTTGAGCATAGACTTTCCAGCTATCCTTGGGAGTCTTGATATCCTTGTTCCTCCGTCCCCATTCTTCTGCTCCCTCCGCGCGTTGGCGGGGAGGGTGCCGTTCCTCCTACTCATCCTCATCCTCCCCAGACACACACACACACACACTCACGCAACAATTTCTCGTCTTTCTCCTCATGTTCCTCCTCTTCCTCATTCTCCGTTGTCTTCTCCTCCTCCTCCTCCCCCTCCTCCTCCTCCTCCCCCTCCTCCTCCTCCACCACCTCCTTGCGTAGCCATTTTGGCTCAAGACCAAGATGGTTTACATATCACTGTCTCCACGGGGTGTGCTCCCACCAGCCTCGGCTTTTCCCGTGTTGCCACACCAACGGGTTTTCAGCGGCCCACCAGCTTTCCTGCTTCTCGCACTGGCCTTGCAGGCGGCCCTTCATATCATCCACATTCTCTCGCCACGCTTTGGTTCCGAACTTCCGCTGGCGGCTGCCGTCCAATTCCGAGCACCATGCCCAACTCTTCAGACGAGGACCGCAGCACGAGCCGCAGCCAGCAATGACGACGCAGAGGTGGTACCGAACATCGCCGCGCCGCTGCTGCCTCTGACACCCTCTCGCGCATGGCCCCTGGCGCAGGGAGACAGAGGAATGCCAGGCCTGGACGCTCTTCGGCAAGACCCAACCCTGCAGGACCACCTGGCGGACAGTAACCTGATCCAATGCAGCAGTCAGATCCATGGTGGCTCCCGTTTAACCAGGAGCAGCAGCGCGAGCTCGAGAGGGACCTGGAGGCATGCCCCACCTTCGCATCGCAAGCAGAAGGCGCCGAACACCATGCTGGCCAGGCTCCTGGCACACCAGCTGCTGGCCACCCCACACCAGTTGCTGACGGCACTCCCGTTCGACTACCTGGGCTTCCTGCGGATCTCGACCGCGCCTTCCAGGACCCCATGCAGCAACAGGTGTCCCAGGCCGCGGGCGCCTTCAAGCAGCAGGCCGACATCCTTCTGGACCAGTCCCGCGAAAGCTTTCGCCAGCTCCTGCAACAACAAGTGCTTCAGACCGAGCGCAGGGTGGATTGCCTCCAGGACCAGGTGGCGCATACCAAGCGTGAACAGGATCGCCATGCCGCCAACCAGAGGAAGATATGGCTGGCAATCGACAAGCTGCGAGACACGCTCGCCCTCGCCGAGGCCCAGCTCCCCATCGCGGACCTCACCTGGCTCTCCGAATGGGACCGCTCGCCCGACCCGGCCCTCTCCTCCGTCGGAGCCCAGCGGATCATGTCGCCCAACGTTGTCTTCAACGACCTGCACGTCTGGATCGCAGACGCTGGCCTCCAGCCCGACCAAGTGGAGCCCCACGGCGACGAGCCCGCCAGGCGCTTCATCCTCCAGGCCAAGGGCGCATACGAGGTGGTCATCCCGCGCGCTCTCGCTCTTCAACGAGCTCTACGAGATGCCGCCGGCAAGTGGAAGCGCCCCCACTCCCCCGACGCCAACGGGCAGCGGATCGACATCTTCATCAACCCAGACAAGTCGCCCAAGGTGATCCGCACCGAGATCCAGCGCGAGAAGCTGCAGAAGCTCCCCGCCCAGCGACTCCCACACCTGCGACGGCGCACACTCCGAGCGAAAGACGAGGTCCGCTGCGACGCCGCGCCGCCGGCGCGCCTCAACCGTAAGGGCCAGGCCGACCCCGCCATCCCCGAGTGGAACGAGCGTGCGCTGGAGAACCCAGATCTCAGCGGCCTCATCCGCGGCGACGTCCTCACCGCCTTCCTGGCTGGCGCTCCTAGCCACACATGGGCCGCGCGGCGCGAAGCGGACTCGCCCCCGCCGTCCAGCATCAGCTGGAAAACCGCGCCTTCATGCGCCCCAGGCGCTGCCGACGTCGTCGCACGCAAGCCGCCCTCACCAAGTGCACGCGCAGCAAGCACGTCATCCTGCTACAGGAGGCCCACGGCTCCGAGACGCTCTTCCGCACATGGCTGGACACGCAACCGCGCCCGCACAAACTCTTCTTCTCCGAGTTCCCAGCCGACACCGAGGACGGCTCATCCCCTTCGACAGGCGGCGTCGCTATTATGGTGCCTTAGTTCACGCCCATGCAGCTGGAGTTCCTCCGACCTGACCAGCTTCCAGCTTTCGGCCATGCCCCGCTGGCCCCTGGGCGCATTCAACAGCTGGTCATCAGCAACGCGAACACAGGCCACTCCCTCGACATCATGAACATCCACAATCATGAACTTCAAACGCGAGATCGCGACAGGGCCCGCGCTGCGCGGCACCTGCATCGCGAACGGGCTGCCCACGACTACACCAAGCGCACTTTCTTGGCCATGGGCGACTTCAACACAGCCAGCCGCACGCCGAGCAGCTGCAACCAGCCCCGGGCGCAGCACTCGCGCCTCCTGCTGGACAACAACCGCCAACAGCAGCCCGTCTGGAAAGCCCTCTTCGACTCCATGCTAGAGGTCGAGTCCGAGCTGCCCACGCGCTTCAACAAGGCGGACTACGCGGCCTCCTCCATCGACCGCGCGTTCACCAGCCCCCCCTCCCACGCGACGCAGGAGCTCTCCATGGTTGTCCACGCGCTGCACAGACTCCGCCATCATGTCCGACAGGCGCCGCAGCGACCACGCCATCATCTCCTTCTCGATCGGCATCAAGCCAAGCGCGCCGCCGGCTGAACATGCCATCCCACCGGCAGCGCTCCGTGATCTTAGCGGTCTACCTGCAAAACGTCAACGAAGCCGCTGACACGCAGCACCTCTCCGTCGAGACGCGCCGGCGCACACACAGACGGTTCGCGACGGAGGCCGCCCGCACGGTCCGCGACGACTGGGTCCGTTTCAGCTCCGGCGACCTTGCCAAGCCTGGCTTCCTGGGCGGCAGGGTCATTACCATGCGTTCGATCTCGCGTGCGATTTGGCGTCAGGGCGCATAATTGGCACGGCGGCTGCATGCTACAACGGAGCTGGGAAAGCGCTCCGTCGACATGGACTCCCCGGCTCTCAAGCTCACCGACGACGCCCAGTTCGCGAGCCTCTCGTCCTCCGCGCACCGCGACTTCGAGGCTCGCCAGCGCTCTCTGGCGCAACGGGCAGCGAGGCTCCCGCGGAGCCATCCTGAAGCCTTGCCCCCAGAGAAACTCCGGAAGGTTCTGCGGGTCTCCCAGAAACACGCCCCCCTCTGAGCCCCCTGGAAGCGCCGGGCCTCGAAGGCCCTGCGGCCGCAACCAGAGAGCGGCAAGATTGCCGACGCCCCGCCTGGCCACTGGCGCCCCGTCTTCGCCTACAAGACCGTCGACTCTCACGCAGTCAACGCGTGCATCGACGAGCACACGCCGCAGGGCGACACGCTGGACATCATGCCGCCCCCCAAGCACCAGCTGCAGGCCTCCCCGAAGCAGACATCCCCTTTCTGCGCCTGGCCCCGACAGCCTGCCGCACAACGCCTGGGCCGCCCGCGACCACTCGCCCTCCATCCCGGAGGACATGGCTTGCCACCTCTGCTCAGGGCACTCGACCCCGCGCGACCTGAAATTTTGACTTTGCATTCTTACCGAAAGGCGACAACCTCCTGGGCGGCATCACCACGGATCGCCCACCAGAAGACACTCGGCCGCCCTCGCCGAAGAACATCGACATTAAGGCTATCGCAGGCGCCGCGAACCACCTCATCAAGCCGTTCGTGACCGAACGTACCCACAAGGCGCAGCAAGGCTTCGTCACGGGCAGGAACTTCACGCAGCACATCGCGCGCCTGGACGCGGAGATGCGCCGAGCTGGCCTCCTGGAGAACGCCAAGGAGCCCCACCCCATCTTCACCGGCTTCGACTTCGCGGCGGCCTTCCTATCGCTGGGCAGTACGTGGCTCTTCAAGGCGTGGCGCCGCTTCGGCTTGCATGCTGGCTACATGCATCTGTTCGAGGCCATGTAGCACGCGCCCACCTCCTCGGTGAAGGTGGACGACGTTCGCCACCCCACGTTCGCGATCGAGTCTAGCGTCGCTCAAGGTTGCCCAGCGAGCGGCCCCGCACGGGCGATCGCGATGGACCCGCTGGTCCGCCACATCGCCGATTCCAGTGAGCTGGACAACACGGAAGCCACCTCGACGAATTACTTGGGCGCCTGCGCTGATGACTTGGGCGCCTTTCGCGGCTCCCTCGGCGCGATCAGCAAAGCGACTGAGGCATGTTTGATGCCGCCGCACGCCTCGCGCTTCTGTCGTTGAAGCCTCGCAAGTGTGTAGCTGTGCCTCTTCGGGCACATGCGCCTCCTGTCACCATGACCCGCGCCCAGGACCTTCTCTCTGAGCGTTCGCCTGCCTGGCGCGCGTTTTCGATCGAGGGGCGTGCCAAATACCTTTGGATGTTCCTGGGTCGGCCCCACGGAGGCCCCACTGACCGACCAATGGCACGCCCCTGGGCAAAAATGGCGGCAGCGCGCTCATTTGCTTCAGCTTGTGTACTCTGGCAGTGACGCTACAGTTCGGCTCTATAACGCGCATCTGCTTTCAATGTTAAGCTATGTTGGCCAGTTGTTTCCAGCCCCTGCCCCCATCGTGCACCGCGAGCAATACATGTTCCATTAGATGCTAGGCCTGCCAACGAACACCTCTCGCAAGGTAGATATTCTTGCGATGGCGGATTGGTCGCCGCCGCCAGTGCTACGCTCTCTGCAGGCCATGTCTGTCGCAGCCGTCGCTCGCTCAGCGTCTCGCGCCTTGGCGGATCGGCGGGAGACCCCACTACGTTCGCCTCCGAGACACAGCATGGGAGGAGAGACCAGCTCAGTCCTCCCACCGTTGGTTGGATGGCTCGTGGTCTCCCAGCTTCTGGGCGCAGCCGCGCGCGATCGTGCAACTTTATGCCCGGCTGCAAAATGCGCAGCGCGCGGCACCGCTCACGCCCAACATGATGCACAAAGCCCATGCTGCAGCGCTGGTCGACAAAGAGATGGCCAACGAAGCCACTCCGCCGCGACGCCACCACTTCCAGCGTGCGTTCGTGGTCCCTCTGCGCAAGGCCGCATTTGCATCGCCGTTCGATGCATCTCTCACAAAGGGGGTGGCCGCGCGGGGCTCTCGCGTCGATCCTGCTCTCTTTGCCGAGCGCTGGGAGGCGCTCACCCGCGGAGTGAGCAGCGTCCGACCGAGCTGGCGCTGGGCGACTCTCAAGACGCTCGCTGGAGGGTGGACGACCACCGCCCGCATGGATGTTCTTAAGCCCCGCAGCTGTGTGTTTGGCTGCCACGACCAGCCAGATTCATTCCCCCACTACCTCTCCTGTCCTCTCCTCTTGAGCTTCCCCTGGCCCCCTGACCCCCCACTCATCCTCAACACTTTAACGCGCTGGGGTCTGGGACCACCAGCGGCTTACCCGCCTGCGCCCAGCGAGTTGTCACTCCATGCCACGATTCGCCGCATAGCACTGGCTTTCCATATGTACATCAAATTCAGGACGGCCCCGTCCAGTTCGCCGACTGCACCGCTGGCCGCTGCCCGCGCTCCCGTCTCGTGCTAGCCAGATAGCGGAGGGGAGAGAGGTTGAAGTATCAATTGGAGCCTTGGGGGGGGGGGAATTTTGTTAACAGCCCCCCTCTCGCTTAGCGCCCGTCGGCCGAGCCTCAGGACACACGTTCGCCTCAGACTACCCGCGTTCCTCCTCCTCCTCCTCCTCCACCTCCTCGTCCCCCGCCTCTTCCTCTCACTCCTCGCCCCCACCCTCTCTCTCTCTCTCATCTGCCTCCTCCTCCATCCTTGTTCCTTATGAATAGCTCTACCGTCAGACTTGTCGGTAGGACGGGCCGAGCGTTTTGATTGAGATTCCTTCACCAGCTACGTTTGCACAGCTTGGAAGTTGCAAGAGCTTCAAGGATTGAGGGCGGGTCGTTGTCAAAACGTGGTTCTCGCTTTAGCGCCGCGCACATTCGTTTCAAAAGCTTGCAGCAGCTTCAAGGATAGAGACAGCTTCAAGGATGTAGGGCGGGTCGTTTTCACAATGTGGTTATCACCTTAAGTAGCGCCGCAAACATTCGTCTTAGAAGCACGCACAAGTTTCAAGGACGGAAGGCGGTTCCGTCTAAAAGTGGGACTTTTGCTGTGGCGTCGCGCGCACTCGTTTCAAATGTTGACAGCAGGCTCACAGGCTCGTAGGTTTAAGTCCTAGGAACAGTGTTGTGGCACGGTTTAGGATCGGCAGAACGCAACAGGCACATGGATTCGTAGTGTTGAAATTTCAGGAATGGTGCTCTGGCACGACTTAAGATTGTCCGGGCGCAGCAGTCTCGTGGATTCACAGCGTTGGAGTCCCAGTAAGGGTGCGTTGGCACGATTCGGGATTATCCCACGGTCGTCTTTCAATGGGGCACTCCGCGCAATGAAGAAAGCTGGGGGCCATGAAGGGTGAACTCGAAGAGTGAGTTTATTGCAGCATCGCTGGTGCGCCTTGGGTTTACACTGGTCCTCCTCCTCCTCCTCCTCCGCCTCCTCCGCTTCCTCCTCCGCCTCTCCTGTCTCTCTCGGCTGTCGTTTCCCATGGAGGCAGCACCTCGCGCCTTCGAGCACGACAAAGCCTTCGTCCCTCCCCACCCGCGGCAACGCTTCAGCGGGAGCCAGAGGCCTCTGCCATCACGGCGCTGGACGCGGCCGCTCCTAGGCGACGCGTGGCCACTTTGCACACAGACGGCCCAGCCCTGCTGGTGCATCAGTCTCGCTGCTGTGTGTCTCTCTCTCTCTCTCTTGTTGTTTCACTTTCTCTTTGTTTTCTCTTTCCTTCTCCCTCCGTTTCTTTCTCTCTCTGTCTCTTTGTTCCAGCAGGATTAGAGCGTGGCCAGGACACGAAACCTTCCGCGCCTTCCACCCTGGTGAGACCGTAAGTAGGGCCTTACCCTGGGACCGAATCGTGTCACGTTCCCCCTTTTACCCTCCGCCGCAATGGCCTGCGCCGCCGCCCAGGTGCTCGCACCGCGCGTGGTGACCTCGTCACGGCCCACTTCCTTAGCTGCGAGACGGGCAAGATTCCGGAGGGAGGCAACCAGCTTACCTGCAGCACGGCCACTTCCACAACAACCACGTCCTGAGCAACAAGTGCATACTGTTCATCGCGATGATTACGTCTTCTCGCTCCCTTCCTGGATGAGCATGCCTTTTCTGCCCCACCCCACGCCCCTCCCACTCATTGGGGGCGCTCTTCAAGACCTCCGAGACGACGTGCAACGTCTCCGGGGCAAGCTGCACGCGCAACGCGCTCGTATTCATCCACTCAGCCGCCGTGCCGCTGCAGCGGCCAGCCGGACCCCGAGGATCATCCGCAGCAGCCCCTTTTGCACTTTCTCGACCGCGTCCTGCCGCTTTTCCACGGCACTCCAGGCTGCGTCCACAGGGCCGCCTTCGGCATGCACGGCGGCATCGGCAGGTTACGCGCGTGCTTCGCCACGATCCCCGTGATCCTCGGCAGCCTGTCCTGCTCCGTCGGCACGGCCTCGCTCTCCGCGGTCTTCCGGGCCCCGGGCGTCGTCTCTCGGGTTCCAGGGCTTCGCCTTGGCCGCCGCGCCACTTCGGTGGCCGGTCGGGCCCTCCTGTCCGTCGGCAGCAGCCGCCTGCACATCGGGGGCGCCCTTGGTATCATAGGTACGGCGGGCCTTGCCCTCCCCCAACGGGCCGCGCTCGCCCTGCACGCGGTTTTCCAAGCAGTTCGTCGCGCTCTTCAACGGAGCGACACTGCCCTCCACTGCAGGCCCTGCGATCGCAATCCAGGGCGAGCACCACACACCCTCAGGCCGCGCGCTCAGGGGGCCACGGCCCGCACACTGCCCACCCGCCGCGCGCTGGCAGGCCATGGCTCGGGGTCGGCATGCACCACTCTCACCGATGCTCCATCGACCACGACCCACGCACTCACTGCGCGCGCTACCTGGGTCACGACCCCGCCGTCGTCGTCCGCGTCCGCGCCGCAAACCGCCGCCTAGCCACCTGGGCCCCGCCAACCGCTGCGGACGCGGGGCACGCCCGCCAAGACACGCCACGCACCGCCTTAGGGGATCCTTGGGGCGACCCTGTCCTTGCGACCCTTGCCGACCCGAACCTCGGGGTCTGGCACGGAGGTCGTTGTCCAGGTCCAGAAGCGTGAGCCAATCAACGGTCTCCGCGGCCTCGGCCGAGGCCGCTCCAGCGACGCCAACCAATATTGGATCGTCACGCTTACCAACGGGTGCACCGCCCAGCTGCTCCCCACCAGTCTGATCGTCGCCGCCACAGCCCCCTCGGCACGCGCACTCCCCCCGAGGCTCCCGCACAGGGGCCCTCACCCCCTCCCCTCGCCGGCTACGCACCGGCGCGGCAGAGGAGGCGAGTCGAGGAGGAAGCGGGGACGACAATCACGACCACCACGCCAACCACACGCCCTGTGGCCACGCCGCTGGCGCACCGATCACAGTGGCGCGCCCAGCTGATGGCGCTACAGGCGACCGCGCCTCCGAATACCAAGCGAGCGTCGAGTTGAACAGCGCGCGCGCTGAACCAAAATGTTACATGAGAACCACATTATTGACGCTTCGCGAATCCCCACCAGCCCATCCAGAAACGATGCCCAGAGGAACTGCCTGAATCAGGGAAGTGGGCAGCACACAGAGGAAGCCGTTATGAGACATCGTGGGAGATCTTGAGCCATCTTGGAGGTCATCTTGGGCTCTCCCAGGCGCTCTTGGAGTAATCTGAATCAGTGCTCACCCCAAGAGGCCAACATGTGGCTAAAACTTTCGTGAAATCAATGATTTGGCATTCTCGCCGAGGCCTCTTGAAGCACCTTGGGTGCCTCTGGGGGGCCTCTTGTGGGTCTCTTGGGGGCCTCCTGGAGGCCTCTTGGGGGCCTCTTGGGGCCATCTTGGGACCTCTTGGGGCCTCCTGGGCGCTTCTTGGGGCCATCATGGAGGAGATCGATCAAACAAGAGGGGAGCATCAATTAGCGTCCCCACAGCACTCCTTCCAATTCTTCCTTGTTCCATTACCATCATCTTCTTTATCGTTCACCTCCTCATCATCAGCATCATCATCATCATCATCATCATCATCATCATTATCATCATCATCATCATCATCATCAATCCTGATCCTCTTGATCTGGCGTTACTTCTCATTTTGTTCCTCCTCCTCTTCTTCCTCGTCCTCCTGCTCCTATTCTCCCTGTCGTCCTTCCCCCCCTCCTCCGACTCCTACCCTTATTTTTCGTGAGGGTATACTCCAGCCATGCCGCCCAGCCGGCCGATAGCGACCAGATCCGGAGGGTCCCATCGTACCCGCCAAACATCAGTACAAAGTTTAGGTATTTCCTTTCAGCATCGGCCTTTTGAGGGTCGACGCTGCAAAATGTGTGGCTGTAATGGGACCAGACGCACATCGCGCGCGAAAAAGCAAAATGTCGCTCTCGCCTCGACGCCGCGCGCACTTTTTCCCAAGAGTTGGGCTCCAGCGTGGACGCGGCGCACATTTTGTCGCGGGTGGGCGAAAATGGTCGCGAGCGCGGGCGAAAATGTCGCTTTCGCCTCGGCACCGCGCAGATTTTGCTTGAAATTCGCTCCCGCCTCGGCGCGGCGCATATTTTTCACTCGCTACGTCGTTGGGGAGGGGCTGCGCACGAACTTGCGACTTGCCACCATCGACCAAGCCTTGTGGAAATTTCGCCTGGACCTGGAAATGGCGCGGCGCATGCTTCGCTCTCGCCGCGAGACGGCCAGATAGTGCTCTCGCCGCAGCGCAGCGCAAGGATTTCCTGACTTTCCGCTCCCGCCCGTGCGCGGCCCGCGTTTTTTCCCCCGTCGCCAGGTCGTCGGAAACGGAACCGCGCGCGATCACTTACCGTTCGCTCCGTGGGTGGGAGCGCGTTCCAGTCCAAGTACGTTTAGTACCATACTTGATTTTAATGTTGTGGGAGAGAGGTGAGAATGGGCGGGGCCCGCTCACTCGTTCGATCCTTCGAACTCCACTCATCATCAGTATCATCAGCAGCAGCATCATCACTATAATCAGCATCAGCATCGTCATCATCATCATCATCATCATCATCATCATCATCATCATCATCATCATCATCATCATCATCGCAGTAATTCCCCACTCTCCTCCTCCTCCTCCGCCTCCTCCCTGCTCCCTCCTCTCGCCAGGTGTCGATTCCGACGTGGACGGACGCACGACACGGTCTGGGAACGTTCCCCGCGCAAATTTGTCAATTCGTTGGTTTGTTAGCAAACGGGCGTCAACATATGCTAGAATATGTATTGCACTCGATTCGGGTGGGACGCTTGCACGCGCACAGGTGTTGTTACCCCGCAGCCCAAAACGATACCGTTGCAGATTCTTTGCCAAACGACACAGTGTGCACCGGAGATTTAGAAGTAGGATGAGCAATATGATTGATATTTCTTGATCGTTCCAGTTCGCGAAACAGTGATGCTGGCGCATCAAGACCCTGTTATCTGAACCATGTATGCATTCACGGATCTTCTCGAAGGATCTGGAGGGAGAGGAGGCAGAGGATGAGGGAGGAAGAAGAGGAATAGTGGCCGAGGGGGCGAGCAGAAGGAAGGGGTATTTGACGGAACGCGTTCCAATTCAATTTCAAGTGAATTTGACAGGTTGACGACGATCGACGACAGGGCGACGACGTGGGCCATGCCGAGAGCGTTCGGAACTCTTGGGGGTGTATTGGATCCAAATTGGGGGCCTTGGGAGTTCTCCTTGTAGGTAATCGGTCACAAAAGGAGGGTTCTTGAATAGTCTCGTCCCGTCGGAGCCCGACAAATCGGTTTCTCCGACCACATTGGGATGTTTGTGTTGCGCTCGTGGGCGCTCTTAGGACCGCTTGGAAGGCATGATTAATCACATCATGAAGCTTTAATGGGCGATGTTGGAGCCACCTTGAGGCATCAGAAGCCCATCCGAAGTGAAAAGTCGGTACGGCACGCATAGGGAACATCAGATTTTGGGGAAAAAATGTAGATCGGATGCGATCTTGGTGGCCTCTTGAAGGCATGCTGGAGGCCAGATTGGGCAAATTTGGAACAGGCTGCGCCATCCTGGAGGCCGTCTTAGAGCATCTGCTGCAAGAGTGGAGCCAGAAGTGTCCAAACGCATCCGAAGGATGACCCGCAATACAAGAATCATCATCCAAAAGCCGATGGTGATGCAATGAGTCGCTTGTGATATCGAGGGGGGTCTCTGGCTAAGGATGTCCATCTGGAACGCGAAAAATCGCCGACTGAAGTGTCATTGGGGCACTAGTGGAGCTCATCTTAGCAGTAGCACACCCTTATCAGGGCTATCTTGGGTGATCTTGAAGCAATATTCAGACCTCACGAGCCCATCTCAAGCGAAAAGGCGAGGAGTAAGGATCCATTGAACTGAATATAGTGTTCAAGTGATGGTTGCCTATCCGGGTGATATCCTTGAGAAAATCCGTGGCCATTCGGAGCGTTGTTAGGACAGTATTGGTGTTAATTATTGACGTTTCGCGTATCCCCACCAGTCAGCAGAAGTGGATCAGGCAGCAGTGGAATGCGGAATGGGCCTGCAGAAGGTGCCTCATCCACATTTGGAATGTCGCGCCAGGCGTCCTTGACCACATCCCTGACCACCACTCGTCCGAGGTATACCCCACTGCTCCCACCAAGCGGAAGACTACATCGGAGGTGCCAGAAGACAGCTACAGCTACGACATGTGCGCACACCTCTCCCCAGCAGGAATCAGTGCGACGGTGCATGACGCTTTCACACGACCCACACCCCGCGAGGACCGCCCGTCACCACATGACACGGACATCGACAACCAAGACGGCCAAACGGGAGTAGACGGCAGGGCCTCCAGCAGCAACAGCTCCTCTTTCCCCGAATTGCCGCCACCCTTGTGCCCCTATTTGCCCACGCTCTCCACCCTCCGTCTTGAAGGGGTGGAGTCAGACGGCTCGGTCCACGCCCTGGTCAAGTACACGACTGAATGGAGCCACACAATCTACACCCTATGGGCCGCCTACGCGCAGCAAAAAGGACAGAACATCAAAGGGAACATAACCGACGAAGCGAGGTGGCCGACCGAGCTGCTGCTCCCCTTCTTGGACACGGTGTACGGAGAAGACATCCCAGAGAACGGTCACCCCCCACGCGTCCCATGGGACGGACAACGGGCAGCGGCAGCCAGGGTCGTCTCACACCTGGTGGGTGGAAACCAGAAATACAAAGAAGACTGGGACCGCTATGCAGACAGCCTCACCAACCAGAAGGGGCAGGGCCCCTCCCGACAGCCGCTTCACATCCTCATGGCATTCCTAACCAGGCTGGAAGGCTCCGACTTGGCCAGGGGAACCATCGACCACTTCGCCGCCCTGCCCCTGGACCCGGCCGCTAGCAGCTTAGACCGAGATGGATCACCAGCTGCCAGCTGGCTCAACAGGTCCAGCAGGAAGGAATCCCCCGCGGCGGATCGCCGGGTGAAGGCCCACGGAGCACCCCCGACACGCACCGACGCCTCACCTCCTCAGCCCGCGGAGACTGACCGGCCCCCTGCAACCCAGGAAGAGGAGCAAACCCCACCGGGGCACTGCAAAGGCGAAGGCGACGTGGAAGGGGTCGACTGGGCCGAAGAAGCGGGCAGGAGATCCGAGTCCGACGCCCACGCGCGATCTAGCCCGCAGGGTATCTCCGTAGACTCCGGCTCGCAGGTCAGCCCCACCCACCCCGACGACGACCTAAGTGATACAGCTCCTCCCGTGGATGACAAGGTGACCCAGGAACCCCCACAGCTCTGGACAAAGCCTCCCGACAGGACCGACTCAGAAGTCTGGCCCCCATACGAGCAGGCTGCCGCCAGAAGAACAGCCAGAGATAGGTACGCCCCAGGCGACCTTCGTAGCAGGGATGATCGGACCCGGAGTCTGAACGCCGCATGGGACAACAGGTCTCTAAGATATGCGGGTGGCGACGGCGGCCGGCAACCACCCGCGATTGATGAAGTCATGGCCAGTGAACGCTCGGCCACCCCGCCCCCATGCGACTTCTCCCGACTATCGCGCGCCAACCAGGGCTCCTGGAACGACACGCGGAGAACGCCACGACCCGCAGCACACCCTGACGATCCCATGGGAGGCACCCCCATGCACATGTGTCCAGTTGACAAAGCGGACGTCTCAAGGGACGAACCGGCACCAGACAAGATCTCACGGCTGCAGAAGACGCTGGGAGGTGCGTTCAACGGAGTCTGGGGCGCCTGGGCCAAGAGGGCAGCATCCAGGCAATGGGAGCCACTACATCAAGTTTGATCCCAAGCTCAATTCCGCACAACAGCGCAATGATCTCCTCCAGGCATGGAGCGAGGCGGAGTTTGACGCCTATAACATGGATAGAGAGTACAAGCTCCACGTTGACTGGTCGAGTCTCCAGGAGAGGCACCGCAAACTCATGCAACGCGACGCCAGACCGCACACCGCCCGCGGGACCGATAACAGTGGTTGCCCACCCCCATGGATCACAGCGGGCAAGGGGGCGGCACGTGCGGCCCCGCCAGACCAGTGGACCGGGGCATCCAGCTCAGGCTCGCCGCGGCGCGGATGGCAGTCCTGGGACGCTTGGGGGCACCAAGGGGCGCCATGGACCGACGCGGACTGGAAGGCGAAGGGCAAGCGTTACTCCCCAAGAGGAGATCACCCGCACGCTGACAAGCGTCCGCGAGGTCGGGGCCCCCGACCCAGATGACGGGGGCGCAACGAGGACCCGCGCGGGTCTGGCCCTCCCCCCCCCAGCGTGAATAGGGCCGCAACGGTCACCGCCACGGCCCACCCACTCACGTGCTGCCTGCCGCGCGCAGCTCACACTACCTCGCTCCTTCTCTGCCCGGCATTCGCCGCAACCCCCCCCCCCAGTCGGTTTCACCCGCAGCGCCCGGCCTGTGCCGCAATACCCTGTGCTTCCTCCTATGGGGCGGAGGAGCACCAATACCCTTGCGTTGCGCTTTTAGACAGCCCACGCTGGACTCGTGGACCTTGCAGCACCCGGCCTCGGCCCAATACGCGCTACCCTCGCGGGGGCGGGGGGCGCCAATGAGCGTCGCACATAGGCAGCCCACGCTGGAGACGTGGACCTTGCTAGGCCCTTCCACCCCCGCGGCCGATCGCTGCACGGGATTGCGGCCACTGCCTCCTTCGGCGGAGGCCACCGTCAACATGGACTCTGGGGTCGTCTGCACCCTCCCAGGGCAGCCCACTTTGGACGGCAGAGACGGGTGGCTGAAATAACCCACCTCCTGCGCTCCACCCTTTTTCGCACAGTGAACGGCAGCGATCGGGGTGCGAAACTATCTGCCGCACTGCCCGCGCTCAGCCCCATTCGCCAACATGGGGAAAGGGGTCGTCGGCGCCACTCTTCCAGGGCAGCCCACTTTGGACGGCAGAGACTGGTGGCTGAAATAACCCACCTCCTGCGCTCCGCCTCTTTCACAGCATAGTGAACGGCAGCGGTTGGGGTTCGAAGAACCGCTCCGCCCGCGACCAGCCCCATTCACTTGTGGTTCGGAAGCTCTGTGCATGGATGCTCGGGATCGCCATCTGTGTTCAGCGGCCATTGGCTGCGCACCCTCTTCTTCCTCATTCACAATGTCTCTGCGGCTTTTGGCTGCGCCCCCCACCATGTCTCATTCACAATGTTTCTGCGGCCGTTGGCTGCGCCCCCCATCATGTCCGCCGAGATTGCACCAATCGCAGAAGCGCGGCCGCCCCAAGTCCTTCCCTGGGCGTCTCAGTCGCCTGGGCACGTCCCCCGGGCCCTGGGCTTCGTCGGCGCCCCCATCCTCCTCCTCCTCCTCCTCCTTCTCCTCCTCCGCCCCCTCCTTCATTCACAAGGACTCTGCGGCTTTTGGCTGCGCGCCCCCCGCGCGAAGATTGCTGCGGCCGCAGAGGCGCGCCCGCCCTGAGA
The DNA here is from genome assembly GCA_963575745.1 of Prorocentrum cordatum. Taxonomy (NCBI): domain Eukaryota; class Dinophyceae; order Prorocentrales; family Prorocentraceae; genus Prorocentrum; species Prorocentrum cordatum. The sequence continues at coordinate 151,212 of CAUYUJ010015744.1, forward strand.
CGGTCCGTGCATGGACGCCCAGGGTTCATCATCTGTGTCCAGCGGCATCTGGCTGCACCCCCCTCCTCTCATTCACAAGTCTCTGCGGCTCTTGGCTGCGCCCCCCCGCGATCAACAGCATAGATAGCATCGTCCGTGGAAGTTGAGACCCGCCCAGGGAGCAGCAGTGTCGACCCAGCCCGGCAGGTCAGCACGCCGCCAGCGAAGGGCACTGCCCTGCGGCCAGGCTGCGGCCGGCGGTCTGCCTGCCCCAGCTCCGGACGCATCCGTCCTCCGCAGGGGCAGCGTGGCACGTGGCGGATGGGGGCTACTGCCCACCACGCACCATGGTGAGTGCCCTCGCCGCATGAGCGGCCCGTATCGAGTGGTTCAGCCTTCTGCGGTCAGTTGTAGCTCTTCTCGGCACAGCCACATGCCAAGCCCTCGCCAGGACATCGCATCGTTGAGCCCCCAGACCGCGTGAGTCGGATACGATGTGGATACACTGGCTACCAGCTGGTTGCCAGCCTGCGAGCGCACGCCAGCGATGCTGCAGTGGAGGGGGGCCCGCCCTCCCACAGTGACACCGGCGCTCAGCGGCAGGCAGTGCTTCCCCCACCTGTGTATCGCCTTGGTCTATGGATCCGATCATGGCGCTACCACAAGGACGTCTCGGCCCGCGGCCAGCACGCCGCCTACATGCGTTACGGCCTACAGTTGGTCGCCGCCAGGCATACTCGGCTCCTCGGGCTCCGTGACAGGTGGAGATCGGGTGCGTTCGTTAGCCATACTTCAGCGTTACCTGATGTCTGGCTTCGCCGGGGAGTGGCCCTGCACCGAGTGGTTCATCCTTCTGCAGTTCGTGGCCGCTCCCCTAGCAGATCAGTCTGCATCAGCCTCCGTCAGTACTTGCATCGTTGCGCCCCCGAACCGCGAGAGTCGGATACGTTGTGTACGCACTGGCTACAGGCTGGAGGTGGCTCTACCTCGTGCGCGCAGACCGCGGTCGCCCCCTTCTCATGTACAAGGATGGGTTTCAGCCACACCTCTGCGTCAGTGAGCCATGGTGAGTCAGGCCCTTCTCTGCTTGCCCCCCTTCTTTCTCATGGCGCCGCCGTGTGCCCCGGCCGGCGTCCGCACTTGCACCTGTTCCTTTCGCTCCTGGCCTTACATCCGTGTGTTGATCGGCCGGAGACAGGCGCCGCCAGGGCGACTTCTCCCCGCCGTTCCAGTACCGTCCCAGTGCCGGTCGCCGCGCTCGCCCCCACCCGTCGGGAGGCTCGGCTCAATCACCTGGTCGCTCTGTACGCTTCCTCGCTTTTGAGCTGGCTGGAGCCTGGCGCCTAAAGGGCGACTTCTCTCCGCCGCCCCGCCGCCGGACGCCGCGCCGTGGCGCCCCCACCCGCCGGGATGTCTGTGCCGGTCTTTGGCGTCCAATTTGGGTCATTTTGAAATTTTGTCCCTTGCATGTGCATACGCCTCTGCGGCCAATTTTCTTCGTTTCGCGCCCCGTTCGTTGCCCCGCTTCTTGACCTTCGCCAGGGAGCCGCCAACCCAAAAAAATATCCCAACCAGTTTTTTCGCCTTCAGCCCCCAGCGCCGTCCGGCGTCCCTCGGCGGCAGCTCTGGCAGCCGTGAGTGCGCGCGCTAAGTAATTAGGTATCGCTCGTAGCCCAGGCTGACTTCGGACGCCGCCTGCGCCTTCGCTTGCGGCCGCGACAAAATAAGTATCCCCACCAGCCCAGAAACGATGCCCATGAGAGCTGACGGGGGGAGAGAGGAAGAGACACGCATAGTCAAACAGCGAGGGAGGCCGGCTTGGACGGCGTGTTGGGGCCATTTTCGGGGCCCGGGGTCTTGGAGCGGTCTTGGGGCCTCTCGGAGCATCTTGGGAGCCATCTGGAGCTAGCTTGGGCTATCCTGAGCCATCTCGAAGGTCATTTTAGGCTCACTGAGGCCCCTCGGAGGCCGCTCGGGGGCCTCTTGAGGGCCTCTCGGATGTTTTTTGGAGGCCTCTTGGGGCTTTTTGGGGCGCTCTTTGGCTCCTATTGGGGGCCTCTTGGGAGCCCTGGAGGGCCTCCTGAGGCCATCTTGACGGCGGTCGGTCAAAAGAGGGGGGGTTCTCGATTTGCGTCCCCCCCTCGGGTCGGGGTCCACGATCCTCAGCGCACCGGGCGCCTACGAGGCGCCACTGGCAGCGTCGGGGTGTAATGCCCGAAGCGCCAGCCAGAGCAGCGGGCAAGGTGCCCACGGGTGCGAACGGGGCGAAGACCCGGCAGCGCAGGCCAAAGCATGTCGAAGAGTAGTAGGTGGCAACAGTTCTGCTATAACCCAATTACTGCAAACATACGTTACCGTCGGTGAGCACGAAACAACCAAAATGGCATGAGAAGGTATAGCCACGGTAATCACACCGAACCGTCGCAAGTATGTAGGGATTTTGCGAAATAGTTTCGGCTCCGTCACTTCTCCCCGGTCAAGTCCACACACAAGCACAGTCCAGCGTCGAATTCGGACAGGCTCCAGAACGCACCAAACAGAAGTTCGTGTACGCGAAATGTTGTGGGATGTTCATGCACATCAGCCGGCTTCCAAGGTACACCCACGGTAATGATGGATTGCGCCATGATTGCACAGACGCCATTTCGTTGATGTTGGGCGTCATTGTTGTTTGCTTGATTCGATTCCATGAGTGACTGCCTTTATGTATGCACCGAATTCGCCAAACACGCCAAGGGTGAAACACCGCCGATGCCGTTTGATAGTGCCAAGGGGGTCAAACGTTTGGTCAATGTCTCGCCAAGTTGTTTTACATGTTCTCCCAGCCATTGTGGAAAGCCTTGGGGGAACATGTGGGGTAGGAAAAGAAAGAGGACAAGCGGGCGGATGAGGATGACTATAAGGAGGAGGAGGAGGAGGGGGAGGAGGAGGAGGAGGAGGAGGAGGAGGAGGCGGCCTCTGAACCCTCGTGGGGCGCCTGGGGGGCTTCCTTGGCGCCTTTTGGGTGCCTCTGAGGGGCCTTCTGCGGGCGCCTTCGGGGCTTCATGGGCTTATGGGCAGTCTTAGGGTTATCTTGGCCGTGATTCGGGCTCTTTTTCCGGGCGCTGTAGGGCCATCTTGAGGACCTTTAGGGCCGTCGTTGGGCGGCTTGGGCCGAAGGCCATTGGGATAGAGGGGAAGCAACAGCAACGACAACGACGGAAGGGGGAGGATGAGAAGAAAGGAAAGATGCGGGCTTTGCCCCAGGCAAGCTACGCGCAGCGCGAGCGCCCAGCATACACAACGTGGCCCAGAGATAAAGAGAAGACGAGAGGGAATGAGGCGGGCGACAGACGACGAGACACGGCAGCAGCAAAGAAGGGAGGAAGAAGAGGAGGAGCGGGAAGGAAAAGGCGAGGGAGGGAGAGGAGAGATGGACCCGCAATGCGGGCCACCACTGAAACAGAATGACGCGGACGTGGACCTCGCATGGCCTCCGGGAATATAAGAGAAAGGCGTGAGATGCGCTCCGCGAGACGGCCAGTTTTGTTCGTCGCCGTAACACGGGCTGGAGCATTTCGCATGTTTTATTAGTCATCAAAGTAGAGCTTACAACACCAGCACCAGGTAAATACATATTGATAGCTCCCCAGCTACAGCAACAGTTAAGAAGGTGTTGCCAGATGTGTGGCGGGTGGTTTGTTATCTTTGTAATCTCTGAAAGCATATCAGGATCCCAGATGTCCAGAAGCACTTGATGCTGCAGATGAGTCGTACCCCTGAACCTCGTCTGTTGTTCAATATTCCTTTGGTCACTGATGCACTGATGGCACGACTGTGGCATGCATTGGCATAAAGTATCATACAGTCTGGTAACCAATTCCAAACCACATCTCTTCAAAGTTGACTCATCACCTGGGCGACGCAGCTCCCTTGATAATTGATCCCCTGTAATTGTATACTGGGCCTGCGATTTCTCCGTATTGTAAGTGGGGCGTGTCGCAAAAGTGTACGGAACGGTTTCCACAAAGAACATGTTTCAATGTATCAGGTTACGGGCTTGGGTCTCGGTCTGGCCTGCTTATTGTCACCGCCCGTCGCCGCCGTCTGTCGCCGATACGTCTGGTCCTGGGTGCCGGTCGCCGCGCTTGTTGCCCCGTCGCCATGCGGGCGTGGGCTTGCGGGTGAGCCTCGGCGTGGGCGTGGGCGCGGGCGTGGGCGTGGGCGTGGGCGTGGGTGTGGGCGTGGGCGTGGGCGCGGGTGTGGGCGTGGGCGTGCGTGTGAGCGTTGAAGTGGGCCTAAGCGCGGGCGCGGGCGTGGGCGTGGACCTGGGCTTGGGTGTGGGCGTGGGCGTGGGTGCGGGTGTGGGCGCGGGTGTGGGCGTGGGTCTGGGTGTGGGCTTGGGCGTGAGCGTGGGCGTGGGCGTGATCCTGGGCCTGGGCGTGGGCGCAGGAGTGGGCGTGGGCGTGGGCCCGAACGTTGGCGTGGGCGTCGGCGCCGGCGTCGGCATCGGCGTCGGCGTGGGCGTGCGTGTGAACGCTGGTGTGGGCGTGGCCGTGGGCGCGGGCGCGGGCGTGGGCGTGGGCGTGGTCGTGGGCGTGGGCGTGGGCGTGGGCGTGGGTGGGCGTGGGCGTGGGAGTGCGTGTGAGCGTGGGCGTGGGAGTGGGCGCGGGCGTGGGCGTGGGAGTGGGTCTGGGCGTGGGCGCGGGCGCGGGCGTGGGCGGGGGCGCGAGCGTGGGGGGCGTGGGCGTGGGCGTGGGCGAAGGCGTGGGTGCCGGTGTCGGTGTGGGCGTGGGCGTGGGCGCAGGTGTGGCGTGGGCGTGCGTGGGCATGGGCGTGGGCGTTGGCGCGGGTGTGGGCGTGGGTGTGGGCGTCGGCGCTGCCAGCCGCCGCCGCCGCCGCCGCACCCGGGGCCCGCGTCGGGCCAGAGGGGGGTTCGAACCCTCCCCCCCCTGGAGGAGAGGAGGGGGGGGGTCGGGGAGAGGGGGGGCAAGCTAGGTGCGCTCGCGTCATGTCTGACGCCCTACCCCTCCCTCCCATCCCTTACCCTGGCGCAGATCTCTTCTCTCTTCGCACAGTCGGATGTCGCAGCATGGCACAGCATCACATGGCATAGCATGGTGTTAAAGATCCATGCGTAGCATGACATAGCATGGTGTAGCATAGGAGGGCTTCTGCGGCCCAAAAATCAACGAATCGGCACCGAATGTGTAATCACTTCGATGGTTCTTTCGGGGGGGGGGGGGCATTTTCCAGACTTTGGGGCCGATTCGGAAGGACCGAAAACCATGCCGTGACATGGCACTGGAAATAATGACGCCAGCGTTGCAGCGGGAGCACGATCCAGAACGAGCGGAAACGCGAAAATGAGGCCGGCGTTGCAGCGGGAGCGCGATTCGGAACGAGCAGAAGTGCAGAAATGAGGCCAGCGCTGCAGCGGGAGCACGATTCGGAATGAACGGAAGCCCCAAAAATGAGGCCAGCGCTTCAGCGGGAGAAAAATGAAAACCCATTACCCGGGAATCTTGCGTTTAACCAAACAGTACGCGAAGGCGGGCCGGACATCTTGCGGACGTCATCAGGGGAGAGAGGAGAGAAGTTTTCATATTGTGTAATTGTGGAGGGGGGAGGGGAGTCCCCCTGGTTCTGTTCGACGGCGCCGAATGTTTTGGGGGGGGCCGCCCCCGGTTCAAACGCGCCGCCGAGTGTTCCCAAGGCAAGCGCCAGTTAAACGCGCTCCCTATTTCAGGCACACGCACGCCCAGCCAAAGCGGACTGGGGTGGGATTATATAGAGATGATATGCGCCACAGAAAAAATACATCGCTCCGCATGCTTGGACGAGGTCTCGCGCACGTATCGGTGCGACGTAGGCGGTATCATTCTGCGTAGCCCTGCACCGCCTCGGTGACATGATTAGATTTCTACCCAGGGCGGAACTGCGGGCACGTATTCCTGATCCACAGGCCTCGTTTGCGAGATTGGCACTTTCTTGCGATCCGTACTGTTCTGTCGGGCGCTGGAACGGGCGATTTCAACAACTACACTTCCGACGCGAACTCCGACTGACGCGCATGCCCCGACAGACACGGTGGCTTTGATGGCGGTCCCGATTCCAAATCCGATGCTTTTTCCGACATCCGCTCCGGCTATGACCCCAGCCCCGACACCTGTGACAATTTTGACACCGACTCCGGTGCGTCTTCGGGCGCCTGCTTCGTTTTCGACTCCTCCCCAGATTCTTGTTCTTGCAATTCTGGCGCCGATCTGGCTGCGCCTCGATGGCCACGGCGATCGCGTGCACAATTGGCATTTCGACACGTTGTCGGGGGGCTCAATGATGAGGGACATGTTTATAGTTTGATTCCACTCTGTCGCGAACACTTTGGGAAGCACCTCCGAGATCCAGAACATTGGCATGTCAGGTCATCTGGTACTTTTGCGTCTACCTCTCCATCTGGTCACCCTTCTGCACGTTTCGTGGGCCTGGCGTGGAGTTCCATAGGCGGCCAGCGCTCTTCGCCTCTCCGTTATTGCTGGTTTCCCGCCTCACCGCTGTCCTTGCGACGTTTTTTCAGCCGCCCAGCCCACAGGCATGCGCGCCTTGTCTTTCCCGCCCCTGCATGGCAGGGCTCGGGCAGGCACTGCTGCCACGCCCTACCAATACCCTTCACTGGACTGTCCTGTCATTCTTGCCTGCTCGTGCGGGACCCCATGTCAACGTTGCATCGCCTTCATGGTGCTCCTCTCCCTCCTGGACGTCGGCCTGGTCGAGTGGCACGTCCTCCTCTGCAGTGCTTGAGGCTGGTGTTCACGACGTGCCGTTGACGGCAACACCACATCGCTCACCCCCCAGATCTTCGCCTCCAGTCCCTGTCCGCGGCGTGTCTTTTCCTGTGCAAGCTCTTCGGCATCGCCTGCACCCCGGGCCCCGCCCACTCCGACCGCCTGAGGCCCCGTCTGCCTGCGCCCTGTCTCCCTAATTAAAGCATGCGAACGCCGGCTGAAGGCTGGCTTGCGCACGGACGCACGAGCCTCCCGTTTTCTTCCCAACCCTCTTGCGTTGGGTTTTCGTATTGAACAGAGCACTGCAGCCGCAAACCTTCCGCCCGCCCGCTCTCCCCTTCTCTCCTGCCTCTCACCCTGCTCCCTCCTGCGTGCCAGCTGGCCTCCTACCTGGCCATCCCTGGGGGGCTGCGATCTGCGAAATTGTTGCCATTTTCAAAGGATTCTGGGGGGTCCAGCGGAGTAACGCCCCACGCGAGCGTGCCAGGCACGCCTGGTGCGCCAGATGCTCCCTCCAGCCGCGCCAGGTGCGCCACGTCCGGTGCTCGTGCAGACTGTGTCAGGTGCGCCTGCGCACGTGACAGCACACATCGGGAAACATGTCGGCCCCCACCATCCCTGTCGAAAACCAATGCCCATCATTGTGTTTGGTGGGCTTGCGCACAGCAGGCCATACGCCACCACCCCCGCCGTCCCTGACAAGAATCACTTGACAATGATCGCGGAACGGCCGCGCACTATCCACATTTAGCCACGAGGTGCATTTTGTATTGTGGGTTTGTCAGGGGTGGTAGCCCTGCGAGCAGCAAGCAATATGCTGACACACCCGCCGTCCCTTTTGAAAAACAATACACAAAAATACCCGCGGGGCTCACGAACATGACTCCAGATTTTGCCCAAAAGTGTATTGTGTATTGTTTTTTGACAGGGATGGTGTGGGGGCCGCATCGGGTTGGTTGCGCATGCCCCGAATTTGGAGGCAGAGTGCGTTTTGCATTGTTTTTGGACAGGGATGGTGGGGGGGATGCCCTCACTGTGTGCGCATGGTTGCGGGTTGGCTGCCGGCTGGGTGGGGGAGTGGGTGTTTATTAAAAGGGAACAGTGATAAACCCCTCCCCGAAGGGAAGAAGCGGGTTGGAAGAGGAAGTTCCCAAGACCACCTACGCCTTAAAAGGGCTGGTGGGATTTCAGAAAGCCCCCCGGCCACGCTGGAGGCGCACACGCAGTAAAAGTAAGTGACCAGCTACAGACAAAGACGAAGCAGAAGAAAAACAAAGCAAACTCTTCCGAAATTGCAGGAAAGTTGTTCCGGCCACGCAGGAGGCGCAAACGCGGTAAACAATTGACGTTGAAACACTATCGACACGTTGTGTATCGAGAAAGCAAAACAGGAGGCGTGCCAATCTTGGCAACGGGCGACCGCGTCCAGAAAAACATTATAGACACGAAGGAAAAAACACTGAACAATCGAGTGCGAATTTGTGAGGATTCGATAAATGCTGGGCGTGGCGGTAAGGGGGTCGAAGTGGCGACGAGGAGCATGGCGGAAAAAATGGGAGAAGCATATGGACTGAAGCCCAGCATTGACCGATGGATGACCCCTAGCATAGCGATGTTCCGCCGCACGGACAACGGTGACAATGACAAGTAATTCAAGACGAATATCAGAAATTGCAAGTGGCTGCACAAAGAAATTCTGGATGGTTTCGACAAGTGCAAGATCTGAGGATGAAGCACAATGGAATGCACAAGTCATGTATTCAATTAATGAAAGTAGTTGCGTTTTGTATACCAAGACCATACTAGCCGAAGAGTAAAGCCTTCGGCTCCGCACTAAATGCTATAGCTTTCAGCAAAAATCGCCGACACTAAAGTGAATGAAAAACGTGTGCCGAAAATGATGCCAAGAATGTTACAGAATCTTCACTCGGGCGGCAACGGGATATGATGTGCAGATTCCTTTACGTGGATCAAACACGACCCTGTTGGTAACACCCCAAGGGTGGAGAGAAGACCAACGCTCACCTGTCATGCGGTGCCCCTCGTCGTTTGTAACGCTACAGTCAATTGTGCGGAGACAATCCAGATCGCCTGCGTGAACGATTTGTTCGAAACCTTTGGCACGAACGGCCACGCTGCGTCCATAGAATTGCAGATCGGGTGGGCCGCTTCAACTACATTTCGTTTTAAAAAATAAGTGAACCTTCGGTCTTAGAATTCTTGCGCCACGGATCATAAGTCAACCGACAACCCACTTCCTCAGAAAATGACAGATTCATCAGTCTGAGCGTGGAGCCAGCCATTACCATCGCATCACATGTGTATAGATATTAGCGTACAGTGGATGTGTACATCGTACATCAAAGATTTCGAAAATGCCTTATTCTAGACCGTTGTTTCATTGCCCAAATCAAAATTCTTTGTTCACACGCTAGAGCCACACCTTTGTAAACGTGCTATAAGCCACATGTGTATGTCTATGTATATGTATACGTGTACGTATACGTATTATACAAACACATATATACATACATATGCATATACAAACATATGTATAGTTTGGTATGGTGTTGTACGACAATGGCATCACACAAGCAGCAGGGAAATGCGTTTTCTGAGAGGGCAATCATACTCATCTGTTATGGTGTATGTTCTGGTGCCAGAGGGTAATGTTCGAATATTGCTCGCAAGACAGCGCTGCCAAAGCACAACGCAAAAGTCGTATCCCCAACTCTGATTTCTTTAGTTTCATGTGACCAGGTGGAGCTATGTGGTTGTTGCTGTACCTTGTAGTTCTGCAATTAATTACTTGCTCACTCCAAAGAAACACATAGAAAGTTAATTCATTTGATTGCATGCCAACGTAAACAGATAGACAATGTTGTTGGCACATACACATACACGTAAACATGCACGACTATCCTTTCCTCTCTGTCTTTTCTCCCGGTCTCTTTTTCTTGCTCTGCGCGTGGCTTCCATGTGCGTCCATATGCGTGTTCACGCGTGCGTGTGCATGTGCGTGTGCGTGTACGTTCGCGCGCGCGTGCGTGTGTGCGTGATATATATATATATATATATATATATATATATACACACATATACATATACATATACATATACATACATACATACATACATGCATGCATACATACATATATACATATATATATATATATGCACAGACATACATATATATGTAGGTAGGTGTGAAAGAGATTTGAATCACGAGTTAAAAAAGAATACACTTGCGAGCGAATATGTTGATCGTGGGTACACATATACCACCCATACAAAGGTATGCAGTCGCGAGTTAATCTTCGATATATATATATATACATTTATATATATAGAGAGAGATACCGGCTTAGACCGAAACTGCATTTAAGATGGATTGTGAATTATGATGTGCCCGCGTCTTTTCCGAAAAAGATAACACACGTTTCCTGAGTAGGAAATATCAGATCGATAAACTGGTATACATTCCCACCCTTTTCCTCGAGGATTCGGCTTCCAGGCTCCAGGATCAGTTTTTGAGAGCATCCAATTACCAGATACGGTTCTTCGAGGTTCACGCTGTCGGCGGGTCTCCCGGAGGTTTCTCCGGGATTGATCGGCTTCCCAGAGTTCATTCGCCCATGTCCCACAGAGGATTCGTAGCGTCTTCGGGGCAGAGTTGCAGCAGCAAGGGATCAAAGGTTGCTCACTTGGCTGATTGAGTATCCTCTAATGATACTGGAGAAAAACCCCAATCAGGGCTAGGGGGCTATAGGGCTATTGAGCTATAGGGCTATAGAGCTATAGGGCTATAGAGATGTAGGGCTATAGGGCTCTTGGGCTACTAGGCTATAGGGATATAGGGCACCCCCGGGCACGCCCGGGCACGCCCCGGCACCCGGGCACCAGGGCACCCGGGCACCCCCGGGCACCCCCCAGGCACCCGGGCCCCGGCCCCCCCCGGGCACCCGGGCACCCGGGCGTACAGCGAAAATCGGCGACAAACTTAACCAAACCATATGAATGCGCTGGGGCCCCTACAGAGGCAAGCTCTTACTGGGGAAATATGTAAACCTTCGCGGAGATTTTTTAATTCAAATTTCGAATCCCGCGGCAGAGCGTCGGCAGAGCACGGGCAAAGAAATCAGATGTGTACATCAACCATCCATCTTTTTTTTCTTGAGATGTCAATAGATAGTTCGAACCAGTCTGGAGATAGTAGAATGCGCACCATCCGTAGTGCCTGACTGTCAAGTATGTTCAGCAACCAGTTGCGCTTATCCACAAGATCACTCGCACTTTCATGCCGCTCCGTTGGAGAAGGTACAGTCCGAGAGTGACGTTCATTGTCACATTGTCCTTTACAGCGCGAGGAGTTGCTGCGCGGCGTCGCCCGCCTGTGCAGGGCGCGAGAGTTCAATTCCAGTCGGTGTCTTCTTTCAACGGGAGCCATGTGGAAGACGATCGGTTCCGTACCCCAAAAGCTCCACGTTCGCCTGAAGCTGGCTCCAGTTGTTCACTGGGGCAAAATTTTGAAGCAATTCCTCCCCCGATTTCAAACCCTCCCGAAGAAGGACCAGCCAAGAAAGGGGGCAGGGGGCGAGAGGGGGGGCAAAAAACGTCGCCCATTCAATATATATCTATATATGTATATATATATATATATATTATCATACGCACCTCTCCGAGGGAGTAGAGCTCAGAGGCGATTAATGCGTCCGTCGTTCGCGATTTTTCTGGCCGTTTCGCTCGGGACATCCTCGAAATTCTGAAAATCGGTGGCACCCCTCACGCAGATCGTGACGTCAGGGTCCAAAAACACATAGGATTTCCAACATTTTATCATAAAACCTTCAAAAACACATGGTAATTTCAATGATTTTGACTCCGATTCTCAGAGAATGGCGGTTTCGCCTGAGACATCCTCCCAAAATCGAGCCCCAGACCCCTCCTCGGAGCCTCCTGGGGGCCTCCTGGAACCTCCTGGGGCCTCCTGGGGCTTTCTGGACCTTCTGGTACCCCAGACCCCGCCTCGGAGCCTCCTGGAGTTCTCCTGGGCCTGCTGAGCCGCCGCCTGGGGCCTCCTGGGGCCTCCTGGGGCTTCAGAACTACATGCACACACAGAGACACAAATCACGCCCAACACATCACACGCTAGACAAACATAACATACACACACACACAACACCGACAACACGCAAAAAGCACGCACCACACAAAGCACACATCACACACACACACACACACAACACTCACAATCCTGGGGCCTCCTGGAGCCTCTTCTGGTATCCAAGTCGGGCCTCCTGAGGCTTCCTGGGGGGCCCTGGTACACACATCGCAAGGTGTGGCAACCCCACTTGCGCTCGAGTGCGACTTCGCTGTTGCATGTCACTCCTGCTTCAAACGCCCCTTCAGCTTGTTGTATGAGCCTGGGCACACACGTGCCACTTGTATATATATATATATATATATATATACAAGACTGCATTGGCGCTGCGCGCCATGCACCTTGGTCCTTTGGAATTCGCACGCTAGCGGAGTGCGAGCGTGCGTACATGCGCACACACATGCGTCTATGAATGCATAGTACATATGTACATATATGTATACTTTTGTATGGATATGTACATGTATATGCAAATTGTCAGTGTAAGGATGTGTGCGCATACACATGCGTATATCAGGCGATATTGGCCTGACCAGTTGCTCATATCATCGCGCCACTAAAAGGCGCGAGGGTCTCAGGCAAACGCGGTCAGACTACCGTGGGACAATGCGTCGCCGAGGTCAGTGTTGCGAGGACGCCCCGGGTGAAAATGGCTTGAACACCTCCGCTCAGGGGAGGGCATATCCGAAGTCAGCCGTGCGAGGAAGTTTCAAGCGAGGAGTGGTCTGAACACCTCTGCTCAGGGCATCCTTGAATTTAGAGTTGCGAGAAGTCGCACGCGAAAGTGGCCGAACCACCATGGTGCAAGGCACCTCCGAAGTCAGACTTGCGAGAGTGTCTCAGGCGACAGTGGCTGGAACACCTCAACTGAGAGTGTCTCGGGCTCCAGAGCTACGATGATGTCTCAAGCGAAAACGGCGGGACCGATGCGAAGCAAGGCGCTTCTGAGGTCGGAGTTGCGAGAATATCTCTGGCGAAGCGGATTAGATTACTTTCCGTTATCCCCTCTTCTTCCTTCCCTTTTTTCTTCCCTCCTCCCCCTCCTCCTCCTCCTCCTCCTCCCCCTCCTCCTCCTCCTCCCCCTGTTCCTCCTCCTCTTCCTCTCCCCCCTCTCCGCTTCTTTTTGGCCCATTCTCCCCATCCCTGGCGGCGCGGCGCGGCGCCGCCCGGCCTCTCTGCGAGTCTAGCGGCAAAGGGTGAGAGAACCCCCCCCCCCCCCCCGAATTAGGAACGGTTTTTCCCAAGCCGCCAAGGGGGCCCGAAGGTAGTTCAGCATAATAAAATGAGGGATGCAGCCGAAGTGGCTGTCGAAGGAATCATCAAAACAGCGGTGGGGGAGTGAGGCAGACTGGTTTTCCTACAAAGTTGGAAAGCGGGAAGAGGAAATTGAAGAGGATGAGGAGAAGGAGGAGGGGGAGGAAGAGGAGGAGGACGTTGCAAGTGTTCGCGCGGCCGTGAGTCCCCAGAGAGTGTTTCCCCAGGATTTGTTCTGAAACCGAAGGTTCCCGACGGCCTGATCTCCGAAATGTCACAAAAACCTCGGTTCCCAGCAGCGCGTCCGGATGAGATGGCGTCGTGGCCCCGACGATTTGCATTCAGTGTTGCGAGAAGCTCAGTCGAGGCGGGAGGAGGAACATGAAGAGGATGAGGAGGAGGAGGAAGAGGAGGAGGATGAAGAGGAGGAAGAGGACGAAGAGGACAGATTAGGTGGATATCTGGGGCGCAGCCGAGGTGTCGCGGAAGAAATCCGCAGCAGAGACTTGGGAGAGTGAGGAGAGCTGTTTTTGCTAGACCTTCGGCGGGGCGGAACGTGAACCACCACGGGGAATTAGGAGAAGGAGGAGGAGGAGGAGGTAGAGGAGGAAGAGAATGAGGAAGAGGAGGAGGAGCTCTTGGGTCTTTCGGCGGTTTGAACGAAAAGTGGCTTCGCTGCGCCATTTTATACGACAACGACGACGACGAAGAAGGCGACGACAAAGAGAAGGGATAATGAGAGGAGGAGACCGCTGCGTTGGGATCTCGTGGCGCGCCTCTCGGGGCCCTCTGGGGGGCAGTTTTGAAGCCTCTTGGGGGTGTTCTGGGGTTCTTGGGATCTTCTTGGGGCCTATTTGGGGCCCCATTTGGGGTTCCTTGGGGCCTCTTGGGAGCCTCTCGGGGCCCCGTGGGGCTCTCTCCGGGCCTCTTGGGGCCCTCTCGCGGCGGAAAATTTAGTTTTTGAATTTTTGGGCGCCCTCTTGGGTCTCTCTTGGGGCCGTCTTGGTGCTCTCTTGGGCCGTCTTGGGCGCCTCTTGGGCGGTCTCGGAGCCCTCCTGGACCGTGTCGGGGCCTTCTTGGGTGCCTCGTGGGCAGTAGTGGGGCGATCTAGGGGGCCTCTTGGGCCATTGCGGAGCGTCGGGAAGCGGGAAAAGCGAGACGGCCAAAAAACATCGAAAAACACCCCAGAAAATCAAGAATTATAGCCTCTCGGGGCTGTCTTGGGAGGCCTATTGGGGGTCTCTGGGGGCGTCTTGGACGCGTCTTGGGCAGTCTTGGACCCAGATTGGGCGTCTTGGGCCGATCTTTGGGGGTCTCGGGGCCCTCTTTGGCCGTCGTGGGTTTTTTTTTTCGCGTCGCACTCGCAGGACAGACACGGAGCACTCTGCAGGAGCGCCCCAAAGGCTCGGGGAGGCCGAAATTCGTTTTGGAGGGGGGGGGGGGGGGGGCACCGTGCGCCGCTTTTCCGGGGGCCCCGGCCCTGTAAAACCACGACGGCCAAAGAGGGCCCCGAGACACCCAAAGATCGGCCCAAGACGCCCAATCTGGGCCCAAGACTGCCCAAGACGCGTCCAAGACGCCCCCAGAGACCCCCAATAGGCCTCCCAAGACAGCCCCGAGAGGCTATAATTCTTGATTTTCTGGTGTGTTTTTCGATGTTTTTGGCCGTCTCGTTGTTCCCGCTTCCCGACGCTCCACAATGGCCCAAGGGGCCCCCTAGATCGCCCCACTACTGCCCACGAGGCCCCCAAGAAGGCCCCGACACGGTCCTGGAGGGCTCCGAGACCACCCAAGAGGCGCCCAAGACGGCCCAAGAGAGCACCAAGACGGCCCCAAGAGAGACCCAAGAGGGCGCCCAAAAATTCAAAAACTAAATTTTCCGCCGCGAGAGGGCCCCAAGAGGCCCAGAGAGAGCCCCAAGAGGCCCCCAAGAGGCCCCAAGGAGCCCCCAAGAGGCCCCAAAAAGATCCCAAGAACCCCAAAACACCCCCAAGAGGTTTCAAAACTGCCTCCCAGAGGGCCCCGAGAGGCGCACCACGAGATCCCAACTCAGCGGTCTCCCCCTCTCATTATCCCTTCTCTTTGTCGTCGCCTTCTTCGTCGTCGTCGCTGTCGTATCAAATTGCGCAGCGAGGCCATTTTTCGTTCAAACCACCGAAGGACCCAAGAGCTCCTCCTCCTCTTCCTCATTCTCTTCCTCCTCTACCTCCTCCTCCTCCTTCTCCTAATTCCCCGCGGTGTTTCACGTTCCGCCCCGCCAAAGGTCTAGCCGAAGCAGCTCCCCTCACTCTCCCAAGTCTCTGCTGCGGATTTCTTCCGCGACACCTCGGCTGCGCCCCAGATATCCACCTAATCTGTCATCTTCCTCCTCTTCCTCCTCTTCATCCTCCTCCTCTTCCTCCTCCTCCTCATCCTCTTCATGTTTCCCCTCCCGCCTCGACTGAGCTTCCCGCAACACTCAATGCAAACCGTCGGGGCCACGACACCACTCATCCGGACGCGCTGTTGGGAAGCAGGGTTTCTGCGACATTTCGGAGATCAGGCCGTCGGGAACCTTTGGTTTCAGCACGCATCCTGGAGAAACATTCTTTGGGGACTCAAGGCCGCACGAACACCTGCAACGTCCTCCTCCTCTTACCCCTCCCCCTCCTCCTTCTATTCGTCATCTTCAATTTCCTCTTCCCGCTTGCCAAGTTTGTAGGAAAACCAGTCTTCCTCACTCTCCCGCCACTGTTTTGATGGTTCCTTCCACGGCCACTTCGGCTGCATCCCTCATTTTATTATACTGAACTACCTTCGGGCCCCCCTTGGCGGCTCGGGAAAAACCGCCCCTAATTCGGGGGGGGGGGGGGGGGGGGGGGGTCTCTCACCCTTTGCCGCTTGACTCGCAGAGAGGCCGAGCGGCGCCGCGCCGCGCCGCCAGGGATGGGGAGAATGGGCCCAAAAATAGAAGCGGAGAGGGGGGAGAGGAAGAGGAGGAGGAACAGGAAGCAGGAGGATGGGGGAGGAGGAGGAGGAAAGGAAAGGAAGGGAAAGGAAAAGGAGAAGGAGGAAGAGGAGATAACGGAAAGTAATCTAATCCGCTTCGCCAGAGATATGCTCGCAACTCCGACCTCAGAAGCGCCATGCTTCGCATCGGCCCCGCCGTTTTCGCTTGAGACATCATCGCAGCTCTGGAGCCCGAGAAACTCTCAGCTGAGGTGTTCCAGCCACTGTCGCTCGAGACACTCTCGCAAGCCTCACTTCGGAGGTGCCTTGCACCATGGTGGTTCGGCCACTTTCGCGCGCGACTTCTCGCAACTCTAAGTTCAAGGATGCCCTGAGCAGAGGTGTTCAGACCACTCTTCGCTTGAAACTTCCCCGCGCGGCTGACTTCGGACACGCCCTCCCCTGAGCGGAGGTGTTCAGGCCATTTTCACTTGGGACGTCCTCGCAACACTGACCTCGGCGGCGCATTGTCCCATGGTTGTCTGACCACGTTTGCCTGAGACCCTCGCTCCTTTTAGTGGCGCGATGATATGAGCAACTGGTCAGGCCGCTACCGCCTGATATACGCATGTGCGCGCGCACACATAGTTACACTGACCATTCGCAAATACATGTCCATATCCATACAAACGTATACATATACGTACATATGTACTATGCATTCATAGACGCATGTGCGTGCGCATGCACGCACGCTCGCACTCCGCTAGCGCGCGAATTCCAAAGGACCAAGGTGCATAGCGCACAGCGCCAATGCAGTCTTGTAAATATACACATATATATAATCGGTCCTTTTCACGTCACCGAATATTACATTGCGCCAGATGGTCATCAATCAGATTCGGCCGGGACAATGATTGGAATGCGCATTCTCAAAAGCGACCATCTTGCAATGGGATTAGGAAGTTTCAGGCGGATTGTAAGACACGCAACAGTTGCACAAAAAACTCGTGCTACTCTCGAGAAAAAACGATACGATGCTGATCGAGGCAATTGGGGATTGCACTGGGAATATAGACCAGCGAGACGAGCAGTTGAGAAATACGCCAAGATGACCACGGAGAAGAAAGCAGACGGAATTGCATTGCACGGTTGGGTTCGATCCAGATTATTGGCCAACGGACCGTCAGAATACAAACCAGCGGGCTGGAAACAAAGTCCCTGTCCTTCACTACGTTGCCGAATGTTGTGGTATTTTCACCACGTGTTCGAATCAACCTAAAGAGTTGAAAGAGCATCAGGTGAAGAAGATTCCAACCTGAACATAACTACGTGCCCCTTCCTGTTCTGTTCGGAGCACTGATATGTTAAACGGCTTGAAGCACGCATCCACCTTTCTTATGGATTTCACGTTTCAGAGAAATTACCACGGCGTGGCATTGGGCGCTGCAGGTCCGGCTGGTTTATGGCGAAATCTAACGTCCGGAGAGCCACATATGCGTTATTTGCCCATGTGTATTCATGTTGGCAGATGGGAAAAACGAAGATGCTCATACAATGCTCGCAGACCTGTTGTTTGATATTGCTAAAGGAGGGGGAACGCAGGTAGGAGATGCGTGTTTGAATTTGGGATGTTTCAACAGTAGAGAGAAGAAATGGCGCAAATCTATATGTGCATCGATGCTCACAGCATGTTCGTACAAACTCGGAGGCAGAAAGCAAAAAGACAGATGAACAAGTGGGAGCTTACGCCTTGGACGCCAGGAAGCATTACCGCACGTCGATTTGTTCGCATGTTCATTTGCACGGATGCCGAAAAGGTTTCGAGTTCAAATTTCGGGACGATGTATTAACACGAACAGTTGGCTCGCGAAAAACAAAAAAATCAAATTGGGGCCAACCTGAATTCGCAAAATATCTAAAGGACCACATTCTCAGCTGTAAGGAAGATATCATTCGGGTAGAGGAAGTCGGCGGCAGGGTGGAGCTAGTCGGCCGATCGGGCCAGGATGCAGCTTGCGATGACCTGGGTTCGGGTTTTCGAACATTCTGGGAGATTCGACATTTCGTTGTAAATTCGAAGATTCTGGAGCTGAGCATTGGATCGCGTTGACCTCGTCTGTGAAGGTCTGAGGGCGGTAGTTGCAATATTTCGATCGGTTCACTTCCAGGGACCGACCTCAAGAATAACAGATTTTCAAGAAATCGAGGTCTTCTGGAGATTACCAACAGTTGGCATGTTTTCCTCAGAGTTAAGATTCGTCGCATTTGTAACAGGATATGATGCGTTCATTGGAAACTGTTGTACGTATGTAGTTGCTGCATTACTATCGAAACACTTGGCGGGACCGATTGTGTTAAAACCACAAAATGTACACTTATAGTTTCCCAACTAATGCTCCAGGAAGCTTCCCATCCAGAGCATGTCTATGCTTGCGAGCAGCATTACAAGATACCCGGCGCTAGCCCAGTAAGGGTTTGTGAACTTTCCAGGTTGGACAATGTTGGAGTTTCTGTTATATATATATATATATATAGAGATAGATATGTGTATATATATACATACATGCATACATGCATACATACAAACACACAAACATACATCGTTTTGCTATATACACATACACATATACTTATAAAATGCCGTTTTAGAGAATGTACCGAGTGTGAATTGAGTTCGTCATAGTTTGGTTGTTGTTCGTCGATCTGGTTGACAGTAATATTAGTTATGTTCACAGCATTAATGCATTAGTAGTTTTTGAGCATATGTATTCGACAACACTTTGGGTTTTGCTTCTGTTCAACAGTGTGGCGCAGTGTTTGTTTCGTTTTCTTTCATTTTCATAGATTCCGTGTTGAGTTGCGATTTCCCGGGTTCGGACATCAGATTAAATTGATTTCATGTTATCCAATGTCAGTGAGATTATATGTCCAATGTAAATTTATTTTGCGTTATTGGTTTAGTCCGCGCCTGGGCTGTACGTTCATGTGTAAGTGTTAGTTTTGCGAACAAACACTTAGTTTAGATTCTAGTCAAGGATACGCATTATATCGTTTCACGTAAATGGTTATGTTTTTTGTTGCGCATGTCAGGCCTATCAATCATGCTATAGGGCACAATACGATTTGCGTTGGACCGAATTCGTCAAATGCCCAGCACATGTTTTAAAGTGTTTGTGATCAAGATAAAGAACCAAGTGTTGGTCATGAAGAGCCCCAGAAAGCGAATAGCGTTTCGGCCATCATCCGAGGAGAAACCATCTCAGGCAAGCATGAGTTGTTCCCCATATCCTAAGATGGGGTTCTTGTTATTACTTGGACGCTTCCTACTCATCCTCCTTCCTCCTCCTCTTTTCTCCTCCCCTCCTGTCGGACATACTCAGACTTGCTCATACACAGACTTACTCATACTCAGACTTACTCATACTCAGACCTACTCATACTCAGACTTACTCACACTCAGACATACTCATATACAGACTTACTCATACACAGACTTACTCATACACAGTATTAGTCATACCCAGACGTACACATACACAGACTTACTCATACACAGACTTACTCATACTCAGCACCCCTAAGGGGGGCCGCCAGGGGTGGTTGCACGGGCTCGTTCGCGGCCATTTTGTGGGGATGTCTCAGGCGGTTTGCCGTTGTCTGTGCCCAACATCCTTCGCTTTCGGAGCAGATTTGGAGGATGTCTCGAGCGAGGCGCTCATTTCAGCACCCCTAAGGGGAGCCGCCAGGGGTGGTTGCACGGGCTCGTTCGCGGCCATTTTGTGGGGATGTCTCAGGCGGTTTGCCTGTTTCTGTGCCCAACATCCTTCGCTTTCGGAGCAGATTTGGAGGATGTCTCGAGCGAGGCGCTCATTTCAGCACCCCTAAGGGGAGCCGCCAGGGGTGGTTGCACGGGCTCGTTCGCGGCCATTTTGTGGGGATGTCTCAGGCGGTTTGCTTGTTTCTGTGCCCAACATCCTTCGTTTTCGGAGCAGATTTGGAGGATGTCTCGAGCGAGGCGCTCATTGTCACCCCCCAGGTGGGCCAGATTTTGAGGATGTCTCGATCGGTTTGCTAGTTTTGGTGGCCAGGCTCGTGGGCGCAGATTCTTTTCAGGATGCCACAGGAGGCTCCAACAGGCTCCAGGAGGCTCCAGGAGACCACATGAGGTCCCAGGAGGCATCAGGAGGCCACAGAAAGACTCAAGAGGCCACAGGATGTCCCAAGAGGCTCCAGGAGGCCCCAGGAAGCTCCAGAAGGCCTCAGGAAACCACAGGAGACCCCAGGAGACAACAGGAAGCGCCAGGAGGCCTCGGAAGGCAACAGGAGGCCCCGAGAGGCCCCAGGAGCAGGAGGCCTCAGAAGGCAACAGGAGTGGCTCCAATCCCATGTGTTTTACGTATGCTCCTATCGATTGGGCCTCACCTGGAGCACGATTCTTTGATGTTCTACGTATGTTTCTATAGATGGTCCTTCTCCTGTGTACACAATCCTAAATGTTTTACTCATGTTCCTATGTATTGGGCCTCTCCTGGGGCACGAGTCCTTGGTGTTTTACGCGTGTTCCTATAGATTGCCCTTCTCCTGTGGCTCTAATCCGCAATGTTTTATGTACGTCTGTTGCTATAGATTGCGCCTCCCCTGGGGCACGAAACCTTCCTAGGAGGTCCCAGGAGGTCCCAAGAGGCTCCTGGAGACCCCAGGAAGCCCCAGTAGGTTTCAGGAGGCCCCAGGAGGCCCCAGGCTCATGCACAGAGACGCGCTCGTACTACTGAGGCTCATTCACACTCCAATTCATTCGCAGTTAGATTGATGTCCAGACCGTCACAACTGAAGCCCGTTAATATTCGAAAGCTCTTGCGCCTAGACATTCACGGCGGACAGGTCCATGCGAGTAGATGCACATATGGGGAGCTCCACGCAGTGAATAATTTTTTTATGTTGCTGGACCTATTTCAATTGTTGACGCTTCGCGTATCCCCACCAGCCCATCCAGAAATAATGCTCAGGGGAGTCGAGGTGATCAGGGAAGTCGGGGATCATGCAGAATAACAAAGGGCGGGGGAAGCTGTCACAGACCCCGAGAGGGGGAGGATGGAAGAGGAATCGTCGTCGGAGGAGGAAGAGGAGGAGGAAGAGGAGGAGGAGGAAGAGGAGGAGGAGGAGGAGAATGAGGAGGATATGGAGTAGGGCGAGGACGATAAGGAGGAGAAGGAGCAGAGGGAGGAGAAGGAGGAGAAGGAGGAGAAGGAGGAGAAGGAGGAGGAGGGGGAGGAGGAGGAGGAAGGAAGAGGAAGAGGTGGTTGAGGAGGAGGAAGAGGAAGAGGACGGCGAACCGAAGAGCCAGAAGCGTCTTGAATGTTTTTTTTCCGGAAATCCTCTTGAGGCTTCTTGAGGGTCTTTTGAGAGCCTTTTGGAGGGCTTTTTGGGCGACTGGGGGCATATTGGGCGCCTCTTGGGACCCTCTTGAGGCGCTCTTCGGAGCCTTCGGGGCGTTCTTGGGGCCATCTTGGAGGGAGTCGATCAAACAAGAGGGGAGCTCCAATTAGCCTCCCCCCTCGGGAGCCCCAGAAATCGCTTCTTGGGCCCCTCTTGGAGCGCTCTTGGAGCGCTCTTGGGCGCTTTGGGGGCCGTCTTGGGGCTCTCTTGGGCCTCTCGTGGGGCCTTTTTGGGCCATCTTGGAGCCATATTGAGGCCTCGGATGTCCATCGGAAGCGAAAAGGCGAGAAAGCAAAAAACATTGTTTGGTCCCTAGGTTTTGGGACGATTTTGGCCTCGTCGGGGCCTCCTTCGGGAGCTCTTTGGCCACTTGGAGCCGTCTTGGGATCGTCTTGGGGCCTCTTGGAGCATCTTGGGAGCCATCGTGAGCGATCTTGCGCTATCTTGAGCCATCTTGGAGCTCATCTTGGGCTCTCTGACGCGTTTTTGAAGCCATCTTTGGCCATCTTGGACGCTCCAACGCGCCGCGCCCCCCCCCCCGTCCAGGTCCAGGGGAAGGGGTAGGGGGAGGGGTAAGCCCCTCCCCAAGGGGGAAGAGGGAGGGGTGGAAGAGGATCTGCTCTAGACCTCCTATGCCCAGAGGGCTGGTGGGATTCTACATCACCTCCTTAAATCAATGTGCCCGAAGACGTGCGGAGTGCGATCCGTTGTTAGTTCGACTAGCAGGCCGATATCAGGCTTCTCGAGTATGTTGATGGATGCTTGCGATGTTGAACAAGTTATTGGTGTAGCTACTTCAAGTTCAGATTTTGTTTTGTTGCGTTTTCCTAAATACACGATCCTTCACAGATTTGCTGCGGGGAACAACAGAGCAGAACAAGCAGGGAGGGAGCGAGGAAAACCGGAAGAGCGGCGGAAGAGCAGGGAGCGGAGAGGGTGGAGGAGCCGAAGAAAGGAGGATAACAGCGGACGACAACGACGACTGCAACACGTCAGGAAAGAAGGAAGAGAGGGAATGGGAAAGAGAGGGAGGAAGGGACTAGGACTACTACTACTACTACCACCACTACTACTACTACTGCTACTACTACTACTACTACTACCACTACTACTACTACTACTACTACTACTACTACGACTACTACTACTACTACTACTGCTGCTGCTGCTGCTGCTGCTGCTGCTACTACTACTACTACTAGTTCTGGGATGTGGCCTTCGAGTTCTATGGTGACGACCTAAAACTTGGTGGCTCAGCGAGGCTTCCAGTCCGGAATCGCTCCAGGAGCGTCCCAGGACGGCCCCAAGAGACCCACCCCTCGCCCTCGCCCCCTTCCTGCGCGTCCCCGCTCCCTCGCGCGGGGGGCACGCCTGACGCTCGTCCCCGCTTCATTCTCCGCTGGTTCCGTTGTTCGGTATCTCCTTTCTTCGGCCCCCCGCCCACGTGCCATCTCCCCACTGCCCTCTGACTCCTTGTCCTCCCCCCCGTCCTCTGACTCCCGCGTCCCTTTCCAACTGCCCTTCCTCGCCCAGTTTGTATATGTGTTCCCGGGCACGCGCGCCGTTCGTGACCGTTGCCGTCGTGCCGCTGTTTTTGCCACATGTGTGCTCCTCTGCTCAGAACTGAAAGGGTTGTGCGGACAGTGCTGTTTGACAGGTCCGGCCAGCGGTCTGAGTGCTCGTTCGTGGAGCTCCCTCGTCGTTCGTTCTCCTCCTGACCATGCCCGTGCGGGGATACCATTGGCTAACGACCAGCGCCTCCAGCTTTGCTAGGTGGGGCGGCTGGCGCCGAACTGCACATGCGTATGTTCTGCGCTTGATTGGTGGGATTGTGGGGTTCGGGGCCGAACCGCCCCCTTGCGATTTTGATTTGTTTTGTTCCCCAATCAGAGCTTGCCTTTGTAGGGGTCCCAGCGGATTCATATGTTTAGGTGAGGTGGGCCACCGATTTCGGTGGCCGGCCCGGGTGCCCAGGGTCCCGGGTGCCCAGTAGCCTTATAGCCTTGTAGCCTTAGAGCTTTATAGCCATATAGCCCAATAGCCATATAGCCCTATAGCCCTATTGTAATAGCCCTACAGCCCTATAGCCCTATTTCCTTACTATACGACCGCCCTTCGGGTGATAAGGAGGTTGTGTGGGGGGGAGAGGGGGGAACCAACATCTGATTTAATCGATCTCACTATCGGTCTCACTCAACGGGACACCACGGGACACCTCGGGACACTTGTCGATCTCACTATCGATCTCACTATCGATCTCATTCAACGGGACACCACGGGACACCGCGGGACACCTCTCGATCTCACTATCGGTCTCACTATCGATCTTATTATCGATCTCACCCAACGGGACACCATAGGACACCATGGGACACCTCGGGACACCACATCGATCTCACTATCGATCTCACTATCGATCTCATTATCGATCTCACTCAATGGGACACCACGGGACACCTGTCGATCTCACTATCGATCTCACTCAACGGGACACCACGGGACACCACATCGATCTCAGTATCGTTCTCACTATCGATCTCACTCAACGGTCAACGGGACACCACGGGACACCTGTCAATCTCACTATCGATTTCACTTTTTGGGACACCACGGGACACCACATCGATTTCAGTATCGATCTCCTTATTGATCTCATTCAACGGGACTCCGCGGGACACCACGGGGCACCGCGGGACACCGCGAGCCACCGCCGGACGGGCGGGCGGGGGAGATTTGTCTTGGCTTCGCCCTAGCAACGGCGGACACCACGGGACACCACTGGAGGGCCACCGAGGGCCACCGCCGGACGGGCGGGAGGGGGATGATCATTTGTCTTGACTTCGCCCTGGAAACGGTGGGTTCATTCCTCTCGCGCGCCCACGCAGTTTCGCCTCGCCCGCACGCGCGACACGAACGAAACGAAACGATTTCCCGGTTGGGGGTCTCTGTTCCAGCGCGATCTCACCCCCCAACCTCTGATAGCTCTATGGCACTATAGCCTTATAGCCCTGTAGCCTATATAGCCCTACAGCCCTTATAGCCCTACCTATACGACCACCCTTCGGGTGATAAGGAGGTTTTTGGGGGGGTGAGAGGAGGGGGAACCAACATCTGATTAAATCGATCTCACTATCGATCTCACTCAACGGGACACCGCGGGACACCTCTCGATCTCTCTGTCGGTCTCACTATCGATCTCAGTATCGATCTCACTCAACGGGACAGCATAGGACACCACGGGACACCTCGGGACACCACATCGATCTCACTATCGATCTCACTCAACGGGACACCACGGGACACCACGGGACACCTGTCGATCTCATTATCGATGTCACTATCGATCTCAGTTTTTGGGGCACCACGGGACACCACGGGACATCACATGGATCTCATTATCGATCTCACTATCGATCTCAGTCAACGGGACACCACGGGACACCTGTCGATCTCACTATCGATCTCTTTCTTGGGGACACCACGGGGCACCTCGGGGCACCACGTCGATCACAGTATCGATCTCACTATGGATCTCACGATCGATCTCACACTTCTCACTCAACGGGACACTACGGGACACCACGAGACTCCACCACCACGGGACACCACGGGACACCGCGAGCCACTGCCGGACGGACGGACGGACGGGCGGGCGGGGGAGAATCATTCGTCTTGACTTCGCCCTAGCAACGGCGGACACCACGGGACACCACGGGGCACCACGGGACACCGCGGGACACCGCGAGCCACCGCCGGACGGGGGGGAGGGGGAGAATCATTTGTTTTGACTTCGGCCCAGCAGCGGTGGACACTACGGGACACCACGGGACACCGCCGGACGGGCGGGAGGGGGAGAATCATTTGTCTTGACTTCCCCCTAGCAACGGCGGGTTCATTCCTCTCGCGCGCCCACGCAGCTTCGCCTCGCCCGCACGCGCGACACGGACGAAACGAGACGATTTCCCGGTTAGGGGTCTCCGTTCCACTGCGATCTCACCCCCCACCTCCGATAGCCCTAGTAGCCCTGTAGCCCTATAGCCCAATAGCCCCGTAGCCCTACAGCCTTATAGCCCTATAGTCCTATAGCCCTATAGTAGCCCTATAACCCTATAGCCCAACAGGCTTATAGCCCCATAGCCCCATAGCCCTATATCCCCATAGCCGTATAGCCTTACAGCCCTATAGCCCCATAGCCCCATAGCCCTATAGACGTGAAAATATTATTATCCCGGCAAAGCAACCTAACAGCGATATGTAGAAGCATATCTGAAAGCATTCCCCTTAAGATTCAGATGATGAAAATCCAGTTGTAGAATTCTGCTGTTCTCGCAGTCGTAGTCGCATTCGCGATGACAGTCGCAGCGGCAACGGCAGTCGCAGTCACAGCCTCAGCCTCAGCCTGCCTCAGCCTCAGCCTCAGCCTGCCTCAGCCTCAGCCTGCCTCAGCCTCAGCCTCAGCCTGCTTCAGCCTCAGCCTCAGTCTGCCTTCAGCCTCGGCCTCAGCCTCAGCCTGCCTCAGCCTCAGCCTGCTCAGCCTCAGCCTCCAGCCCTCAGGCCTGCCGTCACTCAGCCTCAGTCTGCTTCAGCCTCAGCCTCATCTATGCCCTTCAGTCCTCGGCCCGCGAGCCTCAGCCTGCCTCAGCCTCACCTGCCTTCGGCCGCACGCATCATGCCTGCCTCAGCATTCAAAATGTGGCCAGGGAATGGAGTTCTGGGAACTCGAAGAGCACGAAGTGGCCTACAGTTGGCTCCGTGCATTCAAAATGTGGCCCGGGAATGGAGTTCTGGGAACTCGAAGAGCACGAAGTGACCTACAATTGGCTCCGGGCATTCAAAATGTGGCCCGGGAATGGAGTTCTGGGAACTCGAAGAGCACGAAGTGGCCTACAGTTGGCTCCGGGCATCCAAAATGTGGCCCGGGAATGGAGTTCTGGGAACTCGAAGAGCACGAAGTGGCCTACAGGTGGCTCCGGGCACTCAAAATGTAGCCCGGGAATGGAGTTCTGGGAGGTCGAAGAGCACGAAGTGTGTGACTGTTGGCAACAAGCGAGCCCGGCTCTGTTCCCGGTTCTCCAGAATGTGGCCCGGGAATGGAGTTCTGGGAGGTCGAAGAGCACGAAGTGTGTGACTGTTGGCGAAAAACGATTCCCGGTTCTCCTCCCCGGCACCCGCCCAGACCCCCCTGAGGAGTCATGATGTTCTCTTTTGACCCTACTAGAAACCTATCAGCAAACGCTGTTAGGTAATGATTGGGTTTTTTCTTCGGTATCGTTGGGTTTTCTTTGGTTGAAGTGGGCTCCCGACCCCTAGTCCGAATCAACTCCGTCTTCTCGTGTTTTGTTGGGTATCGCCAGGTGTGGGCCTGGGGCTTCGGTATGTGACGTCGGGAGAGGGGTGTTGCGTACATACCGCTGATCACGATTTCGATTGTGCGGGCCTCGCAGACTCTGGTTCGTGTCCGACGTGGGGGTGCAGCCTCCCCCCTCTTTCTTGAGTCGTGGTGATGCGGGGGATGGGGGGGGGTGGGGGGGGAGGGCGAAAAACAAAAACTATTGAAAACACCCCCCCTCCCCCCCCCCCCCCACACACACACAGACAGACAGACAGACAGACAGACAGACAGACAGACAGACAGACAGAAAAACAGACAGACAGAGACAGAGACAGAGACAGAGACAGAGACAGAGACAGAGACAGAGACAGAGACAGAGACAGAGACAGACAGACAGACAGACAGGCAGACAGACAGACAGACAGACAGACACACAGGCAGACAGACACACAGACAGACAGACACACAACACACACAGACACAGACACACACACACACACACACACACACACACACACACACACACACACACACACACACACACACACACACACACACACACACAAAAACAGCACACTCAAGGAGTTCCAGGGGTGCAAGGGCGTGAGGAGAAGGAAGCACACGACACGAACTTCAGAGGAAGCCGCAGGTCCGGCCAGAGAGTCCAGCAGAGCGGCATCCGAGCAGACGTGCTGCGTAAAAGGCCAGTGCACTTCCGTGCAGCTGGCCCAGGAGGAGGAGGAAGAGGAGGAGCAGGAGGAGGAAGAGGGGGAGGAGGAGGAGGGGGAGGCCCTTGCAGCATTCCAAGGCTCTGGCCATGGAGTGCGAGGAGAGGGTCCAGCGAAGGCCCTTGCCCCGAATGAGCAACAGCACCAAGGCGGCCCAAGACAGGCCTCGACTCACCCTGACTCCTCCTCCTCCTCCTCCTCCTCCTCCTCCTCCTCCTCCTCATTCTCCTCCTGGTCCCAAAGCGGCCTCACGGCACCTCCAGGGCGGACCCCGCCAGCATGTGATGGGCCTTTGCTCCACCACCACCACCACCCACCACCACAAGTTGGAGGGGGGAAGAGAGGTGGAGGAGGAGGAGGAGGAGGAGGAGGAGGAGGAGGAGGAAGTGAGCGAAGTGAGCGAAGTGAGCGAAGTGAGCGAAGTGAGCGAAGGAAGGAAGGAAAGGAAGGAGGAGGAGGAGGAGGGCCCCCTCCCCCTCCTGCTCATGGTGGTGGTGGCGGAGAGCAGGCCCATCAGCATGCGCCCAGGAGCTCCCGCGATGGCCTGGGGGGCGCTCTGACGCGCGCCCCGTGGCCCGGTCCGGCGGCTCCACGCCCGTCCACGGAGCCCACGGGCCCCCGAGCGAGGCCCTGGAAGGCCATCTTGGGCTACTCCGGATTTCGTAATAAAAGGGAGGGGGTCTGAACCCTCCCAGACGAGAAGTTTTAGACCCCCCCAGACCATCCATGAAAGGGCGGCCCTTTGCCCAGACCCTTCCGAACCCTCCAAGACAGCTCAAATTAGACCCCCCCCCCAAATGTGACCCCCCCCACTTTGTTATGGAATCCGGAGTACACGCTGTGCATCCCTAAGTCTTCGAAGGTTCTTTTTTTTTGGTTGGGGGGGGGGGCCAAGGTCCTCTCAGTTCTGATCCTTGGTCCTGGGCCTCTTTTCCTGGCCGCCAGGGGGCCAGGGAGAGATAGACACGAGCAGAATCAGAAACGAGCGCGGTTCGAAACGAACGGCGTGTACATGGGGCCCCGCCCAGGCCCCCCTGTCTCCGCTCATCGGCGTCTTCTTGGAGCCATCTCCGACTCAAAGTAACGTCGTCGGAGTCGGCTTGAACCAGAGTGCGCGAGTAGCGCACGCGTGGCTCTAGTTTCAATTTCTCCGACGGAAAGACCCCACATGCAAATCCTTTCGGGGAATCTGGAAATAACCTTCACTGTCGTCCTCGCGATTAGTGAGGTGCCCTTATTATCTTCTCTGTGTCATAATCATTCTCGCCCTGGCGCAGGGCCCTCACCCGCTCCCCGCGTTGCCTTTGCCTCGCCCTCCTGCTGTTTGTTTCGTCACCCATCACCTCCTCTCTTGTCTATTGCAAGAGCGCGCGCCGATGTTCCTCGACGCCGTCGCCGCCTCGGCCAGCGCGGGCGCATTCTCGAATGGCCGCGTCGCGCGGCCGTTGGGACAACCCCGCGGGCCAGGCCGTTGGGGCAACAGCACGAACCGCTGGGGCGCGGGAGCAAACCGTTGGGACAACCCCGCAGGCACCGAGCTAGTCACGGCCGCCCTCAGGCGGTTACCACCCCCGGCCCGGACGCAAGGGTTTCCCCCTGCGCCCGGCCACCGTCGTTGTCCTCGCCTCCTGTTCCCCCTCTTCCTCCTCACATGATGTTACTTCCTCACAATTTACTCACAGACGAGGCTCCTGCCTGATATTTCCTCCATCTTCAGGCCTGTGGAGCCCCAAAGTGACGACAATTACAAGGGTGAGGGCGGCCCGTTCGGATTAGCAACATTACGGGCCCCACAGGGAGGGGGCTCCCGCTTGATACTTTTTCAAAATCATGATCAGCGGGCCCTATAAGGAGGGGGTTCCCGCTTCAGATTTCCTCCGGTTCACTCAGAGACGAAACTCCCGCATGATATTTCCCCCATGTTCAAGCCTCAGGAACCCAAAATTGACGACAGTTACAGGGATGGGGATGACCCGCTCGGACTGCCAACGTGAAGCGCGGGCCCCATCAGGAGGGGGCTCCCGCATGAGATTTCCTCACAAGTCACTCACACACCAGGCTCCCGCCTGATACTTCCTCCATATTCAGGCATGAGGAGCCCAAACATGATGTCAGTACAGGTTCCCGATGACCCGTTCGGATTACCAACATGAAGCGCGGGTTCCATCGTGATGGGGGCTCCCGCATGAGATTTCCCCACACTTCAGTCACACACGGGGCTCAAACCTGATACTTCCTCTATATTCAGGCCCCAGGAGTTCCAAAGTGACGACATGTACAGGGATGGGGATGACCCGCAATGCTTTAAACATGACGTGCGGGTCCCATAGGGGCTTCCGCGTGAAACGTCCTCAACAACTTGATTTGCGGGCCCTATGAGGTGGGGATTTCCGCTTGAGACTTCCTTGCAATTCACTCAAAAACGCAGCTCCCGCCTGATACGTCGTCCAGTCGAGCTTCAGGAACCCAGAAGTGACGACAGTTACAGGTTCCGATGACCCGCTCGGATTGCCAACATGAAGTGCGGGCCCCATAGGGAAGGGGTTCCCGCCTGAGACTTCCCCACAGTTCAATCACAGACGAGGCTCCCGCCTGATTTTTTTTATATTCATGCCTAAGGAGCTCAACGGTGGCGACAACTACAGGTTTCCGATGACCTGTTCGGATTACCAACGAGAGCGCGGGCCCCATAGGGAAGGGGCTCCCGCATGAGACTTCGTCACAATCCACTCACAGACGTGGCTCCCGCTAAATTTTTCTTCCATATTCAGGCCAGAGGAACCCAACAGTGATGAGAGTTAGAGGTTTCCGATGACCCGTTCGGATTACCAACATGAAGTGCGGGCCCCATAGGGATGGGGCTCCCGCCTGAGACTTCCTCACACTTCACTCACAGACGAGGCTGCCGAATGACACTTCCTCCATACCCAGGCCTAAGGAAACCAAAAAGGATGTCACTTACAGATTCCCGATGACCCGCTCGGATTACCAACATGAACTGCGGGCTCCATGGGGGGGGGGCTCCCGCCTGAGATTTCTTCCCAATGTACTCACAGACGAGGGTCCCGCTTGATACTTCCTTCATATTCAGGCCTGAGGAGCCCTAAAGTGATGTCAGTTACAGGTTTCCGATGACCAGCTCGGACTGCCAACGTGAAGCGCGGGCCCCATAGGGAAGGGGTTCCCGCCCGATACGTCCTCACAATTCACTCACAGACGAGACTCATGATGGTGATGATTGATGATGTTGGCGAGGAGGGTGATGTGGTGTTGGTGTGTTCGTGCGCGGGGCGTCCAGGGAAAATGATGCTGAGTGATGAGAGAGAGAGAGAGAGAGAGTGTGTGTGTGTGTGTGTGTGTGTTTGTGTTTGTGCGATGTGCGATTGGGTATGATGATGATGGTGGTGGTGGTGATGCTGATGATTATGAGTAATGGCCGGTAGTGATGGTGATCGATGGTGAGTGACTCAGTATGATGGTGATGATGATGATGACGATGATGATGATGACGATGATGAACGATGGTGATGATGACCGATGACGGGATGAATGCGTGAGAGAGTCGAGCAGTGGGAAAGGTTCCTGCGCGGAGTGTGTCGAGAGAAAACACAAAAACCCATTCTGGATGTGACGAAAAAACCAAAGAAGCTTAACTGTTGGCAAGCCGTGCGCCCTGTGGCAATATTACAGGGGGCAGCGGATCGAAGACTCCTACGGCGAAGCACCGCCGCCCCCTGCCTTTTGGAAGCGCCTATATGGCCGAACGTCGTGTCCAGAGCTCGGCCAAGGTATCGGACTATGTGGCGTTATGGAAACCCTTCGTGGAACACGTGGGGGAGGAAAAAAAATAAGAAAAACAAGAAGAACAAATACTCCGACGGGAAGACCCCACATGCAAATCCTTTCGGCGAATCTTGGAATAACCTTCATTGTCGTCCTCGCGATTAGTGAAGTGCCCGTATTGTCTTCTCTACGTCATAATCATTCTCGCCCTGGCGCAGGGCCCTTACCCGCTCCCCGCGTTGCCCTTGCCTCGCCCTCCGGTTGTTTGTTTCGTCACCCGCCTCCTCCTCTCCTCTCTATTGCAAAAGCGCGCCGATTTTTCTCGACGCCGTCGCCGCCTCGGCCAGCGCTGGCGCTTTCTCGAATGGCCGCGTCCCGCGGCCGTTGGGGCAACCCCGCGGGCCAGGCCGTTGGGGCAACCGCGCGAGCCGCTGGGGCGCAGGAGCAAGCCGTTGGGACAGCCCCGCAGGCACCGAGCTAGTCACGGCCGCGCTCAGGCGGTTACCACCCCCGGCCCGGACGCAAGGGTTTCCCCCTGCGCCCGGCCACCGTCGTTGTCCTCGCCTCCTGTTCCCCCACTTCCTCCTCGCATGATGGGTCGGGCGAATCGCCCTCCGAAGAGCTTTTAATTCCTCACAATTCACTCACGGACGAGGCTCCCGCCTGATACTTCCTGAGGAGCCCCAAAAGGACGACAGTTACAGGGATGGGGATGGCCCGCTCGGACTAAACGCATTAAGGGCGGGCCCCACGGGGGGGGGGCTCCGGCTTAATATCTCCTCGAAAACATGCTCTGCGGGCCCCAAAAGGAGGAGGTTCCCGCTTGAGACTTCCTCGCAGTTCACTCAGAGACGAGGCCTCCGCCTGATACTTCCCCCATGTTCAAGCCTCAGGAGCCCAATGTTGACGACAATTACATGGATGAGGGTGACCCTCTCGGATTACCAACGTGGATTGCGGGCCCCAGAAGGAGGGGGGGCTCCTGGTGGAGACTTCCGCACAAGTCACTCACAGACGAGGCTCCCGCTTGATTTTTCTTCCATATTCAGGCCTGAGGACCCAAAAGTGACGACAGTTAGAAGTTTTTGATGACGTGTTCGGATTACCAACATGAAGCGCGGGCCCCATAGGAAGGGGGTTCCCGCCTGAGACTTCCTCACAATTCACTCACAGACGCGGCTGCCGCCTGATACTTCCCCCATGGCCTGGTTTGAGGAGCCCAGAAGTAACAACCGTTACAGGTTTCCGATGACCCGTTCGGATTACCAACATGAACTGCGGGCTCCATAAAAAGAGGGGGTCCTGCCCGAGACTTCCTCACAAGTCACTCACAGACAAGGGTCCCGCTTGATATTTCCCCCAGATTCAGGCCTGAGGAGCCCCAGAACTGACGACAGCTACACGTTTCCGACGACCCGCTCGGATTACCAACGTGAAGCGCAGGCCCCATAGGGAGGGGGCTCCCGCTTGAGACTTCCTCACACTTCACTCACAGACGAGGCTCCCGCCGGATTGTTTTCCATATTCAGGCCCGAGGAGCCTAAAAGTGATGTCAGTTACAGGTTTCCGACGACCCGCTCGGATTGCCAACGTGAAGTGCGGGCCCCATAGAGAGTGGGTTCCCGCCTGAGACTTCCTCACAATTCAGTCACAGACGAGGCTCATGATGGTGATGATTGATGATGCTGAGGAGGAGGAAGAGGATGTGGTGGTTGTGTGTTCCTGCGCGGGGTGTCCAGAGAAAATGATGTTGAGTGATGAGAGCGAGAGAGAGAGAGAAAGAGTGTTTGTGTGTGATGCGCGACTGAGTATGATGATGGCGGTGGTGGTAATGCCGATGAGGATGGTGATGATCGATGGCCGCTGCTGATGGTGATCGATGGTTAGTGAATGGGTGTGATGATGATTGCGGTGGTGATAATGATGACCGATGGTGATGATGACCGATGACGGGGTGAATGCGTGAGCGAGGCGGAGAGTGAAAGGGAGGTGTTGTTGCGCGGAGGGTGTCCCGAGAAAACAAGAAACCAAATTAGGATGTGGGCAAAAAGAAGCACACTAAGACGAATCGTACTTAATATGAATAAGAAGACGATTAATAATAACAATAGGAGGAGGATGATGATGATGATGAGGAGGAGGAGGAGGAAAAGGCCTCTTAGGGCACTCGTTGGGTTTCCTGGGGTCTTCTTGGAGGCCTCTTGGGGGCTTCCTTGGGCCTCTTGGGGGCCTTTATGGGGCTCCTTGTGAGGTGCTTTGGCCGTGTTCCTGGCTCGTCTGGCGCCGTCGGGAGCCGTCTCGAGGACTCTCTAGGCCGACTTTGGGTTTTCTCTTGGGGCGCTTCAGGGCCGTCCGGGAGGCCATCTGGGGTCTCTTGGAGGTCTCTGGGGCCGTCTTGGCTCGGGGCCCTGCTGGGGCCGTCTTAGGGGGCCTCTTCGGCCGTCAGGGGCACCCTCGCAGGCTTCTGGGGCGCCCTTGGGGCCACCTTGGCGGCCGTCGAGCAGCAGAAAGTGAGCAAAAACGCCAACATGCAGGCCTCGGAAAAAAATAGCGAACATTCATGCCACATTCATTTATGAACGCCTCCTTCTTCCCCCAATGTTCAAAGTTGGCGGCTGGTCTGATGAGTTGCACCTCGACCGCAGTCCTCCCCGCGCGTGCCAACCTTGAGTTTGGGGGGCAGGGGGGGTGTTCACTAATTGTTTCCCTCAACCGTACATCGAAAACCTACGGGAAGTCAACGATTTGGGCATACATTCAGGCCTTCCTGGAGGTCCTGTTGTAGGCCTCTTGGGCCGTCTTGGGGGCCTGGTCGGGCCGTCTTGGGCGATCGTGAGGCCCTCTTGGGGGGCATCCCGGCCCCTCTTGGAGACATGGAGACATCTTTCGGGGGCGGAAAAGAGAGGGGTGA
This sequence comes from Prorocentrum cordatum, assembly GCA_963575745.1. NCBI lineage: Eukaryota > Dinophyceae > Prorocentrales > Prorocentraceae > Prorocentrum > Prorocentrum cordatum. Next base: position 185,491 of record CAUYUJ010015744.1, read on the forward strand.
TGACTAGGGGGGGGGGTGGATATCATGGCGCGGGCCATGATATTTCCCCAGATTTCGTGGCGCCTCTTCTCGTTTTATTACGTCCCTGGCCCCCCCGCTGGGCCGCGCACATGCCGCCGGTCATGATTTGCACACCCCCCTCTTGGACACCCCCCTCTTAGCCGCTCCCGAATCTTAAGACCACGTTGGGCTCTCCTGGGACCATCGTGGCCGTCTTGGAGACCATCTTGGCCGTCTTACAGCCCATCTTGGGGCCGTCTGGAGCGGGAAGGCCGACGACCTGGGAGGACGGGCGGGTCGGGCCGAGACCCAACTGGGATCCTTCAGAAAGGACCAGGCCGAACCAACCCAACATCCAGCACGCCGTGCAAGCCTGTGGCAAGCCACAGGGGGCGGCGGATCTGGTGGTCCTCGGCCCATCACGCCACCGCGCCTGGATTGTATGTCAGAGTCTGCTCGGATGCCCGATGGATCTCTTAGGAGGCCTCTCGGACGCCTATTGGATGCACTTTTGGGATACATTTGCGCCTCTCGGAGGCCTCTTGGGGGCCTCTTGGGGGCTTCCTGGGGCCTCTTGGGGCTCGAGGCCTCGGGTGGTCATCCTGGGGCGGACGGCTGGAAATGCCACTTCGCGTTCCCCCTCATCGGCCCTTCCTGGGCTGTCTTGGGACCCTCTTAGGCCGTCTTGCAGCCCTTTCCGGAGTCTCTTTGGCGATCTTTGGGCGATCTTGGGGTCTTCTTGGGCCGTTTTGGAGCGTCGGCCCAAAGAGGCGATAACGTTGAAATCGGTTTCAAGCGACCAGAACCAATGATTTGGGCATCGTGGGGCCCATTTAGGGGATCCTCGTGGGCCCCTCCTGGGGCGTCTTGTCGGCCTCCGGGGCCATGTCTGGAGGCCATCTCATCCGTGTTGGTGCCCTCTTGGACCGCGTCGGGGCCTCCTGGGGCCTTCTTGAGATTGCCTCGCTGCCCTCTGGCCTCATGATAAAGTCACGAGGGAGGCCCCTATGAGGCTCATAGGGGCCTCCCAAGGGATAGCATAGTGTGAGCGCCCAAAGGCTCATAGAGGCTCATAGGGACCTCCCTATAGGGACCTCCCAAGGGATAGCATAGTGTGAGGCCCGTATGAGGCTCATAGGGACCTCCCAATAGGCTCATAGAGGCTCATAGTATGAGCGCCCAGGGGAGCACCTGGCAGCGCCCAGTGGCGCTCGGCACTCCGCGCTGCGGGCCCCTCGGAGAGAGTCCTGCGAGCCTGCCGGGGAGGAGGAGGAGGAGGAGGAGGACGAGGAGGAGGATGAGGAGGAGGAGGAGGAGGAGGAGGAGGAGGGGCAGGAGGAGGAGGAGGGGCAGGAGGAGGAGGAGGAGGAGGAGGAGGGGCCTTCTTTTGCGGCCTCGGGGCCATGTTGGGGCGGAGGGCTCGACGTGGCAGTTCGTGCTCCCCCCTGGGACCCTCTTGGGCCCGCTTGGAGCGACCTTTGGGGTCGCCTGGGTCGTCTCGGATAGTTCTAGGATTAAATCGGGCATGTCCCTCTACAGGAGGAATATTCGAAAATAGTCAAAAAAATCGTATGGGGACGATGTTTCTATTCTTATGTTTTGTATATTTGCGGGCTACCTTTAATTTGTCGTCCAAAGTCCGCCTGTAGGGGGACATGCCCGACCTAATTCTAAGACCTACAAGGCGATGAGGTTGACATCGCGCACACCGCCGGAGGGATTTGGACGCTTCTGGCCTCTTGGGCCGGTTCCAGAGTTCTCGGGGGGCCGTCTCGAAGCGCTCTTGGGCCGCCCCGGTACCTCTCGTGGGGTTAACTTCGCTCGGGAGCTCCCGAGCGAAGTGAACCCCACCCTCCCCCCCAGAAATCGTGAGGGGTAGGGGTAGGGTTCGCACGTGGCCCCCTATCAGAGGCACCCCGCACTGAACACCATCGGGACGTCGCATGTCCGGGCACGGGCCGCCTGGGGGGGGGTGCAAGGGACGCCCTGAAACAGGAAGTGCTGCCAGGAAATCCGAGGGAGGCACCGTGGCCCTGGCATCATGTCGGGCGTGTCCCCCTGGAGGGGAATTCTGGACGGAGAATGCAGAATGGCCCACAGATGTCCCAGACAGATTCAGGTCCCCGGACTGTTTTGTTGACTGTGTTCCCAGAGATCCGACGTCCTGATTTTTTCAATACGGGGTCCCCGGAAGTCTCGACCCATTCCCCAGGACGGGTTTTTCGTCCTGAGTCCTTTTTTGACGGTCCCGGGGCCCGGCGACGGCCTCTAGAGGCCGAAAATTGCAAAAAAAAAAAAAAAAAAAACCTCCGTCCTGATTTTTCCAAGACGTTGGATCTCCGGGTTGGACCGTCTCGGGGGCCCTCTCGGGGCCCTCTCGGCCCGCCGCTGGACTGCCGTGGCTTCGCCCGGTGCCCGCCCGTGGGTGCCCCGTGGGCGCCCCGTGCGCTGCGGTCTGCTGGAGCTTCGCCTGGTGCCGGGTCGTGTGCGCGCGCGGGCGCCTGGTTGGCGGCCGCCCGCGGGCGCCTCCTCCCTCCTCTCTCTTCTCCTCCTCCTCCTCCTCCTCCTCCTCCTCCTCCTCCTCCTCCTCCTCCTCCTCCTCCTCCTCCTCCTCCTCCTCCCTTCTCCCTCTTCCCTCCTCTCTCCTCCCTCCTCCCTCCTCCCTCCTCCCTCCTCCTCCTCCTCCTCGTCCTCCTC
>CAUYUJ010015744.1:188287-198287 GCA_963575745.1 Prorocentrum cordatum
AGCCACAGCTTCCCACTGGCTGACATCCGAAGCCCTGAAGGAACTCTTTTGGGTCTACCGGGCGCTCCGCACTCTCGTGATATCCCCTGGTCCGAAACAGCAGCGGCACGCATATGTGACGGGCTGAGCACTGAACAGAACAGGACACTGAGAGCACAACAAGCTACATGACATTGGTCTGTGGCTCATACTGACAAAAACACTCCTCTAAAATCCTTTCTGAAACAGTAGCAGTACAAGGAAAAAGGGGGAGTGGCAGCCCGGGCAAGTGTCCGCCTGCCTAGCTGTCCAGGGGCCTCAGCTGCTACTGCAGGCTGATCGGCACGCCGAAAGCCTTCAGGGCCTCCACCATGCACGTCACGCCGTGCTGGAGCTGGTGGACCTGGGTCTCCAGCTTCTCGATCTTGCCGTCCAGCTCCTCAAATTTGTTGGCCGCCTCGAGCCACGAGAGGCGGTTGTCGAGGTTCTCGACGGCATCCTCAAGGCTCTTGACCTGGTCGACCAAAGTGGAGTCGGCTTTGACGACGTCACCGCTGGAAGTCACACCGGAGCGCTGGGCACCGCTCTCGCTCTTCTCCACCAGGAACTGGAGCCAGCTCGACTGACTGGGTCCACTCGTGGGGCTCAAGTGAGTCACGCACCACGAGCAGTAACCGGGGTCGGTCTCCCAGACGACCTCATACTCCTTCCCCTTGTGCTTCCCGAAACGCAGCACCGTCTCGGACTCCTGCTCTCCCTTGGCACGAAGTCGGGTCAAGTGGAGGCGCTGAGCGAAATCCTCGCCGGTCACACCGGGAGGGTCGGCACGCTCTTTCTTCTTGATGGGCATCGTGCGGAACAGCACGCACCACCACACACCGCTCTGTAGTGGCGACTGGGCACAAGTCGTCGCAAGGGTAGACCTGTTCAACCGTGGCCTGAAAGATTGGCTCGACACACAACAAAAATGGCAACGTAAGCGTACGCATACAAGGTAGAGCATACCGTGGGTGGAGTACACAGCGCAAACACAGCATCTCTTAGTCAGTACTGTCGGTGTACAAATAACTGAAATAACGCTTGCGGACACATGTCGTGCAAACGCATACCGTGGGTGGTGTACATAGCAGAACACGGCACACGTCTTATCCCCAGAACCGTCGGTCATTCTAATTCCCGTGGTGAGGTCGGCACAATCATTTTGGGACCCCCTGGTGTCCTGGTTGATTGTTCTTTCCTCTGGGCACCCCGCAACCTTCGGTTTTCTCGCTCGTTCGCTTTCAATTCTAGCACATACTCTTCATCGGCAAGCTGATACCGATGGGCTCTCATGCAGGCCCTCAGGAGGTCCGCTGGGTCCCCTTTGTCCTTTGTCAGAGCGTCCGCCAACTGTCGGTTTGTCGGGCACCATCTAAAGCTAGCACCACATCGTTGGACCGAATCCTTAATCACCACCACGTCGATAGCACACCTCTTGTCTTCTAGGCTAGATGGAGACGTATTGGCCTTCACATGATCATATAATGACTTGCAGTCTGTCACGACTATCGGCTCCCGGGTGTTCATGCAGGCATCGATGTTTCCGATCTCGAGGGGCCCATCGAGGGCCTCGTACAGCAGCAGCGACATCCATTCTAGAGCGGCACAGCATATTGAAGCCGCTTGGGCCTCTCCCGATAAGGTACTTGGCACCAGTCGTTTTAGCCGAAAGGATCTCCAGTTGAAAGGAGTCCAAGGGGCCTCGTGTCCGGTGGCCATATCCTTAGATGTAAAAGCCAAGATGTACCCCGCCTGAGTCCCGTTGTTTTTGGCATTCCCCCATGCAGCGTCCAAATGAGCGATCATCGTCAGCTGATCGGGCGGTATCGGTAGATACGTGATGGCAAGGTCGGCATACTGTTTTGCCCTCCGTACCATCGCAGCACCCTGGGCAAGCTCTCCCACCGTCGGCGACGGGAAACAGCTCTGTCCAAAAGACACCTGGCAAGAAAGGTCTGGTCGAGTTTCCTTGCACACCCAGCCACCGTCTCCAAAACAGGATCGCCCCTGGGCTATCTCGTAGTCGGTCGCTTTGGCTTTCGTGTCCCGGAGTCGTTGACGACTGAATCGAACGGGCCGCATTTTCTCCACGAACTTGGACTGGTTCCCCTGGATGATTTTCGTTTTCGGGTCCTGAGTGTAGTTGGTTCCGCAAAATTCCCCATGGTGTACTTGCCACTTCCGAAACGGAAAACGTTCGCGCAGGAGTCGGATGGCCTCAGTGTACTTAGGACCGGCACCACCAGTGATACTGTCGTCCACATGACAAGCCAGCACCCCGGCCAGTTTGCCCTGGTCTCGCAAAAAGTACAGGCAAGGGTCAAGGCGGCTAGAACGGAAGCCAAGTCGTTGCAGGTAACCGTCGAACTCCTGAAACCATTCGAAGGGGGCGTCGTTTTTCCCGTACAGGTTTCCGACAACTTCCAGGATCTCCCCCTCAGGATGTCCAGGAACTCCCTTGGGCAGCGTCGTAAAAAGTGGTTCCCGTCGTTTGATGTTCTTGGCTTCCGGAAAAGCACAGTGTACATCACCGAATTGCAGATCCCACTGGTGGCTAGCCACCATCTGGAAGCAAACGGCTCGGCCGAAGGGCGTGATAGTCGGGCTCTGCAGTTTTCCCTCTTGAATCAGTTCCGGCAAATCTGGATCCAGATATCCCCGAAGACACCACCGGGCCTTGACCCGAGTCGGCTGGCCCTCCTCCTCCTTCTCGGTCATCACAAAACGTCCCGGGATAAACCGCTTCTCCCATGTCGTCCTGACCTCCTGCTCCTCTTTCTTGGGGACCACCCGTAAGCAACCCTTCTGGATCAGGTTATCAATCTCCAGGGCCCGTGCCGTCTCGGCTCTGCGTAAAAGCTCGCTGGAGGCGCCCTTGAAACTGAGCTCCTTGCGGCCGCGGCGAGAAATGGCTCCTGCCAGAAGCGCCGTAAAAGGTTGTCGCCATGCTGCCACATCCGTGTTTTCCGTCCGTTGGATGTGGTCGATGGCAGCTGCCGCAAAAGCCGCGGTCTCAGGTCCCTCGGCCTGGGCCTGCAGCTTGTCACGCACCGGAGACGGGGCTCGGGTCGTCTGGAGGAGGAACGGTAGGTTCTCGTGAGCAACATCCTCAGGAGCTATCATTGGGATAAGGCCCTCCTCATCTCCGTCAGGAATCAGATCTGGATCGGGTGCATCGTCAAAGGAGGACCTCGGAGGCTGTTGGGGCACTGACTGGGTCCCGTCGTCGCTCGGTCGTCTCGTGTTGGGTCGTCGTCGTGGTCGGGTATCCGTCGTGGTATCGTCAGCAGGTCGTTTTAGCGTCATTCGTCGTCGTGGTGGTCGTGAGGTCGGCGTCGGACCTACAGCAGGGGTCGGAGAGGGTCTGGTAGGAGGCTCTTGAGGCACTGGGGGTCCTTGTTCCATCATACTCTCTGGAGGCCCGTCGGGTCGCACAGCAGCTTGGGGTACCTCAGGAGGGCTTTCAGCGGGTGCACTCTCGGGATCTGGAGCCGAAACTCCAGGTGGGTACTCCTGTCGGGTAAGGTCGAGAAAGTGAAGGTGTCCCCCAACAGTGCTGAGCTTCTGCTGCTCACTTTGGAGCACTTGCTCCACGAGATGATCCGCTTGTACCTCGCTGGTCGAGGCTGGGCGTAGTTGTGAAGGATCGGCACGAATGAGATGTCCCCGATGTGATAACCACCAGTTACGTCCCTGTTGGCCAATAAGGATTCCGCGCCCGTGCCATCGGGCATGAGCCTTTTTCCCCTTCCTCCAGTAAGCCACCTTGTCCCCAGGTTGGAAAGGATGTGTCACCCGGTTGCGGGCTGCGACAGCTCGACGAAGGTCCTGGTCGTCCCGGGCCTGTAACAAAGCTTGCATCGCATGTTGTCGGATCGTCCGCGAGCGCGCACACGCGGTGTCGTAAAGGGGGCCGGCGGCACTGACCACATCTATCTGATCTTGAAGCAAATCGCCGGGCAAACGAGGCTCCTGACCCAGCACGTGCTGGTAAGGAGAGTAACCGTCCACCCGCAGCATCCGCTGCTTGGCATCAGTTGTCGCGTCGACACATTCGGCCCACTCCTCATAATTCTGTGGCTGAGCTGTCTCCAACAGCTTCTTGAACACACGTTTCCACCATCCCCCGTGCGATTCTGTCTTCCCGTTCTGCCATTGTCCCTCCCCCGCCACAGGCACAATCTCAGTCTGTTCGAGCTCTAAGGGGTCCGTCAGAGCAGTACCGATGTTTGCCTTCCCGGCATCTACCACAATGCGCTCGGCTGGTCCGGCCCAGCGCTTCCAAAACTGTCGGTACCCCTCTCGTATGGTCCCAGAGTTTTCCCCCTGCAATAGCGGCACAACCGTCTGAAACGAAGAGGCATCATCCACGATATTTAGGGCCGGTACCGTGTGAGTTGACCCCTTCCATCCGGGAATGTTCATACAATCGAGCCCTACCTGTTTGTTGAACTCCAGAATACGGTGTCCCGATACAGTCCCAGAAGGTTTCGGCAGCTTGTTTTCGTCACAGATATCACACCGAAAACTGCGGGCCATCTTGATAGCCTCGTCGTGGCCTCCCCCGTGTTTCAGGATCCGCACCATTTCCCGTGGGGCCGCATGGCCCAGATTGAGGTGGAGCTTCTTGAGGGCATTCCTGATGTTTTGGGCATTTGCGATCGGCGGGGGTGTCTGTCGTCCCTCGGAACCTTCGCACTGGGTCTCGGGATCCTCCAGACCTGCAGCCAAACAGCAGTGCTGAAGCTCGGCATCAAGTAACTGAAGCTTCTCACGAGATCGCGCCTCCCTGGCACCGGCCTCCAGGGGTAGCAGGTCGAGCTCTTGCTCGAACCTCAGAGGAGCGTCCACGCGCGCAGCCCAAAACTGTTCGATGTCGTCCGTGCCTCGCAAGATCGCATCACAAAAATCCGTCGTATATCGGCCAGCCCACTTGCTTCGAGAGACTCCGTTGGATTTCCCCTCGATCGTCACATGGTCGTGATTCCCAGGGCACCGTTTCCCCAGACAGTGTGATAGGCGTGCCGAGGAAACCAGTAAGCGTGTGTGTTTCTTCATGTGGTTTGGGCCCCCGGGCTCCCGCAAGCCGTGTGCACACATATCTGTTTCAACCTCGAGCATCCGTTCCATCAGTCGTTTCATCTCTGGCATCTTCCAGGCAAGAGATCGAACTGGGTGTTCGAAAACCGCATCCCCCCCTCGGTCCAACTGTGCGTGTATCTCTTGAATGCAATAGCGTATGTGCGCGCGTGCTTGTCGTACCATGCGCATATGTTCCGTCACACTGTACAGTCGTGCATTCACAGTCGCAAAGCCACCGCACCACGTACAAGGGGGACAAGCAACCAATACTTTCGGTCGGAAACGTTTCAGTTCGTTTGAGACCCGATGTTGTACCCCTCGGTCCTCCAGATGGCATCCCGTAAGTAAATCATAGCTTCGTCCGGTTCCACGATCGGTGTCTTCAGCTCGTTTAAGTACCCGAGGGGGTGAGAAAAGTTCCGCTACTCTCCACGTCACCTTCTCCCTGGAGATCCCAAGAGCATCCCGAAGGTGTCCTTGGAGCAGCCGTCGGGTTTTTCGTTTCAGCACCGAGGTCCCGGGGTCCTCCAGATCCTCCTCCGAGGCCTTCGACTCGTTCCTCCCCGCGATGTCCTCCTGGTACTCGTCCTTCCCGACATCCTCCTCGACGCTGTCCTCCTGCTTCCCCTCTTTCGGCTCCTCCTCATTCTGCTTCACCTCCTCCGCGCTCTCGGGCTCAAGCTGGCACTCGATCCCGTCTGGCACATCGTTAGAGGGGGCTGACACGACGCAGGCTTCGTAGCCCTGCTCGATGATTGGCATGATGTAGTTGCCCGACTCCGTCTCTTCTAACACCACGGTAGTGTCCAGAGCGTCGAAGGTGATTCGATTCTCCGTGAAATCCATGCGGCCCTTGAGGGCCTTCAGCAGCGGCTTGCTCAAAAGGAGCGGGACGTCGCCCTGTACCACGGCCGCCGTGATGTGGCCTGTCACGCCACCTATCTGTACTGGAATCTTGACCGCCTGCTGGGTCTCCTCGCGACCACTGTTGCCAAAACGGAAAACATTGGCCTCCTCGTAGAACTCTAGTGCGAGGCCACGCTGCTCGAGAAGCTTCTGTAACTTCCGCAACGGGTTGACTCCGATGAGCGTCCTTCCGCAGCCCGGGTCTACCACTCCCTTGCCGATGGGACAAGCGAAGAAGATCTCCATCACGGGTTCCAGGTGAAGCTTCTCCCGATGGGCACGCAGGCGTTGTAGCACCGTGGCCAGGCTCGCATCATGAGCCCCTGGCCCCTCCATGACCAGGAAGGCTGCCGCGGCTCCGGTTGGTGGTCGATTTCGCTGGTGCTTGCCCTTGCCGCTGCCCTTCTTGCGAGGGCACTCCCGCGACCAGTGACCGATCTGTTTGCAGCTGTGGCACCGTGTCTTCCTCTTGGCCTCGTCCAGCTCACGGCGGAACGTGATCTGCAGCTTGTCGGCTTTCTGGAAATTCCTGGTCTTGCGGGCATCGTTGATCTCCTGTCGCTTCTCCTTCCACGTAGCAGCCAGAACCTCGACGAGCTCGGACTCTTCGAAGATCTCCTCGTCCTCGGGGGTGTCGGCCATCGTCGAGCCATCACCGGCCAACAGGGCCTCTATGTCCGCGAACTCGTCGTCCTGAGTGTAGGACTCTGGCGCCCACGGTTGGGGCGGTGGAGGCACCGGTTCCTCGTCCTCAGCGTTGTCAGCCATGAACGCACCTGCCTCGGTGCGGCGCAGCTTCGGTATCTTGTACGTCGGGAAAACCGCTCGGATAGCCACCTCCATGGACTCCGCCGTGTACTTGTCGGCCTTCGCCTTCACGATCGCCCTCTGGTCGGGCGTGAACCCACAGCGATGAAGCATGATCCAGGCCTGAGCTTCCGTCGGAAACTGTACGTTGGCCTTGGCGCCACACTTTTGGAAAACTTCCTTGGATCGGCCCAGCCAGGCTGTCACATGCTCGCCTTCACGTCCTTGAAGCCCGAAAACGGCCTCCAGGTGCTCGCCTAGCACGTCCTCCTGCTCCTTGGCGGGCCAGCGCTTCTCCAATAGCTGCAGAAGTTGGACGTCGCCGTCCTCGCACTCGTAGTCCTCGAACTCCAGGTGGTCCACAACCTCCAGCGCCGAGCCCTGGAGCAAGGTGTAGATGAAGGGTCCACGTTGCTCTTTCTCTAGCTTCCTACAGGCCATCGCCGAGCGAGCCCACTTGATCCACTTTCGCAGCTCCTGGTGGCTACCCTGGCTACCATCGCCATGAAAATACCGAAGTCCTTTCGGGTCCGTGGTGTCGCTCATGATTTGGTCTGTCGTCTGCCGGCGCCTCCCGGCAGGATGGTGATGTGCCTCGCCTCAGGCACGGGAGCAACCTGCTCCGCTACCAATGGGAAAGCCACAGCTTCCCACTGGCTGACATCCGAAGCCCTGAAGGAACTCTTTTGGGTCTACCGGGCGCTCCGCACTCTCGTGATATCCCCTGGTCCGAAACAGCAGCGGCACGCATATGTGACGGGCTGAGCACTGAACAGAACAAGACACTGAGAGCACAACAAGCTACATGACATTGGTCTGTGGCTCATACTGACAAAAACATCCTCCTCCTCCTCCTCCTCCTCCTCCTCCTCCTCCTCCTCCTCCTCCTCCTCCTCCTCCCCCTCCCCTCCTCCTCCTCCTCCTCCTCCTCCTCTCTCCTCCTCCTCCTCCTCCTGCTCCTCCTCCTCCTCCTCCTCCTCCTCCTTCCCCCTCCTCCTCCTCCTCCTCCTCCTCCTCCTCCTCCTCCTCCTCCTCCTCCTCCTCCTCGTCCTCCTTGCCCTCCTCCTCCTCCTCCTCCTCCTCCTCCTCGAACCTCCGGTCCCCTCCTGCCTTTCCCTCCCTCCGTCCGGCGCGCCAGGTGCCGGCAGAGGCGCCGGCCGCCAGCGGCGCTCCAGGCACGGGGCCTCGGGCGAGTCGACGCGGTCCGCCGGGAAGAAGTTCGAGTGGAGCGAGACGGATCTGACAGTGAGCGCGGGGGGGGGGGGGGGGGTGGGGGGGGGAGGGGAGGAGGAGAGGGAGGAGAGGGAGGGGAGGGGAGGGGAGGAGGGGCAGGGGGAGAGGGAGAGAAGGAGAGAGGGGGGGGAGAGAGATTCCGTGGCCATTCTGGCTCAAGGCCACGGGACGCCCGACGACCGCGAGTCCCTCGCGGGCGTTCCTGGAGCGCGAGGGGTCTCGCGCTTTGGGCCAGATGCAACCTTAGCGCTGCTTGACAGTGGGGCTACTCTGCCTACTGCTCTCGTGGGAGCCCTCGGTCCGAGGGCAGCAGCAACGGTGCAAGGTGTCGCTTCAGGCGGCAACGGCAACGGCAAAAAGCAGGCGCGGGGCCCTAAGTCCGTGGGCGGGTTGGAAGCTCGATCTGCCAAGGCGGGCGAGAAGTGGTTCTGCAAGACCCGCTCCAGGCCCGACTCTGAGGGACATCGACTCGTCAACTTTCCAACATCGCAAGGCTTGCCTCAAGTGTGGATGCTCGAAGGCGGCGAGGTTCGCCGGCACGCCGAAGGCCACGAGCCCCTCGGTCAGAGCGCGCGAGGTTGCAGGCAGGCAGCTGGCGCATCACAATGTAAGGCCCCGGATCGGGGAGCTTGCCGAGCTCAGGCAGGCCGCGGCTGCAGGCGAGGCATGCCGGGCAACCCAGGCATGGTGCCGCGCAGCTGGAGGCGGAGCTGGTGCCTGTTCGCAAGGCCAGGCTCGCAGAGGTGGATGCGCGGCTGGCGGCCATCAAGCACTGCGAGGGCGAGGCGTTCGCCAAACTCAGGAGAAGACTGGCCGCCGAGCAGAACACCCTGCGGCTGGGGCTCTTCCAGGAGAGGCCCTCGGAGCACCAGCTGCGCTCCTGGACGGACACGGCCAAGAAGCGGAAGCGCCAGCTCAGCAAGCAGAAGGGCGAGCTGGAGGGGATCCGCGTTCAGATCAGGAAGATGCAGGCCCATGAACCGGAGCTGGAGGCGGCCATCATTGAGTGGGAGCAGATGGTCAAGCAGCTCAAGGTGGACCAGCTCGAGGCGGTCGGCAAGGTGCCCCAGCCCCTTCAGTACGACGCGGACGGGCTGCTGGCAGGGCTGGGGAACATGCCAATTGCTGTGGCTGGGTTGGGGACTCTTCTCGAGAACTTGCTGCTGCCGCCTGGGTATCGCGACGTGGTGCTCAAGGCGGCGCAGGCCAAGGAAGAAAAGCTACGTCGGGCGGCTGCGGATGCTATGCCACATGCAGCACCAGCTGTTCCCACCGCCCCTGTGGGGGCAGCAGATGGGGCGGGCGAAGGCGGTGGTGGTGCCGCCAGCGTGCCCGCAGGGAACGACGAGATGGACGACAAGGAGCTCTCCCTGTACCAGCAGAAGGACTGGCTGCGGAAGGTGGGCACTTTTGACGTCCGCTGGCCAGGTGTGCCTGTGCCTGGCCCGCCCGAGGACGCAGTGCGTGCCGCCCTCGAGCGCATCTTCGACACGGTGGGCGGTGGTGCCAAGAGGGCACGCTTGGCCCGAGGGCTCGCAGGTGCGAGGGCGCGGGGGGGCCTTGACGACTGGGACCTTCAGGCGGATGAGCAGGCGGCTCAAGCCACGGGGCTGGGCCTCTCTGTTCATCTTTGCGCGCGGCGACGACGGGCGGCGTGGCCGGGGAGGTGCACTCCCCTGGGGCCCGTCGGCTTGGGAAGTTCCGCTTAGCACCCGTCTCCCTCCTGTCTGGGTGGCGGCATGGCCAGGGGGACTGGCCAGGGGGAGCGCACTCCCCTGGGGACACGCCTGCCCTGGGCCTGGTGCTTCTGTGGGGAGCGGCATGGCCAGGGACGTGCGCTCCCCGGGGGCCGTCCCAGCATAGCTGCCTACGGTTGGGCATGGTGCGCCATCGGGGGGCGGCGTGGCCAGGGGCGTGCGTTCCCCTGGGGCCGTCGGCGTGCTAATGAGCACTA
>CAUYUJ010015744.1:203287-261792 GCA_963575745.1 Prorocentrum cordatum
CTGACTACTGACGCGCCACAGTTGTCGTCGTCGTCGTCGTCGTCGTCGTCGTCGTCGTGGTCGTGGTCCGTGGCCTACTTCGGGGCATCCGCAGTGCGTCGTCGTCGTCGCCGTCGTCGTCGTCGCCGTCGTCGTCGTGTTGTCATCGTCGTGCCGTCGTCGTCGTCGTCGTCGTCGTCGTCGTCGTCGTCGTCGTCGTCGTCGTCGTCGTTGTCGTCGTCGTCGTCGTCGTCGACGCCAACAGCGGGCCGACGCAACCCCCCCCATGGGGCATCCGCAGAGCGTCGTCGTCGTCATCGTCGTCGTCGTCGCCGTCGTCGTCTCGTGGTGGTGGTGGTGGTTGTGGTTGTCGTCGCCGTCTTCGTCGTTTCCATTGTCGTTATTGTCGTCATCGTCGCCGCCGTCGTCGTCGTCGTCGTCGTCGTCGTCGTCGTCGTCGCCGTCGTGGTCGTCGTCGTCGTGGTCGTCGTCGTCGTGGTCGTCGTCGTCGTCGTCGACGAGCACGGCGGGCATGCGCCCCCCCCCCGCCCCCCCCCGTGGAGCATCTGCAGTGCGTCGTCGTCCGCCGTCGCCGTCGTCGTCGTCGGATATTGTTGCGGGGGGGGGGGAAGGAGAAGGAGGAACCCTTTTCCGCCTGCCTTTGTCGCTTCTCCCCCTTGTTTCTTTCTTGTCTGTAGCCGTGTCGGCACCGCCCGCCAGCTGAGGCGCCTCTTTGCCCCGCCACCTCTTTTCTTTCCTGCCTGCAGCCGTTTTTGCCCAACCGCCCTGCTACAGCGCAGGCGCTGCTGTTCTCCTCCGCTGGAGCGGCGCCGCTTGCGTCGCGCCTGTCGTCCTCCTGCTGTCGGCCAGGCGTTGGCGCTAATCACCGTGGCCGCCGCCGTGCGGGGCCATTTGACGGGCGCCCCCCCCCGCGATTCGCCCGAGCAAGGGGACCATTTTCAAATCGCGCGCCCCGCTTGTATTTGTTAATCGCAAGGTGACGTTATGCACGCTCGCACACCGATCCTGGTCAGGCCCATCCTGAGTCCAGGATCGGCGCACACGCCTCCGTGGCCAAGCCAGGAAGGTGTGTTCACGGACGATGTCCCCACGGTGGGCTTGGTTCGGATCGGTGTGCGTGCGCAGTTTTCTTCCTTCCCTCCGCTCTCCCTCCTGCCTCTCTCCCTCCCCCCTCCCCCTCCTCTTCCTCGTCCTCCTCTTCCTCCTCCTCTTCCTCTTCCTCCTCTTTCCTCTCCTCTTCCTCCTCCTCCTCCTCCTCCTCCTCCTCCTTTTTCTCTTTTCCTCCTTTTCCTCCTCCTCTTCTTCCTCCTCCTCCTCCTCCTCCTTCTCCTCCTGTTCATCGTTCGGCCAGGCCGCGCTTCTGATTCCCGGAACTTCTCCTCCAATCACTGAGTTGGACCGCGCGCCGCTGAACGTATTTGTGGTGGAGTGGCATTTCGTCACTTCACATGTTCGCTGGAGGTTCGCCAACGTCCACTTCGAGGGCTCCTTTGCAAGGCCGGCTTCTTTCGCAGCCATGTGTTGCAGGTATCGTCTTTTCGTACGGTACCCGCATTCCAACCATCTGGCATCAAGAGCTTCCTTTTCAAATTCGGTTTTTTGAGCCTCTTGCAACACCAATTTTGTTCCCATACATCCCGGCGCTTGCAATTCCTACAAGGCCTTCCCCCTCGCGCAGGTGATCCGCTGTTCGTACGCAGTTGCATGACCCACCTGCGTTCCCGCGCCGGCCCACATGGTGTGATCGGGCTCCGCATTGTCTCTTTTATCGTCTCTTGCTCTTTCGCTTCGTGCCTGTGCTAGCTTCCGGTGCAGCCCACCGCTCGCTTTCGACTGGCGCCTGACCGTCTCGCACACCTTGGCGCCCAGGAACTTGTCAAGTTTGCTGGAGGCAGTGCTGGCTGGCCCGGGTGCCCCAAGCGTTTTCGTTCAGGAGGTGGGGCACTGAAGTATACAAGTTCTGTTTTCAGCGTGGTTTGGTGTGGACTCTTGTATTTTTTTATGCTGTCAGCGGGAAACAGCACTTGGGAAACTATTTCTTTGGGCGTGGCGGACCGTTCACTGATCGTTCCTTTGGGCCTACGATGCAATTGACACTGTTGACTGTTACAACTCCTGCTCCACTAGCATGCTGTAGAAAAGCTCCCCCGTGGTTCACCAGAGCCTGCCGCCGCCGCCGCCGCCTCCCTCAATTCCTCTCGCCTCCCTCACCTCTCTCGCTTTGCGCCTTTCCTCTTCCCTCGTCCCTCCTCCGTCCCTCCCTCCTTCCCTTTGGTTGCTACGGACGACCGCTAAAGTCGGCTGCGCTCGAGAGCAGTTGCTTCACTTTTCCGCCCAGCTGCTACTGCGGAGGAGGAGGAGGAGGAGGAGGAGGAGGAGGACGAGGAGGGGGAGGAGGAGGAGGAGGAGGAGAGAGGAGGAGAGGAGGAGAGGGGAGGAAGGGAAGAGGAGGAAGGGAGGAGGAAAGGAGAAGAGGAGGGGGAGAAGAGGGAGGGGGGAGGAAGGGAGCAGGGAGGAAGGGAGGGGTAATGATGACGAGACAGGATGAGTATGAGGAAAAGGGCGGGGCGGATGAGGTTCAGGAGGGGAGAAAGGAGGGAGGAAGAGGAGGAGAGGAGGAGAAAGTGGAGGAGGAGGAAGGAGGAGGGAGGAGAGAGGACGAGGAGATGAGGAAGGAGAGGGGGATGATGATGATGATGATGATGATGATGATGATGATGATGATGATGATGATGATGATGATGATGATGATGATGATGATGATGATGATGATGATGATGATGATGATGACGACGACGATGATGATGATGATGATGATGATGATGATGATGATGATGATGATGCAGATGATGATGATGATGATGATGATGATGATGATGATGATGATGATGATGATGATGATGATGATGCTGATGATGATGATGCAGATGACGATGATGATGATTATGATGATGATGATGATGATGAGGAGGAGGAGGAGGAGGAGGAGGAGGAGTTGGAGGAGGAGGAGGATAACAAGGACGAGGAACAGGGAGGAATGCTGCCACAAGTGGGAGCGCCGCTGGCTGCACCACTCACGCCTGCAGCTTCTCCGTTCTCGCAGTCAGACCAGCGCGGAGGGTACCGCCCGATCTTCCCCCTCCCCTTTCCATCTCACCTTCTCGCCCCCCTGCTCCCTTCGTGAACCCCCTCCCCTCCTCCACTGCCCTTACCCCTGTTCCATACCCTCCTCTCCTCTCCTCGTCTCTTACCCCCCCGTCCTCTCGCACGCATGGATTCCCTACCCGCTCTCCCCCGGCGTACTCATCCAGTTCGTCCCCCTCCAGCTGCACGTTAGCTCTGTGTGCATTTTCCCCTCGTCGTGCCTCGCCTGATTCTTCAACGCTGTCGCCAGCCATGAGGTCCGCAACACCTTAGGCTTCACCATCGACCTTGACTGTGGAGAACCTGTGCAAGTCGGTTGCGTTCCGATCTCCTTTCTCCCTCTGTGTCCCCCTTCCCTCTCCCTCTCCTTTCACGCCGGTCATTCCCTCTCCACCTTCCTGTCCCGAGCTGCCTCTCTCTCTCTCTCTCTTTTTATGTTCTCCCTTTCTCTCCATCTATCTTTCTGTCTATCTATCTATCTCTGTCTCTCTCTCTCTCTCTTTTTGTTCTCCCTCTCTCTCCCTCTATCTTTCTGTCTATCTATCTATCTATCTATCTATCTATCTATCTATCTATCTATCTATCTATCTATCTATACCTCTCTACTCAAAGAGGCTTGCCCCATTCCGCCGACCCCACAACCGCGGATCCGTCAGGAGTCGTGCCACCGTGCCTGGCCTGTGGGCCAGGAGCCTCGGGGATGCATGCGAGGGTCTGCCGGGCCTCTCGGAGGGCTCTCTAGGGGCATCCGATTGGTTTTTTGGGGGCCTCTCAAAAGGGCCTCTTGGGGGCCTCTTGGGTGCTTCTTGGACGCCTCTCGGGTGCCTCTTGGACGCCGCTTGGGGCCTCTTGGGGGCGCCTGCGGGGTCACGGGGGGGCTCTTAGGGCCATCGCGGCGGGAAAGATTCGAGATGTCAGTTCGTATTGCCCCTCTCTGGGCCCCTCTTGGGGCCATCCTCGGGCACTCCTGGGTCGGCTCAGGGCCCCAGAGCTTTTGGGCTGCCCAGAAATCTCGGGCCTGGGGCAGAGTATTTGCAGTGCTCACTGCAGACTTCGAAGGGACCTGATGGCACTCCACTCAGAGCCTCGCAGCACGGGGCTGTATTAGTGCTACCATCGTGCGCAGTTAAATCACCACCTGTCAGTACCATTTTTACTGCTCTTGCCCTTGCTGCTGCAACTACATGTTTGTGTGTTTGTTTGTTTGGTTGTCGGTTTGTTTCTTTGTATGCTTGCTTGCTTGCTTGCTTCTTGTTTGTTTGGTTGGTTGTTTGTTTGTTTGGTTGTTTGTTTGTTTGTTTGTTTGTTTGTTTGTTGTGTTGTTTGCTTGTTTGATGTGTTTTGTTTTTTTTGTGTGTGTGTGTGTCTTTAGAGAGTCAAGATCACGGATTTTGCTGGCGCTCTTTGTGTTGCTCGTGCCATCGTTAGGGCGAGCGGTGCGGTTCGTGGTGTGCCTCCCTCCTCGCGTGCACGCCCCGCCCCTGCCTCTCGGTGAAACTGCCCTGGCGCTCAAGCAGCTCCTGACCATCCCTGAGCACAAGGCCGCCACTGGGCAGGAGGGACGACAGGGGGCAGCTGTGGATCTGTGGTCGGGAGGAGAGATGACAAAAGGGGAGTGGAGGAGGGAGGTTGGGAAGGATAAAGGAGGGATGTAGGTCGAGGTGGAGGGATGTAAAGGAGGGAGGTTGGGAAGGGTAACGGGAGGGAGGTGTAGGGGGGGGGGCGGACGCATTCGATCGCTGTGCGCGCCCATAGTGGCCATGCCGGGAGTCTGGGGACACGAAACTCCTGGCATGCCCCCGCTCAGCCTGCCCCGATGCTGGGGATGGCGAGTCTCGTGACGATCACGATCATGGCGACGTCGTGGTGATGACGACGATTGTGGTGATGATAGCGATGACGTTGATACTGATAGGGACGGTCATGGTGAGGGCGGTGATGACGGTGGCGACGGAAGGCACTGACACTGACGCTGGTAGTGATGGTGCGGGGGCGATGAGAACAGCAGTGGCGACGATGGCAATTTCATCAGATGGCTTCGAATGTGCCCAGAGCGCTGCATAACGCGTGCACGCAGCGGGCTGGCACAACTGAGCTTACCCGCCAGAGCCTCCCGTGGGCGCTGCGCAGCGCCGCCGCCGAGCGCACCTCGGCAGGGGGCCCACGTGCCGGGGCCCACGATCGGAGGGAGGCGAAGCGACACCAACACCACCAGCGGGGCCACTTCCAGCGAGGAGGTCCGCGATGCCTCCCCGAGCTGGAGGCTGGGGATGTCTCGAGCGAGAAGGGGGGGACCACACCACCAGGGAGGCACCCCTGGCCGCCTCGCATCTCCTCGCCCTGGTGGTGTTGGCGTCGCCTTTTCTCCTTCCTGCACGCTCTGCACCTCGAGCTGCTGGCACGGGCCCCGCGGCCCCGCCCCATGCGCTTCTCTGCGCCGCTCGCCCTCGGGCGGGCCCGCTCGGGACCTCCCCGGGCCCCGCCTGGAGCGGCGCGGCCGCACGCCTCCACGGCGGTAGGCCCCAACGCGCTGCTGGGTCAACGCAGGTTGCCTGTCCCCCTCCCCCAACCATAGGTAGGAGAGGGAGCAGGAGAAGGAGGAGGAGGAGGAGGAGGAGGAGGAGGAGGCGGAGGAGGAGGAGGAGGAGGAGGAGGAGGAGGAGGACCTCCCCATGGCGAAAGCAAGAGATGCGCCGCCCAGAGACGTATGTGCGTTTGGGGATGCAGGCTTTCCGGAATCGGCCCGCCTGCCGCCAAACGCGGACCCCCCCTCGTAGGCCGCTCGGGATCCTGGTTTGCTCCAAGGCTCTGGCCATCACCCGTGCGCCCCTTGCTCGTGTCCGCGCTGTCGGGCGCCACCCTGCCGCGCCTGCGCCTGCCGTCCTGCTTGGCCTCTGATGTGCCTCTCCTGCCCCTGCAGCGATGCTGGCCCTCCTTGAAGCTGTGCTGCTCCCGCAGGGTTCTCATCGACGCCCACCCCGCGGGCGATTCGCAGCGCCGCTGGCCCTCATCGAAGCTGTGGTGCTCCGAAAGGTTCCTCTTGACGCGCACCCCGCTGGCGACCTTTGACCGCCCAGCCGCCGGAGAGCACCTGGGCAGCGAGGGCCGGAGCCACCGCTCGCAGGTGCGCGTGGGCCTCCCTCTCGGCGGGGCCGGCCCCTGGGGGTGGAGGGTTTCTCCGAAGGGCTTAGGCGACCCGTCCCCCTCCTCCTCCTCCTCCTCCTTCTCCTCCTCCTCCATCTCCTCACCCTTACCCTCCTCCTCCTCCTCCTCCTCCTCCTCCTCCTCCTCCCTCCTCCTCTCCCCATCCCTAACCTTACCCTCCTCCTCCTCCTCCTCCTCCTCCTCCTTCTCCTCTGGTCGCCTACGGCCCTGGGGGAAACCGTGCACCGGGGGGCCCTCGGCTTGCCTGGCGGTTCCCACCGAGTGCGCAGCAGCCGCATGGCCGCGAGCGCCGCCCTGGGATGTTCCCGTGTGCTTCGGCCGGCGGAGGGCCTGGTGTTCTTGGAGGACTCAGAGGTTGACACAGGCGGCCCGGATTAGCAGGTCGACCCTGCCAGATCAAGGGTACCCTCGTGGCCTGTGTCTGGCGACCCATGCAACGTGGCCCCCGAAAGGGTCTTGTGTCCTCTCGCGTGTCCTGTCCAGTCAAGTCCGACTGTACTCTGACGCGTCGATTAGCGAATTGGCCGTTTTCGCTTCGCGAGAGGGCGTCGCGGCCGTCATTTTTGCGGGTCCAGGTCCGTCGGTTTCGGTCCTAGGCCGTTTTCACTAAAGGGTGGTTTATTGAAGGGAAGTCTGCCCACCGCCGAGGGATGCTCTTCTGTCCCAGGTCCGGCTGTATGCCTCCCCGACGGGCTCCGAGTAGATGGGGTGGGATAATCGCGCCGCATCGCCGAAACAGTGGCGATCCGGCTCGATGTGGATCCCGATTTTGTCCACGCCGACGTCGCCGATGCATCGCCGACGTCGCCAGTGAATCGCCGATGCATCGGCGATGCATCGACCATGCGGCGCGATCCTCCGACCCTATCTACTTCGACCCCATTTGGGAGTCCTTTAAATACGAACACTACTCTCCTCTCCCCCCCGAAGTTGTCCAGAAGATGCACCACCCCCTCCGCATAGCATTGATTTTTCTTATATGTTTTCTTTGCAGCCCGATGGTTTCCGGTGCTTCAAAATAGTGCTCTCGCTTCAGCGTGGGCCTCATTTTTGGATCGGCGTTTTGCTCCCGTCGTTCAGAATGTCGTTCTCGCCCCAGCGCGGGCCACTTTTCTGGATCCGAATCTTTCTGCATCGTTGTCGCCCCCCTCATTTCGCGTCTGCCGCCTTCCCTTGGTCCTCCTGTTGCTCCCGCTCCTTCCACTCCAGTTGCTGCTGCTGCTGCTGCTGTTCGTCCTCGTCCTTCATCTCCCGCTCATCCTCCTGCTCACCCGCCACCTCCGCCTCCTCCTATGCACGCAGCTCCGATTGCGCATGGCACGATGTGGTCTTTCTGTTTGAGTTGCAGGTCGGCTATGCCACGCGTCCGCGGATAGAGAACAAATCCGAGCAATAGGAAGAGATGGGAGGGGGTGGTAGGATGTCCGATGAGGCGCGAGCGCACTCACAGCCGAGCCCCGCCTTTCCCCCAGGCAGCCCCCGACGTACGTCTGTATTCCGCGCGGCACGCGCCGCCGCAGCAAGCCCCGCTCCTTCCCCCCCCCACCAGGCTGGTAGCAGCCCTGCCTCTCCGCCCTGCGCACGGCACGCGCCGCTTCTCCCCTCCCTCTCCGCGCGGCGCCTCCGCCTGCCCCACTTCTTCCTCTCCGTCGTTGCCCTCCCAGCTCTCTTCTCTGCCCCCTCCCCATCCTCAGCCTCTTCTTCCTCGAGAACCGGGTCCGCGGGAACTGGGCATTGGGAACCGGGAGCCCAGAACTGCAGACATGGGAACCCGGAACCGGGATGCGGGAACCGGGAATGGGGACTGGGAACCAGAAACCGGGAACCATTATGGGAACCAGAATCGGGAACCCTGGAGCCGGGAACCGGGAACTGGGAACTGGGAACCGGGAACCGAGATCCGGGAACGGGGAATCGGGAATCGGTAATCGGAAGCAGGGAATTGGGAACCAGGAATCGGGATTCGGGAACTGGGAATCGGGAACCAGGAGCCGGGAACGGGGAGCCCAGAACCGAGAACCGAGAGCTGGAGCCGGGAGCCGGGAGCCGAGCCGTGAACCAGAAGCCGGGGACCGGGAGCCAGGAGCCCAGAACAGGCGATTGGGAACCGGGAGCTGGGAACCAGGAGCCTGAAATCGCGAGCTGGAAACAGGGAGCCCAGAGCCTAGGGCCGGGAACCGGGAGCCAGGAGCCGGGAAGCAGGAGCCGGGAACCGGAAACTGGGAACCCTGCAGGAGTTGGAAACCGGGAGCTGGGAGCTGGGAATTGGGAACCGGGAGCCGGGAATGGGGAACGGGGAGCCGGGAGCTTGGCCGGGAGTTGGGATGTGGGAGCCGGGAAACGGGACATACCCAAGAATTGGGAACCGGGGTTCAGGAACGTGGAAGCGGGAAACAGGAATTGGGAATGGGGATCCCAGAGCTGGGAACCAGGAGCCAGGAACTGGGAACCGGGAACCCCGGGAACGGGGAATTGGGAACAGGGAACCGGGCTCAGGAACCAGGAATTGGAATGTCGGCGAGTACAAGACCTTAATTCGTCTTCCTCCTCCTCCTCCTTCTCCTCTTCCTCCTCCTGTTGCTCCTCTCTTCCTCCCCTATATATAATTCTCCTTCTCCCCTTCGCCCTCCTCCTCCTCCTCCTCCTCCTCCCCTTCCTCCTCGTCCTCGTCCCCGACCTCTGTGTGCAAGAGCCATGGCACGCGTGGCACATGTGAACTCCTCCCGCCCTCTCCATTCCTTTTGCTTATGAATAGCTTCGCCCTGCCGCACCCCGAGGAGGTTTTTTAATGCGGCTCGGGCGTTTCGCCTGAGAAATCCTCACCACTTATGACCCTGAAGCTTGAAACTTGACAACAGTTTCACACATGGAGGGCGGGTTGTTTTCAAAATGTGGCTCTCGCCTTAGCACCAAAACCGTGCAAGATTTTCGCGGATTGAGGGCGGGTCGTGTTCAAAATATGGCTCTCGCCTTGGCGCCGCGCACATTCGTTAAAATCAAATTGCAATATTGTCACGGAAACATTTGCAAGAGTTTCACAGATTGAGGGCGGGTCGTTTCTAAAACGTGGCTCTCGCTTTAGTGCTGCGCGCATTTGCTTCAAACCTTTGCAGGAGTTTCGCGGATTGGGGGCGGGTCGTTTTCAAAATGTGGTTCTCGCCTTAGCGCCGCGCACATTCGTTGTAAAGAATTGCAGGAGTTTTCCAGATTGAGGGGGGGGGGGGGCGGCGTTTTCAAAATGTGGTTCTCGCCTCAGCGCTGCGCACATTTATACATATATATTCAAGATGCAAGAGCTTCACATATTGAGGGTGGTTCCTTTTCAAAATGTGGCTCTTGCATCAGCGCCGCGCACATTCGTTCTCAACACTTGCAAGAGTTCTTCGGGTTTCTACCATCAGCGTGCCATTTTTTTTGGAAGTATTCAGGGTTGTGAAGGTGCAACAGTTACGTTGATTCGCGGTGTTAGAAGCCCAGATATAGCGTTCTGGCACGATTCAGGGTCGTCAAGACGCAACAGTCAAGTTGATCCGTGGCGGTGGAATCCCGAGAACAATGCTTTGGCATGCTTCAGGGTCTTCCAACGGTTGTCTTCCAGCGAGGCAGGTCCCTCAGTGGAACTGAACCGCTGTATGGGGCCTGTGAGGAGGGAGCTTGGAAGGAGGGGTGTGTTCCAACATCGTGGCTGACTCTGGGGTCTGCACTGGTCCTCCTCCTCTCCTCCTCGTCCTCCTCCTCCTCTTCTTCTCTCTCCTGCTCCTCCCTCTCCTCCCCCTCCTCCCCCCTTCCCCCCCTCTTCTCCCCTCCCCTCCCCCGTTCCTCTTCGCCCCTGCCCCCCGCTCCTTCCCGTGCCCTCGGTCCCCCGCCGGAGGCCGTCGCGTGGTTCTGCGCCGTGCGGGCCCCGTCGGTCGAGGAGCTCTGGCATCTCGTGCCTGCTCCTGCTGCTGCGCCTGCAGGGAGGGGGAGGAGGAGGAGTGGGAGGAGGGGGAGGAGGAGGGGGGGGAGGGAGGAAGGAGGGGAGGGTGAGGAGGAGGAATGGCAGGAGGATTGAGGGAGGAGGGGGGAGGGGGGAGGAGGAGTGTGAGGAGGAGGGGAGGAGGAGGAGGAGGAGGAGGAGGAGGAGGAGGAGAAGGAGGAGGAGGACCAGTGGAAACCTAAGACTCATCAGCCATGTTGGAAGACACCCTCCCTCCAAGCTCCCTCTCCATAGGTCCCTAGAGGGGTTCATCTCCACAGGGAACTGCCCCGTTGGGGGACAACCGTGTGAAAATCTTGACGCGTGCCCCAACACCATTCTCAGGACATCAACGCCACGAGCTCAGCTGATTGTGGGGTCTTGGCGATCCTGAATCGTGCCAGAACGCACCGAATGTGCGCTGCGCTAAGGCGAGAGCCACATTTTGAAAGGGAACTGCCCTTGATCCGTGAAGCACTTGCAAACTTGGAAGGCGAATGTGCGAGGCGCTAAGGCGAGAACCACACTCTGAAAACGACCCGCCCTCAGTCCGTGAAACTCTTGCAACCGTTTAAGACGAATGAGCGCGGCGCCCAGGCGAGAGCCACATGTTGAGCACGACCCGCCCTCGATCCGCGAACATCTTGCCCTGTCTTACATCGAATGTGCGCAGTGCTGAGGCGAGAGCCACATTTCGAATACCACCCGCCCTCCATCTGTGAAGCTGCTGTCAAGTTTCAAGCTTCAGGGTCATAAGTGGTGAGGATTTCTCAGGCGAAACCCCCGACCCGCCCTAGAAAAACTCCTCGGGGTGCGGCAGAGCGAAGCTATTCAGAAGGAAAAGGAATGGAGAGGGCGGGACGAGTTCACACGTGTCACGCGTGCCATGGCTCTTGCACACAGAGGTCGGGGACGAGGACGAGGAGGAAGGGGAGGAGGAGGAGGAGGAGGAGGGCGAAGGGGAGAAGGAAGATTACATATAGGGGAGGAAGAGAGGAGCAAGAGGAGGAGGAAGAGGAGAAGGAGGAGGAGGAGGAGGACGAATTAAGGTCTCGTACTCGCCGACATTCCAATTCCTGGTTCCTGTGCCCGGTTCCCTGTTCCCAGTTCCCCGTTCCCCGGGTTCCTGGTTCCCGGTTCTGGGCTCCTGGTTCCCGGCTCTGGGCTCCCCGTTCCCCATTCCTGGTTCCCGCTTCCACGTTCCTGAACCCCGGTTCCTGGTTCCTGGGTATATCCCGTTTCCCGGCTCCCGGTTCCCAACTCCCGGTTCCCGGCTCTGGGCTCCCCGTTCCCCATTCCCGGCTCCCGTTTCCCCATTCCCAGCTCCCAGCTCCCGGTTCCCAACTCCCGGTTCCCAGTTCCCGGTTTCCGGTTCCCGGTTCCCGGCTCTTGGTTCTTGGCTCCCGGCTCCGGGCTCCGCATTTTGAAATCGAGCCGCCCAAATAATATATTGAA
This sequence comes from Prorocentrum cordatum, assembly GCA_963575745.1. Lineage (NCBI taxonomy): Eukaryota > Dinophyceae > Prorocentrales > Prorocentraceae > Prorocentrum > Prorocentrum cordatum. The sequence goes on from CAUYUJ010015744.1 coordinate 215,007, forward strand.
GACGAGTGTGCGCGGCGCCATGGCGAGAATCGCATTTTGAAAACGACTCGCCCTCAGTCCGTGACGCCCTTGCAAATGTTTAAGACGAATGTGCGCGGCGCTAGGGCGAGAGCCACATTTTGGACACGACCCGCCCTCAATCCGTCAAACTCTTGCACATTTTTGCGACGAATGTGCGCTGCGCCAGGGCAAGAGCCACATTGAGACCACCCGTGTTCCATCTGTCAAATGGTTTCCAATCTTAAGCATCACGTGAGGAAGTCCCAGGCGACACGCCCAGCCCGCCCTTTCGACCGTCCTCGGGGTGCGACAGGGAGTAGTTGTTTACAAGGAAAAGGAAATGGAGGAGGGGGAGGAGGAGGAAGGAGGATGAGGAGGATGAGGAGGAAGAGGAGGCGGAGGAGGAGGAGGAGGAGGGGGAGGGGGGAGGATGGGGGAGAGGGAGAGGCAGATGCAGATGGAGAGTCAGGAGGGGATGTTGAGGAGGGGTCTGATGATGCTGCTGATGATGCTGATGATGATGATGCTGATGATGAGGAGGAGGAGGAGGGGAATGAGGGGATCAGGACGATGACGAAGGGGAGGAGGAATAGTAGGGGAAGGAGGATGGAAAGGGAAAGAGAGAAGGATGGGACTCTTATGGCAATCATGGTGTTGATGACGGCGATGACGATGATGCTGGTGAGGACGAGCTAGAAAAATCGCATGATGGTTTCAATTCAAACGAGACATGTGGCGGCGCAGGCGATGGCGATGATGGTGATGATGATGATGCTGATGAGGATGATCATGCTGCTGATGCTGATGATGAGGATGATTCTGATTATGTTGATTACCATGATGATGATATTGATGGCGATGGTGATGATAGTACTTGTGTTGTTGATGATGATTAAGAACAGGATAACTGCACATACGATTAAGCTACACATACATACGATGTCAATGGCGATTGCAACGATGAGTATGACCATGACGCTGCTGCTGCTGATGATGATGATAATGATGATGATGAGGATGACGACGTCGACGGCGACGATGACGATGACAATGACGATGTCGATGATGCTGCTGATGATGATGATGCTGATGATGATGATATTGATGACGACGATGACGATGACGATGACGATGCCGTTGCTGATGCTGATGCTGCTGCTGCTGGTGATAGTGATGATGATGATGATGACGATGATGATGATGATGATGATGATGATGATGATGATGATGATGATGATGATGATGATGATGATGATGATGATGATGATGACGAGGATGATGATGATGAGGAGGAGGAGATGGAGGAGGAGGAGGATGATGATAATAGTGATGATGATTATTTGATGCTGATGATGGTGGTGTTGGTGGTGGTGATGATGATGCTGCTGATACTGGTGCTGATGCTGATGCTGATGCTGCGGCTCTTGCTGCTGGTGGTGATGATGATGATGATGTTTATGCTGATGATGGTGGTGGTGGTGATGATGATGCTGCTGATGCTGGTGCTGATGCTGATGTTGATGCTGCGGCTGCTTCTGTAGCTGCTGCTGCTGCTGCTGCTGATGCTGTTGCTGCTGCTGATGATGATGATGCTGATTATGTTGATGATGCTGATGATGCTGCTGCTGCTGATGATTATGATGATGATGATGTTTATACTGATGACGAGGATGATGACGAGGATGAGGATGACCATGCTTATGATGTGACGATGAGCTTCAGGATGCTGGTTACAGGATAGGTGTTCGTGGTTGCTGCTGTTGGAGGAGGAGGAGAAGGTGATGGGGAACTGGTTGGAAGGAGTGGGGGAAGCGGGCATGCAAAGGAATGCAAGGAGGATAGTGAGTGCCATGATGGTCACGGCACTCATGAGGTCCACGGTGACGGTGATGCTGAGAAGGAAGGGAGGGCGGGGCTTTAATGGTGACCGTGACAGTGGGGAATATGACGGCGATGATGGGGCGTGCGGAGCCGTTGTAGGGAGATAAAGACGATGAGGAGAAGGGAGGATGAATGGCCGAGGAAAAAGGAGGGCGGAGCCGTTGCAGACACAGAGGGTATGGGGGCGTGCACAGGACTGCTTCTCGGAGTCGCGGAGCATTGTGCACCTGCTCGCCTCCCAGGACCTGCTGGGGAGCACGGGCCAGCTCCTTGTTTCTCTGCTGCCGGTTTGCCGAGGGCGGGGGCGAGGGGATCTTGCGGAGGACACCGGCCCCAGGACGGCCACAGGGGGCTCACCAGAGCCTGGGCCGCAGCACACCGTCACAAGACCTGCATGGTGTGCGAGGGCCGCCTACAGTTTCCCTTCTCCGCGGCCGCCGCCTTCCTTCCTTCCTCTCTCTCTCTCTCTCTTGGAAGAACTTCTAGAATTTGCTGCGCAGTAGCCCCGTGTCCGCCCGACGGGTCAGTGCGAGCGCCAGGCCGACGAGCAAAGGTACAGGGCGAGAGCTCGGCGTCTCCTTGCGCGTGAGGTCTGGCCTGGAGCCAGACTTCTCTCTGGGCCGGCACGCGAGCGAGGAGGTCAGGGGCTCCAGCACGGGGGAAGGGGCTGGCTCAAGAGGAGGAGGATGAGGGGGAGGGGGAAATGGAGGAGGAGGAGGAGGAGGAGGAGGAAGGAGAGGAGGAGGAGGAGGAGGAGGAGGAGGAGGAGGGGGGAGGAGGAGGAGGAGGATGAGGAGGAGAGGAGGGAGAGGATGATGATGATGAGGGAGGAGAGGAGAGGATGATGAGGAGGAGGAGGAGGAGGAGGAGGAGGAGGAGGAGGAGGAGGAGAGAGGAGGAGGATGAGGAGGAGGAGGATGGAGGAGGGAGGAGGAGAAGGAGGACGGGTCGCCTAAGCCCTTCGGAGAAACCCTCCAGTTGGGGGTGGTTTGGTGGGCGGTGGCCGAAGAGGTCAGCCTGCCACGAGGCGGACTGCGAGAGCCGTGGCAGCGGGGCGGGAGCCAGCCTCGGGGCCGTGCGCGCTCACGGCACTGCGCCCACGCCCTCGGCGAGCGAGGCGCAGAAGGGCAGAAGAAGCCTCGACGACGCCCGCCGCGGCGACGCCAGAATCCTCAAGGCGAGTGCGCCGACGTGATTATCACAGAGGGCCCACCCTGGTGATCGAACCAGGAGAGCCCAGAATCGAATCGATGGATCGGATCGGGGGGAGGGGCTGGCTCAAGAGGATAAGGAGGAGGAGGAGGAGGAGGAGGAGGAGGAGGAGGAGGAGGAGGAGGAGGGGGGGCCTGCCCTGCCGCCGTCATGCTCCCCTGGCCGCCCGCGCCCGCGGCTGGCATGGACTTGCCCACCGGCCGATGCTTGCGCCCTGGAGGGTTTCTCCGTTAAGGCGACCCGACTCTCCTCCTCCTCCTCCCTCCCCTCCTCCTCCTCCTCCTCCTCCTCCTCCTCCTCCATCCCTCCTCCTCCTCCTCCTCCTCCTCCTCATCGTGTCTCCTCCCCCTCCGTCCTCCCCCCTCCCGGCCCCTCCTCTCAGCGAGTGCGTCCTCTACTCGCAAAGCCCCCCTCTCCTCGTTCCTCGCCCTCCTCCTCCTCCATTTTCTCCTCCTCCTCCTCCATTTCCTCCTCCTCCTCCTCCTCCTCCTCCTCATCGTGTCGCCTACGGCCCCGGGGGAAGCCGTGCACTGCGCCCCCTTGTTTTCCGCGGCCCCTCGACTCAGCGAGTGCGTGCCGCTACTCGCAAAGCGCCTGCTCGCAGGCGTCCGAGCAAAAGCACATGCCTTCCTCTATGTGTTGGATCGTGCTGCCCTGGCGGCGGATCCAGGCCATTTGCGAGCAGTTACTCTGCGGGTAGTGGAACGCGCTGGTCAGTCGACGCGTCAGATCGCCAGCTCCAGCGCCACTATCCTTCCCCAGCAGCCGCGCTTGATCCCTGTAGGGTGACCCTCCAGGCAGATCGCGCCCCCCCTTCCCAGACCCCCGATGTCGTGATTCTTGCGTAGCGTCGACCCCTTGAGGAGATCTTCGACCCATTCCCCCGGACCCGTTTCTCGTCCCGAGCCGTTTGTCGACGCTCCCCAGGGCCGAAGAGGACCCCCAGGGGCCGAAAGCAGCGAAACACCGCCCGTCATGATTTTCTCACGACCCGACGGGTGTCCAGCGTGGTCGAAAGGTGGTGGAACCTCAGTGTCTGGAGGCGTTCCGCTCGGGCCGAGGCACAGCAAGCTGCGCACACGAGCATACACGTGTTAAGAGCTTTGGCCCGGCTGGACGATGTGAGCCTCCCAGCTCTGAGAGATCATGCGCTGCCCACTGCCACTCCGGCGATGCCAGCTCCGCGGTTCAGGAGCACAGCTCTCGGGCTGGGAGGCCAGGGCCTACGGTCGAAGGCATCGTGCATCGCATCCGAATGCTATTACCCAGAGACGCGCCAACGGCGATGCAGGTAACGGCGATGCAGGTTTCGGCATTGCAGGTGGGAGTGCTTTCGTGGCCAAACCACTTGTCGGACATCGTGGCTCGTGCTTTCCTACAGTTCGCTGCGCCGTTTTCGCTCGGTGCACTCGCACATCTGAGATTTAGGAAAGTGTAGTTCGTGATTTCCTACAATTCGTTCTGCGCGAGCTCGGCGTCACAAAGGTCGGATTCCCAACGTCGCCGTCAACCCCTCACCACCCACCAAAGCACCCCAACCCAACCCGGAGGCCTCGATTGGCCCCCCGGGAACATCGAACAACACACATCTGGAGCCCATGCCCCCCCCCCAGCCCGAAATTCGGGCCTTCGGGCTGGGTTGGTGCGGTCTGGCAGGACGTCAGCCTCTCCCCTCGACGCGATCATTTTGCTCTCCTCGCTCGTCGGCCGGGCAGCGCGGCCCCGCCTCGGGCCCGCGAGCGCGGGGCGAGGCGCGGCCCGGGCGCTGCGCGAGCCGCGGTGCCGACCTGGGCACCGCGCGCGCCCCCCCCCCCTCGCGGCCCCGCTCGGCGGGCGCCTCCTCGAGCCTGGCGCGCCCGGGGCCCCCAGCTCCCCTCTCGGGGGGCCCGGATGTCCACAGACGTGTCCACCCCGCAGGTCCAGAGATCTGGCGCCTCGAAGAAATCGAGGCAGAGGTCTTTCATCGTTTTCGGCCTCTCGGGGCCCTTACCGGGCCTCGGGACCGTCAAAAAACGACTCGGGATGAAAAGCCGGTCCCGGGGAAGTGGTCGAGAGGTCGGGGGCCCGCGTCTCGCAAAAATCGAGACGCCGGATGTCTGGGTGTGTTTATACAGACGTCACGGCACCCAGTTTGTCCATGAGCGCCTGTGGCCAGAACGTGAGATCGGTACTTGGTGTCGGCCTCAGCTGTTGGCCTCTTGGAAACAGGTCGACTTCGCAATCCAAGCCGGGGCCCGGGGCCCCCGCGCCCCCGCGGCCGCGGCGCAGCCCGGCTGCGCCCGCCCGCCCGCTGCGAGTCCTTGTCTGCGAGGCAGCTGTCTGACTACGGTCAAGTGGGGGGTGTCCCTCCACAGGAGGAGTCTGCAAAAATGGTCAACAAAAATAGTCAGGGGACTTTTTTTGGCCTATTTTAGGATATTTCTTGACTATCTGTCATTTTTCTTTCAAAATTCGCCTGTGGGAGGACATGCCCGACCTAAGACTATGGCGGTCTTCGTCATTCTTCCGACTCCTGCTCCTTCCCCTCGCGTTGGATACAAACCGTCTGCGGCAAGCAGCAACGAATCCACCCGGTGAGCGGCAGGCCGGCCTGCGGCGCATCATTTTTGTCGGCAATGATTCTCTTTTCTTGCTGCTTCACCCTGCCTGCAGGGATTTGGTCTTTCTGGGCGCTTCGGCCCTACCCTGCAGCATCCGCGCGGTGCACGACGTAGGCCGTGTTCGTGCCCGTGTCCCAGGGCGGCGGGCTGCTTTTCTCGCGCTCGCTCGATCCCGGGGTCCTTTTCGACTACACGTGAAGAGTGGCCCTTCACGCCGGAGGGACCAGTCGCGAAGGGCGATGCGATAGCATCCGGTCGGGCGTGCCCATCTACAGGAGGAACACCCAACAAAAACAGTCAAACAATAGTCTGGGGGCGAGTTGTCGATTCTTTTAGTCTTATGACCCTGTTTGAAGATTTTCTGATTATTTTTGATGCTTCTCCGAGCAAATCCGCCCGTGCAGTCAACCCGCGTAGAAAGGATGGGCAGCCCTCCCAAGGGTACCCTTGCATCCCTGCCTCCCTGCCTCCCTGGCCCATCCCTGACCACCTTCACTGGCCGCGACCCGCTCGCAGAGCCTCCAGATTGGCGACCAAGGCCCTTGCATACTTCTCGCGCACCCTTACTTTGCGGGTTGACTGTAGGGTTTAATCGGGCCCGTCCCTCTACAGGAGGAATATTCAAGAATAGTCAAAAAATAATATGGAGATTTTTTTTTAGTATTTTTTTGACCATTTTGGAACATTTGTTGAATATTTTTTTGGTTTCGTCGAAAGTCCCCCTGTAGGATAACACGCCCGACGTAACTGCAGGGTGACAGGCCCGACCCAACGACGGCAGCGGCGGCCCTGCGTGCTCGGGCCTGCCTCCCCCCCGGCCTCCCGCGGCCCCCCGCAGGGGGCCGCGCACCGGAGGCCCCACTCCTGCCCCCGGGGGTTTCGGGACGCTCCGGCCTCCTTTCTTAGCCCTGATTCGTGGAAGTCTCGGAGGTGGATAGACCTCCTACCCTGACACGTCGATTAGTGAATTGGCCGTTTTCGGTTCGCGAGAGGGCGTTGCGGCCGTCATTTTTGCGGGTCCAGGTCCGTCGGTTTCGGCCCCAGGCCCTTTTCACTAAGGGGAGGTTTACTAAAGGGAGGTTTGTCCACCGCCGAAAGTCGACCAGTGGCGAGGAAGCATGCTGCCGAACAAATTTCCAGACGTCCCAAAGAGGCTTCGGACATGTTTTGAATACGTGAAAAAACAGGTTTGAGGCATTTTTAGAACAGGTCCTGCACAGTTTAAGCACGTCTCACGTCTTTCATTCAATGATAGGAATGTTAGAGTGTCCCTTGTCATGGCATCCACAAGCTTTGATCGCCAGCAGGAAATTCTCGGAGGCTGCCAGACCTCCTGATCACGCCTTCGCTGGGAAGGGCCGAGCGGGGGGGGGGGCGAGGATGGGGAGGGAACAAAAATGAAAAGAAGAGGAGGAGGTGGAGGAGGGGGGGGAGGAAGACGAGGAGGAGGAGTGCGAGGAGTGCGGGGAGTAGGAGCAGGTGTAGGAAATATGGGACACCCTGACAACTCGATTAGCGAATTTGCCGTTTTCGGTTCGCGAGAGGGCGTCGCGGCCGTCATTTTTGCGGGTCCAGGTCCGTCGGTTTCGGACCTAGGCTTTTTCCGCTAAAGGGAGGTTTACGAAAGGGAGGTTTGTCCACCGCCGAATTTCGAGCACCAAGAAAGTACCGAAACTTGAGGGTTTTCACGTGTCGGGCCCTGGAGGCGATACTCGTTCGACACTGTTTCGATACCTTTCTGGGTGCTCGAACTTATTTCTGGGATGTGGTCCTTAAGTGCGATGGGAGCAACACAGCCCAGGGGTCACTCTTGCGTGCAGCCGATCGTTTCGACGCCTCAGCATCGATTTGCGTGTAGCCGATCAGTTCGACGCCTCAGATCCGATTTGCGTGCAGCCGATCGTTTCGACGCCTCAGATTCGATTTACGTGTAGCGGATCAATTCGACGCCTCAGATTCGACTTGCGTGTAGCCGATCAGTTCGACGCCTCAGATTCGACTTGCGTGCAGCCGATCAGTTCGACGACTCAGATTCGAGCCGGTTCGATCTGGACGGCTGCCGAGTTCGATTCGATCCGGTTTTTGGTTCCGATTCGGGTTCCGACTTCTCGGGAGGCAGACAGCTGGCCTGCCGATTCCCGCCGAGTCGGCTTCCCCCGACTCGGCTGCCGATCTCCACCGAATCGATCCACTTGCATCGCCGATCCGATCCATCGATTCGATTCTGGGCTCTCCTGGTTCGATCACCAGGGTGGGCCCTCTGTGATTGATAATCACGTCGGTGCACTCGCCTTGAGGATTCTGGCGTCGCCGCGGCGGGCGTCGTCGAGGCTTCTTCTGCCCTTCTGCGCCTCGCTCGCCGAGGGCGTGGGCTCAGTGCCGTGAGCGCGCACGGCCCCGAGGCTGGCTCCCGCCCCGCTGCCACGGTTCCCGCAGTCCGCCTCGTGGCAGGCTGACCTCTTCGGCCACCGCCCACCAAACCACCCCAACCGGAGGGTTTCTCCGAAGGGCTTAGGCGACCCGTGCTCCTCCTCCTCCTCCCTCCTCCTCCCTCCTCCTCCTCCTTCTCCTCCTCCTCCTCCTTTTCCTCCTCCTCCTCCTCATCCATCTCCTCCTCCTCCTCCTCCTCCTCCTCCTCCTCTTCCTCCTCCTCCTCCTCCTCCTCTTCTTCCTCCATCTCCCCTTCCCTCCCCTCCTCCACCTCCCTCCTCCTCCTCCTCCTCCTCCTCCTCCTCCTCCTCCTCCTGGGGTCGCCTTCGGCCCCGGGGGAAACCGTGCATCTCCAACCCAACCCGAAGGCCCCAATGTGCCCTCCTTTCCCAGCGGGAGTGTGTCGGGGAACATCGACAAAAACACGTGCGGAACCCGTCCCCCCCCCCAACCCGACATTCGGGTAATCATTCGTTTTTTTTTTTTTTGTTCGCAAGCCCGCCCCCGTCTTGGGGGCCGCCACCGCCTGTCCTTCTCGCACGTGCCGATGCCGCCCAGCCGGCCTGGCTGCCCAGGCCCGTCTTGGGCCCCTGCCGCCGCCGATCCGTTGGGAACCGGCGCCGCCCCCAGCCTTGCAGCTTGTGACGTTCGGCTCCAGCTTCGGATCCCGCGTCTTGCAGGACACCGCCAGAGCGTGCTTCCCCAGCATGCCCTTCTCGTACGCGCTGGTCCCGGCACTGCTGCTGATGACGCTCGGCACCGGCTTCGAATACCGCGTCTCGCTGGAGAGCGCCAGAGCCCGCTGCCGCAGCATGCCTATCTCGCCCGCTCCGCTTCCGGCACTGCAGCTAGGATGGCGCCAGAGCGCGCTGCCGCAGCGTGCCATTTCTCGCATGCGCCGATCCTGGCACTGCCGCCGATGACGTTCGCCTCCATCTGCGGGTTGGGTTGCGGTGGTCTGGTAGGTAATCCTTCTGCCCCTTGCCCAGCCAGCCTCGCCCTCTGCGCGCCCACGCCGCTGTGGCTCCCACCCGCCCGACGTCGCCGCCTCCGCCCGGCGTCCGTGTCGGCCCCGCGCCGCTCCGCCCTCGCCTCCCCGCCTCCTCTCGCTGGCGTCCGCCCCGGCGTCGTGCGCGGCCGCACCCCCGTTCATTGGACCCTCTGTGCCGGTCGCCTTGGCCCCGCCTGCTGGCGCTCCGCTCTCCGTGCCGGCTTTCCCCGCCGGCCCCGCCCCGCTGGGCGCGGCCTTCGCCGCCCCACCGCCCGCTCAACTCTGGCGCGCTCCTTGCCCTGCGCCGCCTCCGCCCGCCCCCCGCCCGCAGCCCGCAGCCCTGGCTTGGAGTGCGAAGTCGACCTGCTCCTAGAAAGCCAACGTCTGGGGCCGATGCCAAGTACCGTTCTCACGTTCTGGCCGCAAGCGCTGATGGACACACTGGGTGCCGTGGCGTCGGAATCCGCGGCCGCTGCGCCCGGCGCAGCACAAGGTCGGAGAACGGCTAGACCCGTCCACAGGATGTTCCTGCTCTGGAGCAGGTCCCACTTGGTGCTCCGAGCCCTGGCCCCGCCGCCCTGGCCTCGCCGCCGCTCGCCCGGCCTCCGCCCAGCTCCCGCCGGCCCGGCCGCCGTTGCTGCCACGGGCCGGTCCCTTCGCTTCTCTTCTGGCGCGCGCGCGTCGGCGAGCTCCCTGGGCGCCATGGAGGTGCCTCGGGCCGCTGCCGCTCGAAGGTGTGCGGGCACGCCGACGAGTCCCAGCGGAGCTGCGTCCCCTTCTCCCTGGGCGAATCTCCGTCGATTCTGCTTGTCGCCATCGGCCTGGGCACCACCGCCGCGGCCGACGGCGCGCAGCTCTGCCCGACTTCGTCCGGCACGCTCACCGTGCTGGCCTCGCCTGCGAGCGGCCCGTGGCCAGTGGAAAGAGCATTTTCTTTTGCGGAGCTGGGCGCCCTGGCGCGGACGGCCGAACGACCCCCGCAGCGGGACACCCTGGCAACACTGTTGCCGCCGCAAAAACTGCTCGTTTCACGCTGGTGCCGCGCAGAGGCGGCGCCGAACAGACTGCGCCGCGCACGCTCGCGCGCGCCGAAGGCACTTTGGAAGTACGCGGCGGGACGCGGGCCCCTTGCTGATCCCCGTCGCCCCTCCCGCGTCCTCGGGGGCAGGGCCCCCGCTGCCGCGCCCCGTCCAGGCCCCGAGGCCGCGGGCCACAAGCCGCGGGCGCCGAGGCGCCACGCCTTCGGCCGCAGCGATGGCCTGGGCGTGGAGGGTTTCTCCGAAGGGCTTAGGCGACCCCTCCTCCTCCTCCTCCTCCACCTCCTCCTCCTCCTCCTCCTCCTCCTCCTCCTCCTCCTCCTCCTGTTCCTCGGGTCGCCTACGGCCCCGGGGGAAACCGTGCATCTGGGCGATCCTCTTGCCGCCGCCCTGGTCCAACGTCGCCCTCAAAGGCCCAGCCGTCGCCGTGCTCACCGCGGCCTGGGCGGCCCTCGCCGCGAGAGCCGGGCGGTCGTTTTTTTTTTTTTTTTTTTTTTTTTGTTGTTCTCTCTCTCTCTCTCTCTTCTTCGTGGCGATGCCCTCCCGCAGGCACAGCCCTGGCAACCCGCCCTTCGCGTGTCCACGACGGGGACCTCCAGGCGCACCCGCACCAGGGGCTTCTGCCGCGACCCAGCCTGCGGGCCGATTGGGCCCCTTTAGCGTGACGCTGTCGCTCGCATGCCGGGCCCTTCGGCGCCCTCGCGACGCTGTCGCTCGAGGCGCACAGGCGCCCTCGGCTTCGGCGCCGCGGACGGCGCGGAACCGACGTTTCTACCAGTGGCGTCCGTGCAGGCCCGCGCTCTTCCGCCTGCGGGCGCGGGACCTTCCATCTGGTCGTCCAAGCGGATGCCGTCTCGGCGATCGGACCGGTGCCGTCCATGATGATTTTTCCCCCGCAGACACGCCCAACTGCCTGTGCCACCAGCGCGCTTCCCCCGACCGCCCCGACGTCGCCATGCGCCATCCCTCTGGGAGGCCAGGCCCTCTCGGGCTCGTCAGGCAGCCCGCGCGCTTCTGCGCGGCGCTCGTGGTCCTTCGATGGCAGGGCCGCTGCCTGCCTCCCACGGCCGACCCATAGGTTCGGCAACATCCTGGAACCCGTAGGGTATGATCAAGAGCATCATCGTTCAAGAAACCTGTGCCAGATTTCTGGGAGTTTCCTAGAACAGACCTGGGCCAAGTGTTCGTGTTCACGCTGGAGGGGCGAACGCTTGAGAAACTGGGCCAGCTTTCCAGCAAGCTCGTTAGGGAACGCTGGCCCAGCTTTTCGGGAGGATGTTTCTTAATCAGATGCTCGGCTGTATTTGCCTTCTCACCCACAGTGCAGGTCCCACCATCGCGTGGCGGAGGGCGGTGGCACACGCCAGCGGCAGGTCATATACACCGATGACAATGCCGTCGGGGCGCTCGGGGCGGTTCTGCGCGCGTGCAGACACTTGGTATACACCGCCCCTCCTGTGTCAGCAGTGCCGACCAGCCTCACGCTCCAGTCCCCGGCCACCGACGTCTACGGGCTCACGCATCATCCTGGTGCTCTCGACGCCCTGGCTGAGTCTAGGCCGTGCCATCCCCCAGCGGTCCCCGACTCCCGTGCTCGCTCTGGGTCGACCGCGGCACTGGCGGCCCCGCCCTCTGCCACGCCGACGGATGCGGCAGCTCTCTCGGGGGGGTTGGCGTACCGCGACGGCACGCCGCACTGCTGCGCGACGCCTCTCGCCCGCCCCCCTTGCGGGCGACCCCGACCGCCCGCGTGACGACTGCAGGTCATCAAGGCGGGCCCCGCGAGAAGAGCGGCCGGCTCGGCGCCAGCGGCAAGCCCACCGCTTTCGGCTGTTTTTTTTTTTTTTGCGGCCCGTCGGGCCGCAGGCGCGGGCGCGCCCTTCGAACGGCGGGGAGGAGAGGGGGCCTCTGGGCTGCGTCGTCTTCCATGGCGGCCGCCGCGGCCGTCTCCGGCTCTTCGCTGGGCTTCCACTCTGCAGCGAGACGGCATTTGCTCGGAGCTCGGAGGAGCCGGCGGCGCAGCGTCGGCTGGGCCTGCCCGCGGTGCTGCGGGCACTTGCGGCGCACCAGCACCGAGGAAGTTGCCCTCGTGCTCCACGCCTGTCCAGCGGAGATCTGTCCCTGTCCTGGATCCTTCTTTTGCCATTCTCTCTCTCTCTCTCTCTCGCCTCCGTGCTCCTGTCCCCGTCCGCCTTTCTCCCTCGTGCGTCCTCCCTCCTCTCCTCTCGTTTCTCCTTTCTTCGTCCTCCCCTCCTGAACTTCAACTTGCCTTCCCAAGCCGTTCTGTCTCGTGCTGGTTTGGCCCATGGCCCATGGCCTATTGGGATGCTGGGCATTCGACGAGTACCCGGCCAGGCGCCTCTTCTTTCGAGGTGACCACAGGGAGGCTTGTGACGACAAATCACTGGACTGTCGCGCTGCGCTTGTTCCGCGAAGTGCCCAAACGGCGCGCGAAAGCCAACTTAGGCCACTACATTGCGACCGTCAGCGCATGTGGAAAAGGCGGGCAATGGCGATGGGCGTTGTCTCTACTCGGCGAAATAGTTGAAGCAAAGTTGGAGGGCAACGTCATCAGCTACAACGCTCGCATAAGCGCGTGCGGGCGAGGGAAGCAGTGGAGGGTTTATCCGAAGGGCTTGGGCGACCCGTCCTTCCTCCTCTTTTCTCCCCCTCCTCCTCCACCTCCTCCTCCTCTCTCCTCCCCCTCCTCTCTCCTCCTCCTCCTCCTCCTCTTCCTCCTCCCCCTCCTCCTCCTCCTCCTCCTCCTCCTCCTCCTCCTCCTCCTCGGGTCGCCTACGGCCCTGGGGGGAACCGTCCAGGAAGCAGTGGCAGCGAGCTCTGTCGCCGCTCCGCGAAATGTTGGCAGCGAAGTGCGATCCAGACGTCATGCCTGCTACGAGGCCTTGGCCTGCGCGTGCCGAAAAGACGTCTGGGGGCCCTCCCAGGCGGGTCAGGAGGAGGAGGAGGAGGACGAGGAGGAGGAGGAGGAGGAGGAGGAGGAGGAGGAGGAGGAGGATGAGGATCAGAAGGAGGAGGAGGAGGAGGAGAAGCAGGAGGAGAAGCAGGAGGAGGAAAAGGAGGAGGAGGAGGAGGATGATGATGATGAGGAGGAGACGGAGGAGGAGAAGGCGGAGGGCGGCGGAGTAGGAGGAGTAGGAGGAGGAGGAGGAGGAGGAGGAGGAGGAGAAGAAGGAGGAGGAGAGGAGGAGGAGGAGGTGGAGGAGGAGAAGGAGGAGGAGGAGGAGGGTCCTCGGAGCCCCGCGCTGGGCCCGGCGAGACCCCGAGCCTCCCCGGAGGCGGGTCGGGGTTGCCCTGGATGCCTTCAAGATAGCCCAGCACACGGCCTTAAGGATGGCCCAAGATGGCGTTCGGACAGCCCAGCAGGGCCTCGGGGATGGCCGAGCAGCACGGCCTCCTCACAGCTCCGGAGGCCCCGAAGTCGGCCCAAGGGGGCTCCGAGAGGCCTTTTCGGAATGCCCGAGGCGGGCACGTCAACTATCTCTCTGTATGTGTATTGATGCACAAGTGTATATACATACATACACATATATATACACACATGCACTTGTCTGTATATACACAGATATGTATGCATGTCTGTATGTATGCATATATGCATACATGCATACATGCATGTATGCATGTATGTATGCATGCATGCATGCATGTATGCATATATCGATGTATGTATGTATGTATGTATGTAAGTCAGTGTGTGTCTGTCTGTCTGTCTGTCCGTCTGCCTGCCTGCCTGTATGCATGCATGCATGTATGTACGTACGTATGTATGTATGCATGCATGCATCTATGCATGTATGCATGTATGCATATATATATATATATATATGTATATGTGTATATATGTATGAATGTATGCTTGTATGTATGTATGTATGTATGTATGTATGTATGTAGGTATGCATGTATATGTGTGTGTATGCATGCATGCGTGTGTGTATGTATGTACGTATGTATGTATGTATGCATATATGTATGTATGTATGCATGCATGTATGCATGTATGCATGTATGCATGTATGTATGTATGCATGCATGTATGTATGTATGTATGTATGTATGTATGTATGTATGTATGTGTGTGTGCATGTATATATGTATGTATGTATGTATGTATGTATGTATGTATGTATGTATGTATGTATGTATGTATGTTGTATGTATGTACGTATGTACGTATGTACGTATGTACGTATGTATGTGTATATATATATGTATGTATGTATGCATGTATATATATATATATGTACGTATATACGTATGCATGTAATTATGCATGTATACAGGCATGCCTGCATGTATGTATTTATGCATGCATGCATGTATTTAAGCACGCATGTATGTATGCATGCACGCATGCGTGCATGCATGCATCTAGGTATGTATGTATGTATGCATGCATGCATGCATGTATGCATGTATACACATACCTATATCTATATGTATATATATTTGTATATATATATATATATATGCATATATATATACATATATATCTATATTTATGTGTGTATCTGCACACTTGCCATTCCATTCCATTGCAAATGCATAGATATTATCAGGTATTTTCAGTTGTTTGGAGGATTAGCGTTCTCGCCTTTGGGGCCCCCGACGGCCCAAGACGGCCCCAGAGGCCTCCAAGATGGCCTCACGTAACCCAAGAGGCCCCCAATAGGCCCCCACGAGGACCCCCAGCATTGCCAAATGGGGGCCCCGTGACGGTCCTCAAAGGGGCCCGAGCGGGTCCTGGCGGCCTCCAGGGTCGCCTGAGACATCTCCAGAACGGCCCAAGACAGCTTCCAGATAGTCCACGAGGGCGTCCAGACGGCCCAACATGGCCCTAAGATGGCCCGATACGGCCTCAAGACGGCTCTGGGGGCCCCGAAGTCGGCCCAAGAGGGCTCCAAGAGGTGTCTCAGGAGGGTCCGAGGATGGCACACTCATCGATTTGCCAACAGTTTTTGAAGGACTTTGGCGTTCTCGCCTTTTCGGGTTTCCTACACGGTCCAAGAGTGCCCCAGAGGCCTCCAAGATGACCTCCACATAGCTCCAGAGGCCCCGAAGAGACTCCGTGGCAGTAGAGCACGGGTAAACACCAGGGGTCGACTTCAACTGTGTTTTGGCGATTTCGTGGTGGGCCGTTCTCGTTTCGATTTCGTTTTGCAGTAAAGGCTGATTGAAGACAAAACGAGGGAAAACGACAACAAACCGGCAACGAAAAACACTGTCTAGGGCGATCCCTGGTACACACCAGTCTAGCCTACAATACATCCTACAATGCCGGGAGCAGCGCGTGGTGCACTGCTCTGGTGGCAGCGCCCCTGGCGGCCTGCCAGGAGGGCCCGCTGGAGGGCCTGCGCCTCCCAGACGGCCCAAGCGAGTCCAAGAGGCCTCCACGTTCGCCGAAGATGCCTCCGAGACGGCCGATGACGGCCTCAAGATGGCCCAAGATGGCGTCCAGACGGCCTCAGAGGGCCCAAGACAGCCTAGGCGGGCCTCCAGACGGCCGCAATGCCTTCGAAAAGGCTCCCACAGCGCTCCAAGAGTGCGCCCAGCAGGGCCTTCCGATGCAACAATATGGTGCTTTCGAGCGTACCCGACTTTGGGGCCCTTGCAGCGTCCACGACGGCCCAACAGCTCCCAAGATCGCCCCAGGCAGAAGATCCCAGCGCGGCTCCAGAGAGCCCTAGACTGCTCAAGATGGCCCCCTCAGAGAGCTCCATCGAGGAGGCGGAGGACGAGGAGGAGGAGGAGGAGGCGGAGGAGGAGGAGGAGGAGGAGGAGGAGGATGAGGAGGAGGAGGAGGAGGAGGCGCCCAAGACGACCCAAGATGGCCCAGAGACCGGCCCCAAGAGGCCTCCCAGGTGCCAGCCGGAGGCGGCTCCACAGGGCCGCCCGTGGCGGCCCGGGGCCCTCCTGGCCATGCGCCTGGGAGCTGGGCCAGTGCTGGTAGCGGGCAGCGCGGTGCTGCCCGCCTAGCCTTGAGTCGGGCCTGTCCCTCTACAGGAGGAAAGCTTAGTCAAAAAATCGTATGGGGACGATTGGACTATTTTTCATTATTTCGGGTGTTTTTTTTTTTGACTATTTTCTATTTCTGCCCCAAAAAATCTGTCTGTAGGGGGACATGCCGTACCCAAGCCAAGCCATAGACAAAAGGCAAGGCCGCAGGTGCCCTGGCAAGGGAAGGCGGTCCGCCTCGGTCACACTGCCAGGGCACCTGCGGATTTGCTTCACGCGTACACACCAGTCTCTATTACAATGCAGGGGCAGAGGCGCCCAAGACGGCCCCGGGCGGCCCCAAGTCGGCCCTAGCGGCACCCAAGACGGCCCAAGGGAGCCCCAAGAGGCCCCCAGGAGGCCGAAAGGTGCCCCAGGGGCGCCGCAGGAGGCGTCCATGAGGCCGAAAAGAAGCTCCGAGAAGCTCCCGAACTATCCCTTGGAGAATGCGGTGCACCAGGGGGACCTGAAGGTCATGGGCGAAGTCCACGGGTTCGCCCTAGTCAGCTACAACGCCGGGATCAGCGCGTGTGGGCAAGGCGAGCAGTGGGATCACGCTCTGTGTCTTCTCGGCGAGCTGAGGGAGGCGAAGTTGGAGCCGAGCGCTACCAGCTACAACGCCGGGATCAGCGCGTGCGAGAAAGGCCGGCAGTGGCAGCGGGCGCTGGCTCTGCTTGAAGAGATCAAGGGGGCGATGCTTCAGCCTGACGTGATCTATGCTACAATGCAGGGCCCCGCGAATGTGAAAAAGGCGATTCGGTCCAAAATGGCGTAGCAGGCCCGTGCGAGCCCCAGCAGGCCCTGGCGCGCTCCGAGACGATCCCAGATGGCCCAAGAGCGCTCCGAGACGCCCCCAGAGGCCTTCACGAGGGCCCCAAGACGGCCCAAGAGGGCTTCCGAAAAGGTCCAAGAGCGCTCCAAGACGCCCAAGAGCTTCCCGACGGCCCAAGAGGCCTCCCAAGACGCTCCAAGTGGGCTCCAAGACGAGCCCCAAGAGAGCCGAACAAGGACAAATCGTCCCAATCCTCAGGGGAAACGTGCATTTTTGCAATTCCAGCGCTTTGCGTCCGCAACGCGTCCAAGACGGCCATACAGGCCCCCAATATCGCCCCAAGACGCCCCAAGAGGGCCTCCAGGGGGCCCCAGGACGGTCCCAGGCGGCTCCAGGACAGTCCAAGAGGCGCCCCGGACAGCCCAAGAAGGCTCGAAATACGACCCAAGACGGGCCCGAGACAGCCCTAGAGGCGCCCAAGACCGCCCTAAACGCCTTGAGACGGCCCAAGAGGCGCCCAAGACGGCCCCAAGAGGCCCAAAGGAGGCCTCCAAGTTCTTCCAAGAGACGTTCAAGAGGGCTCCCAGAAGCAAAATTCGTCCTAGTCCCAAGGGAAGACGCACAATTTTAACATAGATCGCCCCAAGACGCCCCGAGAGGGCCTCCAGTGGGCCCCAGGACGGTTCAAGGCGGCCCCAGGACAGCCCAAGAGGCACTCAGGGCAGCCCAAGAGGGCTCGAAGAGCGGCCCAAGGCGGGCCCGAGACAGCCCTAGAGGCGCCCAAGACCGTCCTAAACGGCCGAAGACTGCTCCAAGAGGCGCCCAAGACCCAAGAGGCCTCCAAGAGGCCCAAAGGAGGCCTTCAAGCCCCTCCAAGAGACATCCAAGAGTGCTCCCAGAAGCAAAAGTCGCCCCAAACCTTGGGAAAACGCGCAACTTTAACAGATTCGCTTTCCTCGTGTCCACGGCGCCCACGACGGCCATGCAGGCCTCCAAGATCGCCCCAAGACGCCCCAAGAGGGCATCCAGCGGGCCTGGAACGGCCCCAGGCGGCCCCAGGACAGCCCAAGAGGCGCCCGGACAGCCCACGAGGACTAGAAGAAGACGGGCCCGAGGCAGCCCTAGAAGCGACCAAGACCGCCCTAAACGGCCTAAGACTACCCAAGAGGCGCCCAAGACGGCCCCAAGAGGTCCCAAGAGGCCCAAAGGAGGCCTCCAAGCCCCTCCAAGAGACGTCCAAGAGGGCTCCCAGAAGCAAACATCGCCCCTAACCTTTTTGGATTTTAACAAATTCGCTTTCCTCGTGGCCACGGCGCCCACGACGGCCATACATGCCCCCAAGTTCGCCCCAAGACGCCCCAAGAGGGCCTCCAGGGGGCCCCAGGACGGTCCCAGGCGGCTCCAGGACAGTCCAAGAGGCGCCCCGGACAGCCCGTGAGGGCTCGAGGAGCGTCCCAAGACAGGCTCGAGACAGCCCTAGAGGCGCCCAAGACCGCCCTAAACGGCTTAAGACGGCCCAAGAGGCCTCCAAGCCCCTCGAAGAGACGTCCAAGAGGGCTCCCAGAAGCGAAAATCGCCCCTAACCCTTGGGAAAACATGTAATTTGAAACATGTTCGCTTTCCTCGCGTCCACGGCGCCCACGACGGCCATACAGGCCCCCAAGATCGCCCCAAGACGCCCCAAGAGGGCCTCCAGGGCCCAGGACGGTCCCAGGCGGCCCCAGGACAGTCCAAGAGGCGCCCGGGACAGCCCACGAGGGCCAGAAGAAGACTGGCCCGAGGCAGCCCTAGAGGCGCCCAAGACCGCCCTAAACGGCCTAAGACTACCCAGGAGGCGCCCAAGACGGCCCCAAGAGGCCCCCAAGAGGCCCAAAGGAGGCCTTCAAGCCCCTCCAAGAGATGTCCAAGAGGGCTCCCAGAAGCAAACATCGCCCCAAACCTTGGGAAAACGTGCAATTTCAACATATTCGCTTTCCTCGTGTCCACGGCGCCCACGACGGCCAGACAGGTCCCCAAGATCGCCCCAAGACGCCCCAAGAGGGCCTGCAGGGGGCCCCAGGACGGTCCCAGGCGGCCCCATGACAGTCCAAGAGGCTACAAGGGCTAGACGAAGACGGGCCCGAGGCGGCCATACAGGCGCCCAAGACCGCCCTAAACGGCCTAAGACTGCCCAATGGGCGCCCAAGACAGCCCCAAGAGGCCCCCAAGAGGCCCAAAGGAGGCCTTCAAGCCCCTCCAAAAGTCCAAGAGGGCTCGCAGAAGCAAACATCGCCCCAAACCTTGGGAAAACGTGCAATTTCAACATATTCGCTTTCCTCGTGTCCACGGCGCCCAAGACGTTCATACAGGCCCCCAAGATCGCCCCAAGACGCCCCAAGAGGGCTTCCATGGGGGGCCCAGGACGGCCCCAGGCGGCCCCAGGACAGTCCAAGAGGCGCCCAGGACAGCCCACGAGGACTAGAAGAAGACGGGCCCGAGGCAGCCCTAGAGGCGCCCAAGACCGCCCTAAACGGCCTCAGACTACCCAAGAGGCGCCCAAGACGGCCCCAAGAGGCCCCCAAGAGGCCCAAAGGAGGCCTTCAAGCCCCTCCAAGAGACGTCCAAGAGGGCTCCCAGAAGCAAACATCGCCCCAAACCTTGGGAAAACGTGCAATTTTAACATATGGTTTGTGCTTGCACGTGAAGGAAGTCAAGAGGGGTTTTCATTATGTCGCCCCTTTGGCTCCGCTCTCTCTTGCATCGCATAGCTTCTCTGGTCGAGAGTCGATGGATGGGGTCGCCATCCCTGGTGGGGCGGCCGCGCTGCCGGCCTGGGTGGTGCTGGCGCTGGAGGCTGCGGCTTACCTTCGGCCAGGGTGGGGCCCGGCGCAGGCGGCCTGCCCTGACCTCTCGTGCCCCGCCTGTCCTGCGTGTCCAGAAGCGGCGGCCTGCCCAGAGGCCGCGGCCTGCCCGGCTTGCGAGCCGCCTCCCTGCGCGGCTTGCCCGGCCTGCGAGCCGCCGCCGTGTGCGGCCTGCCCGGCCTGTGAGGCGGAGGCGTGCCCGGCGGCGTCGTCGGGCGAGAAGGCGGCTGAGAAGCTCGCTGGAGCGCTGCTCGGAGGCCTGGTGCACTGGCTGGTGGGGAAGGTGTTCGCTCGCAGGCATGGCGGCGCTCGTGGGGTGGTTCCGCGGCGTCGTGGGGCGGGAGTGGTGGACTAGAGCGCTCCCAGCGGAGCGCGGGGTCTGCCGAATCGCCGACGACGACGACGACCACGAGCGGGTGCTGCTGCATTACGTGGCGGAGGGCGAACGGGTCATCCTGTCCCCAGAGGGTGGCATCTACGCGGAGGACATGAGCTGTGGTAGCGCCGAGACCGGGCCTGCCCGATCCTTCCTGCTGGCGCTGCAGATGAGCAGGATGCGGAGGCTGTATCGCTTCGAGGAGGCGCTGGGGCCCGAGAAGCGGGCCGATGCGTTGACGCGGGGCCGTCAGGCGGCGCTGGATGTAGAGGCGGCGTTGCCTGAGCCGAGGGAGGCCGGGGCCGTGAGCGGCCAGCGGGTCTCGCGGCAGGAGGCCGCTGGCAATCTGTTGGCCGCGGAGCGGGGCTGCCTGCTGCGCCTGGGCGTGGCCGTGGCTCTCCTGGGCGGGACGCTGCTGGAGGCTCCTGCTGTGGGTCATGCTTGGGTCGGCCGCAGCGGCGGGCCCGGCGTCGCGATCGGGGCGGAGGTCGGCGTGGCGAAGACCGAAGGCCTGAGCTTCGAGGACGGGCCCGAGCCGTTCGGTGTGCTGAGGGCCGCCGACGGTGGCACGGGGCGATTCGGCCGGCTGGACGCGGGGTGGGTCCCTGGGCGCCTGGCCGAAGAGAGTGCATTCTGGCATGATCTAGGCAGGGGCCAGGCGCGTGCCATGGGCCCCGAGCGCCGACGCGCTGCGGCCGCGGCGCCACTCGAGGATGAGGAGCCCGCCGAGCCCATGGGCGGCACGGCTACGCCCGGGCTGGCGCCGCCGCCCCTGGCGGAGCCGCTGGGCGAGCAGCGTGACGCCCTCGCCCGCGCGCTCGGGGGCGTCTACGACGAGCAGGGCGGACGGATCAGACGATGGTGGGACGTGGTAGGCGAGTCGAGGCAGGGGCGCCGCCCAGGCGCACAGGTGGGCGGACCGCCTGGGGCTCTCCACAAGTGCAAGTACATGGGGAGGCACGGTGGCGACCCGCGCCTCTGGGCCGACCTCGCCATGCGCGTGAGGGGCCTTGGGCAGAATGACTGCGTGGTGCACAAGCTGAGGACGATCGTGGAGGCCTTGTACCAGGGCTTGTTATGTGACCAGCTGAACATGAGCGGCCTTATGATGGTGGAGGAGATGACTCGCCGCGTGACCGCCATGGTGGAAGCCTACGCAGACCCGCCCAAGCCGAGCTGGAGGAACGCGCGCATCTTCGCGGACGTGAGCTCGGACAAGGACGTCTCGGGGCCAGAGCTCAGGGGCTACATCCACCGGCGGGCGAAGAAGCCGCACGAGGTGGAGCAGGCGCAGAGTCGGGCGTGCACGCTACGCGGGGCGCCTACAGGGACCGTCGGCGGAGCAGAAGGAGCTGGAGGCGACGCAGCAGGTGCGGGGCGTGGTGGCGGCCGAGGCGGCCGCGGGCGCGGCCGGGCCAGGGGCGTCGCCTCCGCGGGGCCATGACGGCCCCCGGGCCCGGGGGGGCCAGCCCCTCCCCCGGGCCCTTTTTGCCGGGGCACGACGGTGGCCGCCTGCCGCCCTCGCGTGGAGCCCGCAGCTTCCTGCCGCTCCCGCTGCTGGGCGACGCTGGCCGCCGAATTCGCGGCAGGTCTGGCAGAGCGAGGCAGTTCGGTCGTGAGAATCGGATTGCGCTGGAGGTCAACGGTATCGTCGATGCCGTTAACTGGATGTCGGGGTGCAACTCGCTTCCTGGCCCAGCCAATGACATGCAGCGGGATGTACTTGCGCGCTTCGAGGGCCTCGTTCGGGGCCGGCAGCCGGACGCCAAGTTGCAGGAGCCGCAGGCGGCCCTCCGGGAGCTGCTGCGGGGCCGCTCGCCATATGACGGGCGCAGCGGCCCGACGACGGTCGCCTCCTACAGTGCAGGGCTCGTCAGCATGCCGACGGACGTGAGCGACTGCCCGCGTCTTGAGGACCTCTTGCCTGGCGAGGCCCTTACCTTCCTGCAGGAGCGCCAAGAGCGCATGTTGCGAGAATCACCCTTGCCGACCGACGTCGAGCCATACTTCGACTCGGTCCTCAAGTTCAACCACAAGGAGTACCGCGGCCTGGTGCGCCGGCTGCTGTCGGCTGGCATTCTGGGGTGGACTCTAACACCGAAAGAGAGAATTGGGATGTTCTTTGTGTGGAAGGATGGGCGGCGCCGACTTCGCCTCATAGTCGACGCCCGCCGTGCGAACGCCCACTTCAGGGATCCTCCTGGGGTGGAGCTTTTGAGCAGCGAGGGCCTCGCCAGAATCGAGGTGCACATGCCAGACGCGGGCTTCTCAAGTTACGAGGACCTCCGCGCTGCGCTGGAGGCGCAGCAGGTGTGCATCGGCATGGCGGACGTGAAGGACTGCTTTCATCGGATGCGTATTGATTCGGCCCTCTCGCAATACTTCTGCCTGCCGCCGGTCAAGGCTGGGGCTTTCGGCGTGACCGAAGTCGAGGGGGCCAAGGTGCAGACGTCGACGGCCATCTACCCTTGCTGGCAGGTCCTGCCCATGGGCTTCAGCTGGTCCCTCTACTTCGCCCAGCGGGCCAACGAGGAGGTGAGCCGCCGCAGCAGCGCGCTCCTCTGGGGGCCCAGTCTTTCAGACCATGGGCCACCGCTCGTGTTCGCGCCTGGCAGGGCGTCCCAGGAGGTCAGGCACTACGTGTGCGTTGACAACTTGGGGGTCTTCTCGCTATTCTCTGAGCTCGTGAGCGGCGTGATGAACCAGCTGACAGGCGAGTTCGCCGAGCTGAACCTACTGTTGCACAAGGACGAGCTGGTGCCGGGCAAGGCGGTAGCGCTGGGCACGGAGATCGACGGGGGCCAGTTGCGCACTCGTGTGACCAGTGATCGGTTCTGGCGCTGCCGCCAGGCCGTGCGAGGCCTCCTAGCCCGCCGCCGTGTCAAGGGGTGGGCCGTGGAGGCAGTGCTGGGCCACCTAACCTTCTGTGGCCTCTGCTCGCGCGGCACCTTGTCGGCCTTCAATTCAGTTTACGGCTCTGTGCGAGCCCACTACGACGAGGCGGCCGTGCTATGGACCGAGGCGCGGCGAGAGTTGGCCGCCTTCAGCTCCCTGATGTACTTCCTGGAGTCAGATTGGTGGCTGCCTTGGAATCCGTTGGTGCAGCAGTCAGATGCCAGTCTTCACGGCTACGGACTGGCAAGGGCTTTCTGGCCGCGGGAGCTGGTGGAGTCAGTCGGGCGCGTGCCTGAGCGAGCCCGCTTTCGCCGGCGCTGCGCGCACAGTGCTCGAGAGGCTGCGCTCTGTGCAGCTGGTTTCAGCATGAGCGAGAGTGGAAAATGGATACTCAAGGGCCTTCCTGAAGATGAGGAGGAGCTGGGCCAGTGGGACTCTGTGAGGGACTTCCCGGAGGTGCCCGCCCAGGGGCTCCGCGCAGGTCTGTGGGAGCCCTGCTTCGCGAGAGCCTGGCAGCACCCTGAGGGCATCTTGACCTTGGAGGCCCGAGCCCTGGTCAGCAGCATACATCGTATCGCCACCACGGTCTTTGGGTCCCACATACGTCAGTTGCTGCTCTGTGACAATATGTCGGTCGTGCTAAGCTTCAATCGAGGGAGGAGCTCGTGTTTCAACTTGTTGGTCCGGATTCGTCGATTTCACGCTGTCTGTCTGAGCCGAAATATTCGTTGTTCGATTCGTTGGATACCCAGTGAGCTCAACTGTGCCGACCTTCCCTCACGGCTATTTGATCCTGACGGCGCAAAGTCCACCCTTCTGGCTGAGCTGTTGGAGCTCGAGGGCTCCCAGGCGGGCCCAGGGCGGGCTCCCGCCTGGTCCGCACCTGAGCGGGCGGCCGGTGGCGCCGCGGCCCGCGATGCTGCCTGTGCGCCCGCGGGCGCCAGACGGGCGGGGCCGCTGTCGGGGCCCCCGGCAGGCCAGACGAGGCGCGAGGCCAGGGACGGGGCGCCGGCGCACACGGCAGCTGGCGCCGTCTCGCCTGGGGCCTGGCCTGAGGCCGTCAGCCCACGGCCAGGAGGCGAGATGCACGCGGCAGCTTGCCCCTGCGCCGCCAGTAGCGCCGCAGCCGCCGCCGGCAGCTCGGCGGGAGCATCAGCTGTGCGAGTCGGAGCTCCTGAAGACAGCGGTGCTGAGCCGTTCCCTGCCGCGGAGCCTGGGGCAGATGGCGGAGGACCTGGGGAAGGTGCCTGTGCCAGCGGAGCCCGCCCAGGGAGCGCGAGAGAGCGTCGGCTCCTCCGACAGCGGGAGCTCCGAGCCCGAGGTCGTGACCGGCGCCGCGCGGCAGCGCAGGCTCGCGCAGTCGCAAGAGTGCCTTGCCCGCCACTACGGGATGACCACCGGCGAGGAGGGGTTCTCTTACCTGGAGCGGGGGGCCGTGCGGACCCCGTCGCTGCGCGAGTACCAGAGGGCCTGGGACGGATGGCGGGACTTTGCCCGTCGGAGCTGGCCCCCGGTGAACATTGGCGAAGTCACAAAGAGCAGGGACGACTCCATGGTAGCCTCGGCGTTGGTGAGCTACCTGACCGGGCTGCACCAGGCTGGGACTCACCTCTCCTGGGCCGAGAAGTTGATGGCTGGCGTCCTGCACTTCAACCCCGACATGTCGAGCTACGGCGCCCGGCGCCTCCCCCAGGGCTGGAGTTTCTGGACCCTGAGGCTCCCCCCGGAGGAGGAAGGCCTGCGGGAGAAAGCGGGCCTGGTGGACGTGTCGCTAGAGTTAGACTCGCCCTGGATTCGCTTCTTGGACCCTGTGCTGCGTCAAATGAAAATGGAGAAACACCCCGAATACCTGTGGAACTTCACGTGCCCAGAGTACTGCAAGATGTTCAGCCTACGCCTCCAGGACCTGCCAGTAAGAGCCAAGTTGGTGCCGTATCAGATTCGCCTTTCAGGGGCCTCGGTATACATGGCGAGGAGGTGGAGGCGGCTGGCCGACGTGCAGAAACGCAGGCAGTGGAAGGCCAACCGCAGCGTCGTCCGCTACGAGAAGCACGCACGCCTGGCAGCCACGTGGACAACTCGGAGTTGCGCGCAGCAAAATGTGTTCCTGGTCTGCGGGGCTCAGCTCGCGGACATCATTTTGGATCGCGCCTCGCCGGTCGACTTGCGGGAGCTCGACCACGCCTGACTGGCCAATATGTGGCCGACTGCTTCAGTGGCAAAGGAGGCGTGGGTCGCGCCGCAATGGCAATGGGCGTACCCGCCAGGTTCTGGGACGCGCTGCGCGGGCCAGGCGGCGACCTTACCCGACGAAAGGTCCTGCGAGGCTTGTGCTCCGACATCGCTGCAGGCCGCGTCTTGGCCGTGATGCTGGCACCGCCTTGTGGGCCCTGGACCACCGCTGCCGACCGAGTGGGGGCCATCCGCTCGGCATCGCAGCCCTGGGGACTCCCGCGACAACTTCTGAGTACAAAACAGCTTGCTCGCCTGGCATCGGGCAATAAGACCATGCGTGCCGCGCTGTCCGTCATCAGATGTTGCGAAAATTTTAAAGTCCCCTGCATACTTGAGCATCCTGTGAATTCACGCGTTTTCGTCACGAGAGAGGTTCTGGGGGTTATAGAACGGGGGGCCGTAGTAAGATGTCTCGATCAGTGCCAGGAGGGTGCTCGCTGGCGCAAACGAACAAGATTTTTGTGTCTAAACATAGACGCCCAGGATAGCAGCTGTCTCGATCGTCGGTGTTGTCAGATCAACGGAGTTTGTAACAAGTCTGGCCGTCAACACATCGTGCTTGAGGGCAACGCCCCGAATGGTGCGAAATGGACCGCTATCGCTGCCGCCTATCCGCCAGCCCTCAATAGGAAGCTTGCTCAAGTCCTTTTGAGTGAATGGCGCGCGTCTTTATATAATCGCCCTTGCCCACCCACCCAGTAAACATTCTTGGGAACGGCTTGGGTTGACGGTGCCTCACAGCTGAGCGCCAGGACGCGCAGCCGTTCGTTCATCTGTGTCCCCGCCTTGAAAAGATCTCGGGACGTCCTGGTTTGTGCTTGCACGTGAAGGAAGTCAAGAGGGGTTATCATTATGTCGCCCCTTTGGCTCCGCTCTCTCTTGCATCGCATAGCTTCTCTGGTCCCCCGCCCCCCCGAACCCTCTCGAGCATGCGTGCACACACATGCTCTGTCTCATTTTTCTCTCTGTGGTTGACGGTGCCTCACAGCTGAGCGCCAGGACGCGCAGCCGTTCGTTCATCTGTGTCCCCGCCTTGAAAAGATCTCGGGACGTCCTTCGCTTTCCTCGTGTCCACGGCGCCCAAAACGTTCAGACAGGTCCCCAAGATCGCCCCAAGACGCCCCAAGAGGGCTTTCATGGAGGGCCCCAGGACGGTCCCAGGCGGCCCCAGGACAGGCCAAGAGGCGCCCAGGACAGCCCACAGCCCTACAGTCGCCCGAGTCCGCCCTAAACGGCCTAAGACTACCCAAGAGACGTCCAAGACGGCCCCAAGAGGCCCCCAAGATGCCCAAAGGAGGCCTTCAAGCCTCTCCAAGAGACGTCCAAGAGGGCTCCCAAAAGCAAACATCGCCCCTAACATTGGGAAAACACGTAATTTGAACATATTCGCTTTCCTCGTGTCCACGGCGCCCACGACGGCCAGACAGGCCCCCAAGATCGCCCCAAGACGCCCCAAGAGGGCCTCCAGGACGGCCCCAGAACGGTCCCAGGCGGCCGCAGGACAGCCCAAGAGGCGCCCAGGACAGCCCGCGAGGGCTAGAAGAAGACGAGCCCGAGGCAGCCCTACAGGCGCCCAAGACCGCCCTAAACGGCTTAAGACTGCCCAAGAGGCGCCCAAGACGGCCCCAAGAGGCCCCCAAGAGGCCCAAAGGAGGCCTTCAAGCCCTCCAAGGGACGTCCAAGAGGGCTCCCAGAAGCAAACATCGCCCCAAACCTTGGGAAAATGCGCAATTTTAACAAATCGCCCACGACGGCCATACAGGCCCCCAAGATCGCCCCAAGACGCCCCAAGAGGGCCTCCAGGGGGCCCCAGGACGGTCCCAGGCGGCCCCAAGACAGTCCAAGAGGCGCCCCGGACAGCCCACGAGGGCTCGAGGAGCGTCCCAAGACAGGCTCGAGACAGCCCTAGAGGCGCCCAAAACCGCCCTAAACGGCTTAAGACGGCCCCAAGAGGCGCCCAAGACGGCCCCAAGAGGCCCCCAAGCGGCCCAAAGTAGCCCCCAATATGCCTCCAAGCGGCCCCCAAGAGGCCCCCGAGAGCCTTCCAAAACTGCCTCCAAGAGCGGAGAGGCAGATGAGAGGCGTGACGCCCCTCGCAGGCCTCGAGGAGCAGCTCTTAACGCTCTGGGGGCCCTGGAGGCTTCTCGTCGGGGGGGCGTTGCCGTAGGATCCACGGTTGACGATCGACGATCGAGGGGATGAAGGATCGAAGGCAGGAGGAGGAGAAGGAGGAGGAGGATCCAGCAGCAAACACCAGCAGCGAGCAGCAGCAGCAGCAGCAGCAGCAGCAGCAGCAGCAGCAGCAGCAGCAGCAGCAGCAGCAGCAGCAGCAGCGAGCAGCGAGCAGCAGCAGCAGCAGCAGCAGCAGCAGCAGCAGCAGCAGCAGCAGCAGCAGCACGCCTTGACAGCCCCAGGTGCGAATCTCCCCCCCCGCGGGGGTGGAGGCAACAAGTACCTCTACCCCCCGGGGGGGTGGCGCGGCCCGGTCGCGGCGCCCGATGGTCCAAGACTGCCCAAAGATGGCCGAAGACGATCTGCCCTAGGATGGCCCAAGACGGCCCCAAGATGGTCCAAGACGGGGCAAGATGCTCCCAAGACGGCCCAAGCTGCGGGCTCCCCCCCCCGAGGGATGGAGGTAGTTATTTTCAAATAAATGCCTTTACCCCCCCGGGCGAGGAGGGGCCGGACCTGTCGAAGCAGACGGTGCTAGATGCTCCAAAGGCGGCCCTAATTACCCGCAGGTTCCCCACCCCCCCCGGGGGCACGGGCGCGGGCTGGAACGTAGCCAACGCCGGGGGTCCCCGCGCAGTTCCTTCGAATGCGACGTATCACGTACGGCGCGACATGGGTTGCGCCGACCAGGCAGGTGCGGGCAGACGTCGCCGCCCCAGCGTCGTGCGGCGGTAGCTCGCCAATCAACGTGGCGAGGCACGTCCGACCCAACAGCGGTTTGTGTGAAGATCTGATTGAATTGCGCACCCTCTCGAAGCTCTCTTGGGCCATCCCTGGAGATCCTTGCGAGCCTCCCCGGCGCTCCCGCTGGCTTTCCCCGAGGGCCTCCCGAGCCCTTCCCCAGGCGCTCCTGAGACGCCTCAGATGGGCTTCAACTCTGACGCACATCCCCGTGAGACTTCAGGACTGCCCCCAATCGGAGAAGGGCGAACGAGCCGTGCGCCGGGGCCAAGCTGCTGGAGTGCTGCAAGAGCTCGGACACGAAGGCGCGGTTTCGCTGCCTCCGCCCGGCCGCCGCCGTGCTGATTGGCTTTTGGCAAAATCTCCGCCGTTCCTCCGAGAACCATTCCAGAAAGATGTCGTGGACGGAGTCCACAGGTCAGCCCTGGTCTGCTACAACGCTGGAGTCAGCGCGTGCGCGAGAGGTGGGCAGTGGCAGCAGGCTCTGTCGCTGCTCAGCGAGATCGGCGAGTTGAAATTACAGTCAGATGCCATCAGCTACAACGCCGGGATCAGCGCGTGCGGGCAAGGCGAGCAGTGGCAGATGGCTTTGTCGCTGCTCAGCGAGATGCGGGACATGACGCTGGAGCTTGACGTCGTAACATACAGTGCTGGTATCAGCGCGTGCGAGAAAGGCGAGCAGTGGCAGCAGGCTCTGTGGCTGTTCCGCAAGATGCGGGAGGCGAGCTCGGAGTCCAACGTCATCAGCTACAACGCTGGAGTCAGCGCGTGTGCGAAAAGCGAGCGATGGAAGCAGGCTCTGTCGTTACTCAGCGAGTTGCGGGAAGTGAAGCTGAAGCCCACAGTCATCAGCTACAACGCTGGGATCAGCGCGTGCAAAGGCGGGCAGTGGCAGCAGGCTCTGTCGTTGCTCAGCGAGATGCGGGATGTGAAGTTGGAGCCCGATGTCATTAGCTGCGGCGCAGGGATCAGCGCGTGCGGGCAAGGCAAAAAGTGGCAGCTAGCTTTGGCTCTGCTTGGGGAAATGAGGGAGGCGAGCGTGTATCCTAACGTGATCTGCTGCAACGCCGGGATCAGCGCGTGCGGGCAAGGCCAGCAGTGGCAGCATGCTCTGTCGCTGCTCGGCGAGATGTGGTACGCGAAATTGGATCCCGACGTCGTCACTTACAACGCTGGGATCAGCGCGTGTGCGAATTGCGGGCAATGGAAGCAGGCTCTGTCGTTGCTCAGTGAGATGCGGGATGTGAAGTTGGAGCCCAACTTCATGAGCTACAATGCTGGAATCAGCGCGTGCAGAGGGGGGCAGTGGCAGCTAGCTTTGGCGCTGCTGGGGGAAATGAGGGAGGCGAGCGTGGATCCTAACGTCATTTGCTGCAACGCTGGGATCAGCGCGTGTGGGCAAGGCGAGCAGTGGCAGCATGCTCTGTCGCTGCTTGGCGGGATGTGGTTTGCGAAATTGGACCCCGACGTCGTCACTTACAACGCTGGGATCAGCGCGTGTGCGAATAGCGAGCAATGGGAGCAATGGAAGCAGGCTCTGTCGTTGCTCAGTGAGATGCGGAATGTGAAGTTGGAGCCTAACGTCATCAGCTACAATGCTGGGATCAGCGCATGCGGGCAAGGCGAGCAGTGGCAGACTGCTTTGTCGCTGCTTAGCGAGATGCGGGACATGACGTTGGAGCTTGACGTCGTCACTTGCAGCAGTGGGATCGACGCGTGCGAGAAAGGCGAGCAGTGGCAGCAGGCTCTGTGGCTGCTCGGCGAGATGTGGGAGGCGAGGTTGCAGCTCGACGTCATCAGCTGCAGCGCTGGAGTCAGCGCTTGCGTAAAGGGCGAGCAGTGGCAGCGGGCTCTCTCGCTGCTCCTTGAGATGGGGGAGGCAGACATGGAGCCCGACGCCAGCCCCTCCCAGAACGCCACAGGCAGCGCGCGCGATCCTGTGGAGCCCGCGGAGGGCTGGGCGCGGCCGCACAGAGGCCCTCACGCGCATCAGGATGATGCCGAGGTGGCCCCGAGAGGCTCCACGATGGCTCCGCCCAGGGGCCCCCCGCAGGCGAAGATGGTGGCATTCCTTGGTGGGCTCTCCTCGCGCAGTTCTACCGCGCTCCCCCACTTTTCGGCTCCACGCTGCTCCACGCCACGCCGGGCCCGGCACGGCCCCAGAGGGCCGGAGAGCCCCGCAGGAGCCCCGCGGGAGGGCCCCACGACGAGCCCAGCACGGCCCAAGGCAGGCCCAGCCGGCTTCCAGAGGGGCCCCAGGACGGCCCAGCGTCGCCCCGAGACGGCCCCAACGCCTCCCGAGAGCGTGGGGACCCCCTTCACAGCAGCACCCAGAGGCCCCAAGGGACGCCCAGGTGGCCAAGGGGAGGCGCGGAGCGCCCCGAAGGGGGCCCGGGGAGCCCCGAAGACTGCCCCCAGAGCGGCTCCGAGTGGACCCCAGGGAGAGGCCCACGAGCGACCCAAGAGGAGGCAGTGTGCTCTGCCGCGCGCGCGTCGAGGCCACTGGGACACCCGCATGCCGCCCGCTTCCCAAGCTTCCCTCCTCGCCCCGTGCTCCGCACTCCTCGCTCCTCGCTCCTCGCCGCCCTCTGCTCGCTCCTCGTCTCTGCCTCTCCTCGCTCCTGGCTCCTCTCTTCTCGCTCGCTCCTCGTTCCCCTCTCCTGGACCCCCCCGCTTCCCCCTCTGACGCCTCGGGCGTCTGCCCCTCCAGCCTCCTCCCTCCTCGGCTCCTCCTCGTCCCTCCTCGCCCGCCTCTCCTCGCTCGTCGCTCCTCCGTGCTCGCTCCCCGCTCCTCGCGGGCTGCTCCTCGCTCCTCCCGCCTCCCCCCCCCTGGGCTCTGGCTCCTCTCTCCTTGCTGCTGGCTCCTCGGTCCACTCACGAGCTGAAGCTTGCGCCAGCCAGCAGGCGCGCCAAGAAGCGATATGTCCTGCAGCCTCAGGGAGCACCAGCAGCGAACAGCAGCGGCCTCCGGCGAGCAGCGGCAGCACGCCGCAGCCCACAAGCAGCAGCAGGAGCAAGGCCACGCCGCAGGCCTGCGGCACCCTGCGGCCGCAGGCAGGCAGGCAGCAGCGGCGCGAAGCCCGAGACCGACATCGTCACGAGGGCCTTCCGGCAACGTCTCCGCCGACATCTCCGAGGGCCAGCGCCGCGAGCAGGCTGCTGCGACGTCGGAGGCGGCGAGGTGCCCCCAGAGGCCCCCGCCCCCGGAGGCAGCTCGAGAGGCCCCCCCCCCCCCGGAGAGGCCTCGAGGATGCCCTCGGATGCCCCAGGAAGCCCCCCCCTCCCCCTTCAGTTGGGCACGTCCCTCCACATGAGGAATCTTCAAAAGCAGTCCAGAAGTAGTCTGGGGACGATTTTTCGACTATTCTTCGCTTTTCTTCCAAAATCCGCTTGTAGTTAGGAGGACATGCCCGAATCCTTCCCCCCCCTCCCGGCAGCTGCTCTCAGAATGACGACCCACTGTGCCCCCAGGAGGGCCCCCAGCATGGCCTGCAAGACGGTCCGCGAGCGCTCCAAGACGGCCTCAGTTGGTGCCGAGACGGGCCTTAACGCTCCAAAGACCTCCGAAGGTGGCTGCAAGACCGTCCAAGAGGTCCCAAATACGTTCCGAGAGGGCCCCGAGAAGACGCCACAGAGGCAAAAATAGTAACATTTCGATGGGAAAACGTACATTTTTAGCATATCCGCCTTTTCCGTTGTTGCACGGCCCAGGACAGACCAAGACGCCTAGACCACCCAAGCGGCCCCCAAGAGGGTTTCAAGACGGCCCAAGAAGGCCCACAAGCGGCCCAATGGGGCCCTCAAACGGCCTGAGCGGGCCTCCAGGACAGACCAAGAGGGCCCCCCAAGCCCCCCAAGACGACCCCAGCGGCCCCCAAGAGGGCCCCAAGACGGCGAAGAAGGCCCACAAACGGCCCAAGGGGGCCCTCAAGCGGCCTGAGAGGGCCCCAGGACGGCTCCAAGAGGGCTCCACGAGGGCCCGACGAGGCTCCCGAGAGGGCCCCAGGAAGCCCTCCAGAGAGCCCCAAGACGGTCCAATGCCTCCAAGACGCCTCGGAGACCTCAGAAGGTGGCTCCAAGGAGGCTCCAAAGACGCTCCGAGAGGGCCCCGACAGGACGCCAAAGAGGCAAAGATGGTCACATTCCTATGGGAAGACGTTCATTTTCAGCATATCCGCGTTTTGCGTTGTTACACGGTTCAGGACAGGCCAAGAGGCCCCCGCAAACCCCCCAAGACGACCCAAGCGGCCCCCAGGGTCCCAAGACGCTCCAAGAAGGCCCACAAACGGCCCAATGGGGCCCTCAAGCGGCCTGAGAGGGCCCCAGGACGGCTCCAAGAGGGTCCAAGACGGCCCGGCGAGGCTCCCGAGAGGGCTCCAGGAAGCCCTCCAGAGAGCCCCAGGACGGTCCAAGGCCTCCAAGACTCCCCGTGACGGCCCCAACGGGCCCCAAGACGTCCCCCAACGGCCCCAGAACGGCCCAACCCTGAAGGGCTCCAAAAAGTCCCCCACAATGACCACTGAGAAGGCGCACGGGCTCCCAAGAGCGAACACAACAAGCTCTTCAACCCGAGGCTCCCGAGAGCGAGCCGCAACCTCAAAAACTCTGAAAGCCACAGCTTCCAACAGCGAGCGGTGACGTAACCGGCCGCTTGCACCAAGGCTCCCAAGAGCGAAGGGCGCCATGAGCCATCGCGGGCAAGTTCCTGAAGCAGTCTTTCCGTTTCCGTACCGGCGCGGCTCTTCCCGCTTGCCATAGACCCCTCGCCCATTCATTGTCCCAAGAGGAGCACAGGGCCCCTCCATGGCTGCAAGACCGCTCCAGAACGACCCAGGACGGCCGAACAGGCCCCCAAGACAGTCCATGAGGAGCCCGAGAGGGCTCCAAGAGCGGACCAAGACAGCCCAAGACGGCCCCTAAGGCAGCCCGAGGGTCGCCCAACGTGGTCGGCCTCACGGCTGGGAGACGAAGGTCTTGCGACAGGGGGGCACGGCCAGGGCGTTCTTGTCTTCCAGTGTTTTTTTCCGGCCGTAAGAGTTCTTATGGCTGGAAAAAAATTCCCGTCTTCGAAGGCTTTGGGGGGTACTCCAAGAGTTTTTTCCCGGCCGTAAGACCTCTTACGGCCGGGAAGACAGTCCTGTTTGGGATGGCCTTTGGGGCCATCGTCCAGACACATGAGATCGTCGTCCGTGCATACTCGGCCGCCTTGGAGACACCTGTGCCACCGGGGTTCTTCTCTATCTCAGCACCAGTCACCAGTCCGCGGCATCTCCTGTGGGATGTCCCGCAAGCCCCTGAACCAGGTTCTTCGTCTCCCAGCCGTAAGGCCGACAACGACGACGAGCAGGTTACAGCAAGGACCTCGAGCACGACACCGAACCTCACCCTCCCCTGCGACTCAGCTTCCGTGGCCGCTGGGAGGCTCCCGAGAGGATCTCGCCGCTTGCCATGGACGTAGTCCACTGGCCAGGCCTCGGCCCCTGGACGGCGCCAACCCGCTCCACACCCGCTGATGGAGGAGGAGTACTAGGAGGCGGCGGAGGAGCAAGAGGAGGAGGAGGAGGAGGAGGAGGAGGAGGAGGAGGAGGAGGAGGAGGAGGAGGAGGAGGAGGAGGAGGAGGAGGAGGAGGAGGCGGAAAAGGAGGAGGAGGAGGAGGAGGAGGAGGAGGAGGAGGAGGAGGAGGAGGAGGAGGAGGAGGAGACGACGGTCCAAGAGGGCCTGCGCCACGGTCCACGAGCGCTCGAAGACGCTCAAGATAGCTTCCAGACGGCCCAGGAGGCCGCCCAAAACGCTCCAACCGGCTCCCAGAAGACGCCCGAGAGAGCTCGCGCACGCAAAAACCGTCCCAAAACCTTAGGAAAACGTGAGTTCTTGCAACTCCTCCGCTTTTCGTTTTCCAAGCGTTCACGACGACAATACGAACCCCAAAGATCGGCTTGAGATGTGTCACAGGAGGCGCCCATGAGGCTCCCAAGACGGCCCCCGTCTGCCCCAGGACCGCCCCTGTGGCGCCCATTACAGCCCGATAAGCAATCAAGGCAGCCCCGGGAGCGGCCACAGGTGGCCCAAGAGGGCCTCCAGACTGTCCCAAGACGGCCCCACGGGCGCCCAAAACGGCCCCAGACGGCTCCAAGATGCACCCATGAGGCCCCTCAAACGCTCCAAGTAGGCTCCCAGAAGACGCCCGAGATAGCCCGCGCAAACCCAAATCGTCACAAAACCTGGGGAAAACGTAAGTACTCGCAACTCCTTTTCTTTTCATTTTTTCCAAGCGTCCACGACGACAATACGGGCCCCCAAGATCGGCCAAAACGTTTCAGGAGGCCCCCTATGAGGCGCCCAAGACGGCTCCCGTCGGCCCCAGGACAGCTCCCGTGGCGCCCATTACAGCCCGATAAGCAATCAAGACATCCCCCAAAGAAGCCAACATATGGCCCAAGAGGGCCTCCAGACTGTCCCAAGGCGGCCCCACAGGCTCCCAAGACGGCCCCGGACGGCCCCGGACGGCCCCAAGATGCACCCATGAGGCCCCCAAAACGCTCCAAGAGCCCGCGCAAGCAAACATCGTCCCCAAACCGATGGTAAACGTAAGACCTAACGTAAACGTACAGCCCAAGAAGCAGTCAAGGCAGCCCCAAGAACGGCCAAAGATCACGCAAGAGGGCCTCCCAACGGTCCCAAGACGGTCCCACAGGCGCCCAAGACCGCCCCAGACGGCTTCAAGAGGCACCCAAGACGGCCCAAGAGGGCCCCAAGAGGACCCCAGGAGGCCGCCAGACGGCCCAAGAGGGCTCCGAGCGGCCCCCAGGAGGCCGACGAGAAACCCCGAGAGCCCCCCAAACAGTTCCCAAGGAAAACGCGGCGCCCGCCACATCAGGTTTCGACACGGCAACCGGGCCAAAGTCACCAGAGCCCTCGGGGGGCCTCCCCGCGGAGGCTCGATGGCCCCAAGACGGCCCCAAGACGGCTCAGAGAGAGAGAGCGCCCCGATGGCCCGAGCGGACCCCGGCGAGCCCCAGAGCGGCCCAAGCGTGCCCGACGACAGGCGAGAAGCCCCCCAAGACCTTCAAGGCGCGAGACGGCCCAAACATGGATCCCCCAATGCTTTTTGAAGGATTCCCAGGCTCTTGCCATCTAACCCTTCAAACGGCCCAACACGGCTCCAGGACCCTGCGAGGTCGTTCCAACACGGCCCACGAGGCCTCCAAGAGAGCCCCAAGACACTCCAGGAGTGCCCCGAGACGGTCCCACGACGGCCCCGCGACGGCCCCGCGACGGCCCAGGAGGCGCCCAAGACGGCCCAAGAGGCACCCGAGACGGCCCCAGGAACGGCCCAAGACGGCCCACGACGGCCCAAGAGGCGCCTACGCCGGCCTCCGAAGGCCCAAACACGGCCCAGAGACGCCCCAAACGCCCGAACAGAAACCTCCCGTGGCCCCCAAACGCCCACAAGACGCCGCTGGACCCCTTCCCGCGGACCGTTCTCTCCTCCCGAGTTGCTTTGCTCACGGTGTCCCGCCCAGGGGCTGAACATTACCAAACATGTTCTCGGGCCTCCCAGATGAGGTCAGGGTAGATGGGGTCGGAGGATTGAGCCGCATCGCCGACGCATCGTCGACGCGGCTCGATTCGGAGCCCGAGTTTCTCACGCAGACGTCGGCGAAGCACCGCCGACGTCGCCGCTGCATCGCCGATGTAGCGCGTTCACCCGGCCCTATCTACTCGGACCCCATGTGGGAGGCCTGTCATGTTCCGCCTCGATTATTTCAGGACGCGAGGGGGCGCTCCTGCCCGCCCGCCATTACGGTGCGATATGGGAGGCGAGCGCAAATCACTTGCCACTTCGTAGCAGCTTACCGTGGACGGAGTCCACGGGTCAGCCCTAGTCATCAGCTACAATGCTGGGATCAGCGCGTGTGGGAGGGGTGAGCAGTGGCAGTGGGCGCTGGCGCTGCTGAGCGAGATGTAGGAGGCCCAGGAGGCGCCCAAGACGACCCAAGATGGCCCGGAGATGGCCCACTAGAGCCCAAGCATCCGAAGACGGTCCCAAGATCGCTCTCAGAGAACCCGACGAGGCCCCCCAACGGATGCTACAACGCACCCTCCTGTTGTAGAATCCGACGGGTCCTTTCTGGGGGCCCTCTTGGGGCCGTCTTCGGGCCCTCTCGAGCCCCTCTCGGGCAATTTTCCAGGTCCTCCGGGTGCTCGCAGAATCTCCTGCAAGGCTACAAGACGGCCCGAGAGAGCGTCAAGACAGCTCAGGGAAACCTTCAAGACGGCCCAGAGATGACCCCGCCTCGTTCCCGTGTCAGGGTACCCGCGGATTTGCTCCACGGGTACACACTAGTCTCTACTACATTGCAGGGCCCAGTGCGTGCCAGAAGGGCGCAGGCCCCAATGCACCGAAACCGCCCCGGGCTGGCCCCGGGCCGCCCCAGGCCGCCCAGGCAGGCTCCAGGACACGCCGAGAGGGCCCCCAGAAGCCCCCAAGACGGCCCCGGAGAGCCCCGGCACGCTTAAAGATGGGCCCAAGACGCCCGAGATTCGCCCCAGACGGCCCAAGAGGCGTCCAAGACGCCCGAAGAGGCCTCCCAAGAGGCCTCCCAAGAGGGCCCCGAGCGACAGAAAGCGTCGATTTCTATTGTGTTTTTCGATGTTTTCGGCCTCCTCGCCTCTTCGGCTTCCCGACGCTCCAAGACGGCCCAAGAAGTCCCCCCGACCGCTCCAAGACGGCCGAAGAGGACCCCAAGAGAGCCCCAAGACGGGCCAGGAGGGCCCCAAGACGGTCCCAAGACGCCCCAGGACGGCCCCAGGACGGCCCAGGAGGCGCCCAAGACGGCCCAAGAGGCACCCAAGACGGCCCCAGGAGCGGCCCAAGACGGCCCAAGACAGCCCAAGAGGCGCCGAGGCGGGCCTCAGACGGCCCCAAGACGGCCCAAGAGGCACCCAAGACGGCCCGAGAGGGCCCTAAGAGCCCCCCCGGGAGGCCCAAAAGAAGGCCGAAGAGGCTCCGAAACGGCCTTCAGTGGCTTCAGAATTCCCTCCAGGAGCGGGGGAGCGGACGAGAGGCGACAGGCATATCGCAGGCAAAAACGCCCCAAGAGATCCCCAAACGGCCCCCACGAAGCCCTAAGTGGAAAGCCAAGCTGGAGCCCGACGCCATCATGATTGCCTTTCGGCCCTGCAGCCGCACCCCCCCGCGCTTGCCCAGAGACCCCTCGCCACGTCGAGCTGATGTCGTGGACGGAGTCCACAGGTCTGCCCTAGTCAGCTACAGCGCTGGGATCAGCGCTTGCGAGAAGGGCGGGCAGTGGCAGCCCGCGCTGGCACTGCTGAGCGAGATGCAGCGGGCGAAGCTGGAGCCCAACGTCATCTCTTCTACAATGCAGCGACCTGTGCGTGCGAGAAGGGTCTTTGTCTTGAAAGTTGGTTCCGGCCCCAAAACGGCTCAGGGGGGGTCCAGATGCCCCCAAAATGGCTTCAGACGGCTTTGGGACGGCTCCGAGAGGCTCCAGGGGGCGCCAACACGGCTTCAGAGCACACCTGGGAGCCCCAAGGCAGCCCCAGAGGCCCCGAAGGCAGGCCAGGAGGCTCCCAAGACGGCCCAGGAGAGCCTCCGGGAGAGTCCCAAGAGGCCCAAGTCGTCCCATTCCATTTTGGAAACGCACATTGTGCTATGTTTTTTTTTTCGTCCCCACAGCGTCCAAGACGGCTAGACATCAGCTACAGCGCTGCGATCAGCGCGTGCCAGGAAGGCGATCGGTGGCAGAGAGCTCTGTCGCTGCTCAGAGAGATGCTCTTCACGATATTGCACCCCGACGTCTTCGTTTATGGAATTGTAGTCAGCATGTGCGAGCAAGGTGGACACATGATGTTGGTGCAGTCGTTGGCAAGGGAGATGTGCGGCGCAATGGAAGCGGAATGACGTAGTCAGCGCAATTATGCCGGGCCCAGTCTGAGCATGAGAAATGTCGGCAGCGAACTTCGCGATTCCGCGGAGCAGCACCCCTTCCCGCCTACCCACTCCTGGGCTGGTCCGACCGAGCTCCCAGGGCGCCCGTTGACGGCCCCGATAAGTCAAGGAGAGGATGTGGAGAGGACGCGACGATCCCCCTTGGGAGCTCCAAGGGGTCCACAATAGATCCCCACAGGAGCCGAAAAAACATGAACTCCAGGGAGCTTTTACTTGCTTCGGCCCTCACGGCCTCTTCTCGTCGACGGTCTTCGCAAAGTTTCCAGGAAGTTCCAGAAGGCCCCAAACGACCACACCATGCACTCCCAGGAGGCCCCAACATGGCCAAGGTGAAGGCCCCAATAACGCCAGTAAAGGCCCCTACGGATAACATCAAAGTATATGATCGGTCCTCCTCCTTTTCTCCTTGTCCTCCTGCTCTCATCCTCCTCGTGACGGGCCCATGTGCGCCCAAGACAGCTCAATGGAATCCCAATATCGCCTGCAAATCGCCCCTGACTGCCCCAGCACGGTCCAAGAAAGCTCCGACGGTCCCTGCAGAGCTGCAAGACAGCCCTATTGACCACCCCTCGACCACCCCCCACGGTCCAATACAGCCAGGGCTGCCCCAAGAAGGTCGCCACAGTGCCCCAGACGGTCTCAGCAGGCCCAAGGGACCCCAAGACGCGTGCAAAGATGCTCCCAGGTTGCCTCGTCGTGGTCCCAGCACCCGCCGAGGCGGGCCCGACACCCCGATATGCTCCCCTGGAGGCCCGACGACGGACCCGACGACGATCAAAAGAGGCCTCTGAGAGGCGAAAGCACTGAACGTCCTTGCGGATCGAATGCTGCTAGCCTCCTTGCTTGCCTGGCCTTGGCTTGGCCCAGATGGTCCCAAACCGCTTCAAGACAAGTTCAAGATGGCTTCCAGACCGTCCCAAGACCGCGGCCCAGGAGGGCCCAGCACGGCCACAAGGAGGCCCAGCACAGGCACAAGCCAGCCCCGAGTCCCTCTCTTCGGGCCCCGTTTCCTCTGAACCCCGTCCATTGCACCCAGGAGTCCTGGGCAGCATGTCCATCTGCCTGCCATGAGTTTCGTCCACGGGGCCACCCTAGTCTCTACTACATTGCAGGGCCCAGTGCGTGCCAGAAGGGCGCAGGCCCCAATGCACCGAAACCGCCCCGGGCTGGCCCCGGGCCGCCCCAGGCCGCCCAGGCAGGCTCCAGGACACGCCGAGAGGGCCCCCCGAAGCCCCCAAGACGGCCCCGGAGAGCCCCGGCACGCTTAAAGATGGGCCCGAGACGCCCGAGATTCGCCCCAGACGGCCCAAGAGGCGTCCAAGACGCCCGAAGAGGCTTCCCAAGAGGCCTCCCAAGAGGGCCCCGAGCGACAGAAATCGTCGATTTCTATTGTGTTTTTCGATGTTTTCGGCCTCCTCGCCTCTTCGGCTTCCCGACGCTCCAAGACGGCCCAAGAAGTCCCCCCGACCGCTCCAAGACGGCCGAAGAGGACCCCAAGAGAGCCCCAAGACGGGCCAGGAGGGCCCCAAGACGGTCCCAAGACGCCCCAGGACGGCCCCAGGACGGCCCAGGAGGCGCCCAAGACGGCCCAAGAGGCACCCAAGACGGCCCCAGGAGCGGCCCAAGACGGCCCAAGACAGCCCAAGAGGCGCCGAGGCGGGCCTCAGACGGCCCCAAGACGGCCCAAGAGGCACCCAAGACGGCCCGAGAGGGCCCTAAGAGCCCCCCCGGGAGGCCCAAAAGAAGGCCGAAGAGGCTCCGAAACGGCCCCCACGAAGCCTTCAGTGGCTTCAGAATTCCCTCCAGGAGCGGGGGAGCGGACGAGAGGCGACAGGCATATCGCAGGCAAAAACGCCCCAAGAGATCCCCAAACGGCCCCCACGAAGCCCGAAGTGGCCTCAGAATTGCTTCCAGGAGGGGGGGAGCGGACGAGAGGCGACCGGCATATCGAAGGCACAAAAGAACAATGTTGGACGCTCCGAGGGCCTTCGATGTTTCTCTGTTGGGGAGAGTCGTCGTAGGATCGACGATTGCCGACCGAGGGCATGGAGAATCGAGCGAAAGAGGAGGAGAAGGTGGAAGAGGAGAGGAGAAGGAGGAGGAGGAGGAGGAGGGGCCTGGCGCTGCACTGCGAGATGTGGAAAGCCAAGCTGGAGCCCGACGCCATCATGATTGCCTTTCGGCCCTGCAGCCGCACCCCCCCGCGCTTGCCCAGAGATCCCTCGCCACGTCGAGCTGATGTCGTGGACGGAGTCCACAGGTCTGCCCTAGTCAGCTACACTGCTGGGATCTGCGCGTGTGAGAAGGGCGAGCAGTGGCAGTGGGCGCTGGCGCTGCTGAGCGAGATGCGGGAGGCGAAGCTGGAGCCCCACGTTATCTTCTCCACTGTGCTGGAATCTTTGCGTGAGGCCGGCAACCCCCCCCCCGGGGCAGCGCGGGGCTGTTGGCCACGCCCCTTGCGCGGCCCAGCGGAGCCGAAAGGGCCGAAAAGGCGCCCACGACGGCTCCACGCCCCAGGAGGCTCCCAGGCCAAGAAGGTCCCCTAGCCCCCCAAGATGGCCCAGAGAAGCCTAAATTATTGATTTCTCGTAGGTTCTTCAAGAATTTCGACGTTCTCGCTTTTTCGGGCTCTCGATGCCACTTGATGGCCCGCGAGGCCCCCAACATCGCCGCAAAGCCAGCCCAACAGGCTCCCAAGAGGGCCCGCAGGCAGCCCAACAGGGCCCCAAGGCGGCTCGAGAGGGACCCCACACGGCCTGGGCCTCAGGCCACGCCCTCGCAAGTCTTGGCGGGCTCATGGCCGATCTTGACGCCATGTGAGGCCGTCCACGGCCCCCCACGCTCACCCCGGGCGTGCCGGAGGCATTCTGCCACATAGGGGCCTTCCGTGGCAGAATGGTGGGCCCGCGCCCGGCGGCGTCCTCGGTGCCTCTGGGTCGCTTTGGGGGCTCTCTTGGGGCCGTCTGGGGCCGCTCTCCACACTCTCAGGCTCCCTTGGAGGCTTCTGGAAACCCTTTTGAAGCAGTCGACCGCAGAAGGGGGGCTCTGTGTCCCGACAAATGCGCGGGTGATCCTAGAAGGAGGAGGTGAAGCCTCTCCACATTTGTGGAGGACGATCAATGGAGAGGAAGCATGTTGCCAAATAATTTCTAGATGTCTAAAGCATGTGTTAAACATGTTTTAATCATATAAAAACATGTTGAAAACATGTGTAGAGCATTTTTCCGACATTTTAAACACATTTCAAATTCAATGATAGGACTGTCAGAGTCCATTGTCGTGGTATCCACAACTCCACATGGCGATGTCGATAGCTCTTCGGGAGCACCCCCGCCGCCCAACCAAGGCCTCCTTCAGAATGATGTCGTGGACGGAGTCTACGGGTCAGCCCTAGGCAGCTGCAGCGCTGCGGTCAGCGCGTGCCAGGAAGGCGAGCATTGGCAGAGGGCTCTGTCGCAGAAGGCCGGGGGAATTCCGAGCCTTCTGAGAAGGCCAGCCCCTTCTCACTTCCCCCCCTCGCTCGCCACCGGCCAATAGATTTAACAAAAGCTTTGAGGAGACCTCCCAGGGCCTAACACGGTCCTGAAGATCGTTTAGGGCCCCAAAATCGTCCGCAGTGCGCCCATGGACCTCCCAAGAGAGTCCCAACGACGGCCTTAGATACCCTCAAGACAGCCGCGGGGACTCCCAAGACGGCCGGACAGCCCCTTAGCCGGGTCCCAAGGGAGGCCCAACAGGACCAACTCTGATGGGGGGCGGCCAAGAGGGGGGTGATGACTAGGGGGGGTGAATATCATGGCGTGGGCCATGATATTTCCCTAGATTTCATGGCGCCTCTTCTTACTTCGTTACGTCCCTGGCCCCCCCCTGGGCCGCGCGCGCACATGCCGCTGGTCATGATTTGCGTTCCCCTCTCTTGGAAACCCCCTTCTTGGCCGCCCCCGACCTGAAGCGCTCCCCCCCCCATCCCGCCCCCCCACGGCCAGCAAGCCCCCAGAAAGCCCTCTGGAGCTGGAGGCTCCCAGACGGCCTCCGGGACATTACCCAGCAGTCACAGGCTCCCGGAATGCCTCCAGCAGCTCCCTCCGAACGCCTCCGATAGGCTCCGAGAAAGCACCGGATGATTCGAGAAAGCCACGCCCCACACCTCTTGGGACACCTCCTGCGCCGGAGGGGTTTCAGAAAATAGCTGTCCAATCCAGCTGCGGACACCAAGGAACGCTGTTTCTGCTACCCCTCCTTTGCCGAGATTGTCCCAAAAGGTGTGGGGCGTGATTTTTCGCAATCATTTTGGGCCTTTTCCTTTTCCTCCCCGTCGTCGCTCTCCTCCACCGCAGGCGCGCTTGCCAGCGCAGTCGTACCTGCATGATTTCTAGGAGGGGGAGGAGGAGGACGACGAGGACGAGGGGGTGGAGGAGGAGAATGAGGACGAGGAGGAGCAGAAGGAGGATGCGGAATAAGAGGACGGGCCAAGCTCGACGACGAGAAGGAGGATAATGAGGAGAAGGATGAGGACGAGGAGGAGGACGAGGAGGAGGAGGAGGAGGAGGAGGAGGAGGAGGAGGAGGAGGAGGAGGAGGAGGAGGCAGAGGACGAGAACGAGCCAAACACAAGACGGAAGAGAGGAGGAGGAGGAGGAGGAGGAGGAGGAGGAGGAGGAGGAGGAGAGGAGGAGGAGGAGGAGGAGGAGGAGGAGGCGTAGGGGTAGGGTGGGGATAGGCGTAGGATTGGAGAAGGAGGAGGAGGAGGAGGAGGAGGATGAGGAGGAGGAGGAGGAGGAGGAGGAGAGGAGGAGGAGTAGGAGTTGTCAGAGGAGGAGGACGAGGAGGAGGAGGAGGAGGCGGAGGAGGAGGAGGAGAAGGAGGAGGAGGTGGTGG
The DNA here is from genome assembly GCA_963575745.1 of Prorocentrum cordatum. NCBI lineage: Eukaryota > Dinophyceae > Prorocentrales > Prorocentraceae > Prorocentrum > Prorocentrum cordatum. The sequence goes on from CAUYUJ010015744.1 coordinate 258,055, forward strand.
TGGTGATTGTGGTGGCGGTGGTGGTGGTGGTGGAGCTGCTGTTGCTACTGCCCATGCCCCTGGGTCTGCTGCCTCTGATACCGCTAGCGCTGCTCTGAACGTCGTCATAATCATCCAGCAAGCAGCGCACCCTGAAGCAATGAGCAGCAGCAAGCGCACTCTGACCACTAGCATTCGTTGACGATCGTCCACGGGTCAGCCCTACCAGCTACAACGCTGGGATCAGCACGTGCGAGAAGGGCGAGCAGTGGCAGCAGGCGCTGGCGCTGCTGAGCGAGATGGTGGAGGCGAAGCTGGAGCCCGACGTCATCAGCTGCAGCGCTGGGATCAACGCGTGCGAGAAGGGCGAGCAGTGGCAGAGGGCGCTGGCGCTGCTGAGCGAGATGTGGGAGGCGAGGATGGAGCCTCACGTCAGCAGCTGTAACGCTGCGGTGAGCTTGTGCGAGAAAGCCAATCGTCTTGACCCAGGGCTCTGGTTCATACCTGGCCCGAGCTGGGAGCTCTTTTGAGAGATGCGATCTCTGCGACGATCGCAGCATCAAGGATCTTTAGGACTTCGTCGGAGCTCCCCGACACGGAGCCAGACACAGGTGCGCGCGAGACGGGCGAGGCGGAGTACATCCTACGATGCAGCGCATGACGGTCCCAGGGCCTCTTCTACACAATGGTGCAGTCGATTACACAGCCAGGGTCAGCGCTTGCGAGGGTTCGAAGAAGAACAAAAACACATAAACATAAACTTTTGGCGCTCCGCGTGGATTTTTTTGGATCCGCGCTGGGCCCCCCCTGCGGCGTCTCCTGCGCCGCCCCTGGCGCGCTCCACGCACTAGGGAGGGGGGTCCGGCGCGGATCCAAGGAATCCGCGCGGAGCGCCAAAAGTTTATGTTTATTTGTTTTTTCCTCTTCTAAGGATGGCCGTCAGTGTCAGATGGCCCTGTCGCTGCTCAGCGAGATGCGGGACAAGAGCTGGAGCTCGACGTCATCGGCTGCAGCGCCGCCGGTGCCAGCAGGTGCGAGTCAGGGTCGAGCAGTGCCAGATGACCCAGCGGGCCGAGGCTGCTCAGCGAGGCGCGGGACGCGAAGTTGGGGCTCAACTCAGAGGAGCATGAAGTATTGATATTGATAGTTTTCAAGATTTTCAGGTTTTCCCGTTCTTCCGCGCGGGCTCCATGGACGTTGACAACGTCGGCAGCGCTGGGGTCAGTACAACTATACTCAGGAGGGAAAGGAACACGCAGACAATGAATCGTCGACTCCCAGGAAAATACGGGAAAGTATGCGAAGTGGGGTGAAGACGAACACCCAGAAGATGTGGAGAAACATGGGGAATCCTGGGATTGTTGTGTATTTGTTTGTGTGTCCCTGGGCCCCTTCATATACCAGTTGTCTTGGCCTCGTCTGGCTCTGGCTCGCAGCCAGGGGAGAGGGGGGCTGCTCCCGATGCGCCCAGCCTCTGCTGCCTCGTGCGCAGCAGGAGCGTGCTCCTCCTTGGCCTCGTTCCGCGCCTTCCTGCGCCCTGCACCTCCATGGCCGCCTCCTCCCACGTCCTTTTTCTATACGCAGCTGTCTCTCTCTCTCTCTCATTCTTCTTCTCCTCTCTCTCTCTCTGACTATCCCTCTACATCTATGTATGTGTGTATGTGTATGTGTATTCGTATATGCATATGTGTATGCATAGCTGTAGCTATGTGTATATGTATATGTATATGTATATGTACATGTGTAGGTATGTGCATCTGTATATGTATTTGTATATGTACATGTACATGCATATATGTATATGTATATATGTGTGTGCATGCATGTGTCTATGTATATGTTTATATATATGTATGTGTGTATATGTTTCTGTATATGCGTGTATATACATATATATGTATATGCATATGTACATGTATATGAATGTGTATGTGTATGCGTATGTATATGTGTATATGCATATATACATATATATATATATATCGATTTGTATATGTATATGTGTATGTATGTGTATATGTACATGTATGTGTATATGTACATGTATATGTATATGTATTTGCGTATGTATATGTATACGTATATGTACATGTATATGTATGTATGTATATGTGTATGTATGATTATGTATATGTATATATACTTGTACACACACATATTTGTATATATATATATGTATGGCTACATGTATATATATATATTATATATATATATATATATATATATATATTATACATGCGACCACTGGTTCGCATGGGGGGCAGGGGGGCCTTGAGGGCTCCAAGAGGGTTCAGAAGGGCCCCCAGACCCCTATAGGCTCCCAAGTTGGCCCAAGAGGCGCCCAAAGCGCCCCAGGTTGTCTGTAAGGTGGCTGAAGAGCGCACTCAGATGGCTTCCGGACGGGTCACGAGCGCTCGAAGACAGCCCAAGTTTGCTCCTAGACGGCCACAAAGGCACTCAAGATGGTCCAAGAGGCCGCCGAGAAGGCCCTCCACGGCAAAAATCAAGCATTTCCTACGGAAAAAAAACGTATATTTCCTGGAATTTTGCTTTTCAGTCCTGCCAGCGGCCGCGACGGCCCCAGAGGCTCCCCAAATGAGCCCCAGACAGCCCAAGAGGCCCCCAAGAGGGCCCCCAGACGGCCTGAAGAGACCTTCAAGCAGCACAAGAGAGCTCCAACACGGCCCAAGAGAGTACCCTACATGGTCGGAGAGGGCCCCCCGAGGGCCCCAAGACGGGCTCAGGTCCCCATGACGGGCGAAGAGGGACCCGGAACGGCCGAACTGGGCTCCCAGAGGGTCCCAAAAAGGTCTACCAGGATTCCCTGAAGACGGTCCTGGAGGCCTCTGAGAAGGCTCCCGGGTGCAAAAAAACGAGCATTCCCAATGGAAAAACGTACATTTCTATGATATTCGCTTCTTATGTTCCATCGGCGGCCACGTCGGCCCCAAAGTCTCCCCAAATCGGCGCCACACGGTCGTCACGAGGCCCCCAAGAGGGCTCCAAGATAGCCTCAAGAGAGCGTCGAGCAGCAAAAGAGAGCTCCAAAACAGCCCGAGAGAGTCCCCAGGGGGCCTGAGGGAGCCACCGGAGGATCCATACATGGCCGGAGAGGGCTCCATGAGGGCCCCAAGACGGCTCAGCTACCCATGACATGCCAAGAGGGGCGTGGGACAGCCGAAATGGGCTCCCAGACGGGCCACAAAAGGCCCAAAAGGACCCCCCCACGACTGTCCAAGGGGCCGCTGAGAAGGCCCTCCACAAGCAAAAATCAAACATTTCCGATGGTAAAACGTGTATTTCAGGGAACTTCGCTTTTCAGTTCTACCAGCGGTCCCGACGGCCCAAGAGGTTACCAAAATGGGCCCCAGACGGCCCCAGAGGCCCCAAAGAGGGTTCCAAGATGGGCTGAAGAGAGCATCAAGCGGCACAGAAAAGCTACAAGACGGTCCAAGAGAGCCCCCAGGAGGCCCGAGGGGGGCACCAGAGGATTAGTACATGGTCGGAGAGGGCCTCAGGAGGGCCCCAAGACGGGCTGAGCTCCCCACGGCGAGACAAGAGGGACCTTGAACGGCCGAAATGGGCCCTCAGGCGGGCCAACAAAGGCCCCAAAAGACTCCAAAGAAAGGCCCAGAGATGCTCCAAAGACAGCCACACTGCTTCCAAAAAGGCTCCCGGCACGCGTTCCAGTAGGCACCTGTGTACTGGGTCCGTTGAGAGGAGAGGAGGAGGATGGCAAGGAGGAGGAGGAGGAGGAGG
>CAUYUJ010015744.1:264392-315225 GCA_963575745.1 Prorocentrum cordatum
CACACCCAGCACAGCGCTTCGTGACCCCACAGGGAGCTCCAACTAAAGTCCCAGTGGCGCAGCTCGCATGGCGCCGTCGGCCCATTCTGGCACACCCTTCACATTTTTCGTGGCCCCATGGGGAGCTCCAACTAAGGTCCCCGTGGTGCCTCTCGCATGGCGCCGCCGCCTCATTCTGGCACACCCAGCACAGCGTTTCGTGGCCCCACAGGGAGCTCCGCCTAAGGTCCCAGTGGCGCAGCTCGCATGGCGCCATCGCCCCATTCTGGCACACCCCTCACACGTTTCGTGACCCCATAGGGAGCTCCACCTAAGGTCACAGTGGCGCAAACCGCATGGCGGCGCCGCCTCATTTTGGGACACCCCTCACGCGTTTCGTGGCCCCTATAGGGTACTCAGCCCTGCCCCATTTCGGCAGCCTCTTCGCGCGCGTCGTGGCCCCTAGAAGGAGATCCACCGAAGGCGATGCAAACAATGATGGTATTCGCAACGGCGTATGGTTGGGTCCTTCGCCAGGCTCATTGAAGGCTGTAAGACACGTATTTCGATCGACTGACTTCTCGGAGCCTACTATATGTCGATGCAAGGCGTACGCATGCCTCAGATCTCTTTCTTTGGCTGCTCGGTGCTTTGTCCTGGGGCTCTCGAGCATGAGGAACGATTACGAGGAGTTGTACGATGTCTCTGGCGGTACCCAGGTTGACAGTTTATCGCCAGCGTCTAGTCTGGGGGGGCCTCTCGGATGTTGGGGCCTCCTGGAAGGCTCTCGGAGGCCTTTCGGGCGATCTTGGGGCCGTCCTGGGTTGATGTCGGGCCATCTTGGAGCTGTCTTGGGCAGACTTCGGGCTGTTTTGATGTCGTGCTGGGCCGTTTTTGGATCGCTTTGGAGCTCTCACAGTCCGTCCCTGGGGGGCCATTTTGGGTTCTCAGGGTGGCCAGGAGCAGACACTGAGAGGCCTGGAGTTGTTTTCAGGTGTCCCGATCCTCCCCTCCACTCCCCCCGTCCTCCCTCGTGCCTCCCCCCCTTGCCCCCCGCCCCCCTTCCCACTCGCTTCCCCTCTCCTCTCCCCGCCCATCCCTTCCCCTTTCCACTCCCCTCCCCTCTCTGCCTCTTCCTCCTCCTCCCCATCCCTCCTTTCCTCCCCTCCCCACCCTTCCCCCATCTACCCCTCTACCCCCTTCACTCTTCTTTCCTCTCCCCTCTTCCTCTCTTCGCTCCTCTCTCGTCTGCCTCTTCATCACTCCCAAATGCTTCCCCATCCGTTCCTTCCAGTCTCCGTGGTGTCGCTCCTTTTCCGTCCCTCACCGGCTTCCTTGCCTCCTCTTCCTTCTCCCATTCTTTTTCCCCCGCCACCTCCTTGCCATCTCCTCCCTCTACCCTGTTCCCCCTCTTTCCGTCCCTCTTCCATCCTCCCTCTTTCTCCTCCCCTTTCCTTCTTCTTCCCTTCCTCCTTCCTTCTTCACTCCGACGGTACCTGCTCTGCCCACTTCGCCCTCTCCTTCCCGACGCTGTTTGGCTCAAGCCCGCAGCGCTCCTTGCTCTCCTCGTACGCACCTTCTACGCGCCTGGCTCGCTGAGTCTCAGGAAAGGCACTCCTTTCCCACCTCACCTCTTACGTCCCCATGTTTTGGTTGGTGGCGGAGCGTCGGCTCCAATCCCACGGCCACAATGCGCCGCCAAGCGTCCACCGCCACGACTCCACCTTTCCGCCGCCTTCACGACTGCTCTCAAACTATCAGGCTTCCAGCAGCTCATCCCGCTGGCCATGCCGCGCATCATCCGCCATCATCGCCCTCGTGCACTTCTTCTCGTTCACCTTCGGGGCAGCCGCACCTCCGCCTCCAGGACAAGGTGCACAACCAGTACCATTGCAAGTACGTGAACGAGATTGTCAAGGACACCAGCCACGCGGGCTCTCTCGGCAATCCCTCCCGGGCTTGCACTGACTGTGTCAGCGCAGCTCGCGGGCCCCACGTCTTCGCTACGCCCTTCATTTAGAATAACCACCAATGTCGGACAGTTGCTCGATGTACGGTGTAGACTCTGTCGCGAGAGCCCTGGGAGGCACCTGCAGAGAAAATTGGGGACGCAAATGAGGGTCTGACGACTGTTTCGCCATCGCTCCGAGGGACAGCGAAGCGGAACTGGGTGAACATGACCCGAATTGGAACATGACCGTCCATCGTACGTACCCACACATTCCTGCAGCTTGGCAGGACTGGGTCCCGATGCGCACTCCTCTTGACGATCGTGCAACTGGTGGTGCTCAATACAGTGAGAACGCGACGTGCAAGGAGCATTCCCGCGATTGTGTCGTGGGATGTTTCGAGTGCCGAGAGCGCCACAAACACGCGACGGAATCATGCGCCCAATACGCGGACGAGGAGAAAGACATCCGGGGCGGCTCTGAGGCACCCTGCCCGAGCAGCGCTGCTGGTGGGCCCCCCGCCTCCAACACCCTTATGCCGCGTGGAGGGAGCTTCGCTCCGGATGGAAGGCCATCGGAGTGGGCATGATTGCCATCACGAGCTGAATCACCTGTTTGGACGTAGGCGGCAGCAGCGGCAACGTGCGATACCTCCGCACAAGGAGGCCCGCATAGCAAGCTCGAGTGCCCTTTCAGAGGTGGGCGCGCGAGGTGATGATCTGGTCAGTGGCAAACTCAGACCCCAATGACTTTCGCCAGGTGGCCCTCGTCTTGTCGCGCCTCACCGGCATGGCGCGCGAGTGCGTGGACGAATGGTCGCCAGCTGTCCTGATCCAGGGAGCACTCATCAACGGCAACCCAGTGCCACCGACCTTCCTAAATTACAGCTTGGCCGAACGGCGGACCAACCGGGTGAAGAGGAACGTGATTCGGCATTTTCGGCGCTGATGAACTCCAACCAACTGCCGAGAGCGCATCGATGTCCACCTCGCACGATTCGACATCCTCCGTGACCAGGCGCAGCAAGCTGGTCAACTCATGATCGGCTGCGAGGACCTCAGGTTCCTCCTGCTTCGCGCCATTGGCATGTCGAACATCCAGCTGACCATGATCTTGCAGCGCTACAGCATGGCCTACCCCGCGAACGCAGCGCAGCTCACGCGCATGATTGGCCAGCTGCGGCGCGTCGGGCACGCGGTCGAGGGATCGCTTGGCAACCTCGCCTCGGCGGTCCGCTCTGCCCGGCGGCGCGGCTTCCTCACGGGTGCGCCCGCGCATTATCAGGTTCAGGGTGTCTGTGGCGCCGATGCCAGATCGAGCTGGGACTGTAGGGGTCCAGCTGCGCTGGGGGCGGTGCCGAGCCCGCCTGCGCCAGCAGCCGCGGTCAATGCCGGCGCGGCGCCACTTGCGCAGGGGGCGTCCCCAGCAGCAGGTTTGGTGCGACACTCGGGACATGCAGGCCGACTCCATGATCGAGGGCAGCGTGGGTGGGGAGCTCGTCCTCAGCGCAATGGATTGCCAAATTAGCTATGACCACGACGCGGTTAATCTCAGTAACGGGAGAAAAAGAAAACCGTCCCGAGCTCCCAGGACAGCTCTCTTCACCAGTAGAAAGGAGGCGACTCGTGTGACTGTGTTGCAAGGTCAACCTTTGTAATCCCAGTGCCTGATCAGATCAGCACCGCTCATAGGTGCACGGACCGACCTGCCTAAGAGCAGCGAGTTCGCCAGACTCTGCGGGCGTGCGCCGCATGGGTGAAAATGACGTTGAGCGCGCGCGTGAGCCCTGCTCCAGTCGAGTGTGTCGACTGAGCAGTAATCATGTTGCGCGTGATCCACCAATTGTCTTGTGAGCGCGGTCAGCAGAGCGATCGCAGTAGGCATTTTTTGATGAAGGGGCGGTCAGCAGAGCCTTCTCTGTTGTATGCAGTTGCTAAGGGCGTGGTTCGTAGAACACCCCTTCTGTTTAAGGTGCGGCCAGTCGGGCACCCATGCAACAGCCGCATGCTTTCACGCCGTGGATTCCTGTGCAGTTTGCGCATGGGGACCAACGAGGGCACGACGGACTGGTTTGAGTATCGGACTCGAACGGCACTTGTTCTGCCCATTACACTTTCCTTGCATGGGCCCGATGCTGTTTGGCTCGAACCGGCAGCTCTCTGTGCCCAAATACGCGCCATCTACGCGCCTTCTCCGCACCTTAAATTCCGCCTTCAGGAACAACACCTCCTTTCCCCACCTTGCCCCTTAGATCTCATTTTCTAGTTCTTCAGCTCACCATGTCTTATCCGCCATTACACCGACCCTTGACTTTTGGATCAACGAATGTAATTCTTCAGTTTGCCTGTAGCCCTGGCAGCCCATCCAGGAAAGATGCCCAGGCGGACAGTCGGGAAAGAGGGGGGCTACAATGAAACAGACAGCCTCCTGGTGTCATCTTGGGGGTCTCGTGGGGCTTGTTTGGGAACCTTTGCGGACCTTGGTTTTTTCGTGTCCTTTTTGATGGCCGTGGGGCCCCTTTTGGAGCCATCCTGCAGGGAGGGTCCAACTTAGGATCTCCCGTTTGGAGCTCAAAAGTTAGTTTCTCGTGCCGTCTTGGGGCGCTGTGGGGGCGCGATCGAGGGCATTCGGGCCGTCTTCGAGCCTTTCTAGGCCCTTCTTCCGGCGTTCATGATCGACGCTTCAGTCCGCAACCTATCTCTGAACAGTTCATATGTGATGGAAAGTTTTTCTTCTTGGCGGTATAATGTGGAGGCGCTGTGGCCAGTTGGGGCAGTCTTGCCGCGGCCATGTAGGAGCTCTTCTGGAGCCGTCCTGGGCACCCTCTGCGGCATCTTCGGGGCGCCCGAAAGAGGATCTTGGAGGCGCGGAGGGCCCATGGGGACGCGTTGGGGAGCTCGTGCTTTCCCCGTCCCAAACAAAATTTTGACCCCCTCGGGCACGAGACGCGGAGGAGAAAAACATCAGATCATCTCACACGCCCTCTCAAACCCCCGTCCGGCGGGGGTCTTCACTCTTCTTCTGCTCCCCTTCCCCGCCTCCCCTTCCAGCTCTTTTCGCCCTGCCTCATCCTCCACCTCCTCCCCCTGCTCCCCCTCATCCCCCCCCACCCTCTCCTGCCCCCTTCCCTCTCCTCCTTCCTCCTCCTCCTCCTCCTCCTCCTCCTCCTCCCTCCTCCTCCTCCTCCTCCTCCTCCTCCTCCTCCTCCTCCTCCTCCTCCTCCTCCTTCTCTCTGTTTCTCCTCCTCTCTGTTCCTCCTCCTGATCCTCCCGCTTCTCCTTCTGCTCCCCTGGCTGCTCTCCTGCTCCTCCCTCCCCCTCTTCCCTCCCGCCGCGCGCGGCTTCTCGTCTTCGGACCCCGAGCCCACGGGGGCAGTCAGGAGACGCCGCCCGGTGACCAGCAAGGTGAAGCCCGCGGACGACGCCGCCTCCCCGACGCTGGCGGCTCTGCCGGACCTGTGCTGCAATTCCTGCTAGGCTGGCCGCTGAATTTTTATTGCTGCCGCCACCTCGCGCCCGGCCAGAACAGCAGGCGACGGCGCGGAGATCCATCTCTGGAGGTTCGCGCGGACTTCTCGGCTCGGCGCTTGGCCGATCTCACAAGTCCGCGCGGACCCTTTGATATATTAGGTCAGTGTTTTTTTGTTGGCCTCGCGTGCCTCACTGTTTCACAATGTCACGCATTTACTTTTAGTATCGTTGACGCTTATGGTGAACCACCGCCGCTACATACGTTTTTGGAAACGTCTATGTGGCCAAACGTTTGGTCACAGCGAGGGCAAGCTTTTGGAGTATGAGTCCCCCTGGCCGTTGTGGAACCCCTTGGGGAAACATTTGGAGGAGGAAGAGGGAGGAAGAGGAGGAGGAGGAGGAGGAGTAGCAGGAAGAGGAGGAGGAGGAGGAGGAGGAGGAGGAGGAGGAGGAGGAGTTCCGTAGTCATTTTGGCTCAAGTCCGTTGTGTTTCGGCTCGAAGACTGAGTCTTACTGGGAGTCGCGGCCCCACCACTTTCCATACTGTATTGGGCTGGCCCCAAGGTTTTCACTTTTGCGATACGGCGCCATTTCATTACTCGATAGCTCTTCTGCGTGATCCATCGGTTGGCAACGGCGAACCAACGAGATGGGTTTCTCTCTCGAGCAAGCAGCAGGGATCGTGAGAGGGAGGACTAGTACTGCTAATATTGCGTGTACAGCTGGGGACCGAAGCAGAACATTCGCTACCTTCACTTTGGCTCTAATTTGCATTGCGTTCGGTGCCGTCTACACAAAAGGGTCGTCTTCGGAGGCAATCGTGAAGCCACCTCGACCTCGCTCCGACCTGAACGTGATGGATCACCTTGGGAAAAGCCACGGGACCAGACCAAGAAGATGGCCGAAATGGAAAAGGAGCTACACCGTCTTCAACTTGAGCTCGCTTCAAAGATGTCAGCTGGACCCGACGCCGAACCCATGGATGAAGATGGAGGTGGTATGTTGGAGCCAGCCTCTGAGCTACAGCGCCAGATCGACGATGTTGAGGGTAAGGTCAAGAAATGCCCGCAAGCGTTGATTGTGCAAGTACCTGAGATGGCACCTGTACGTGAGAGTCTGCTCAAAATGCAAGAGGAACTCTACGCCAAGCGTCGTGTAAGCAAACCAGTGGGCGTGCAAATCTCCGACCTGTCCCGCAAATGCGCCAGCATGGGAGAACATATTTCTCAAGCCGCGCATGCCCTGGGCGAGCGGAAAACTGAAGTCGTCAGCATGCAGGAACTGGTGGATCAGGACGAGGCCAAGATCGCAGAGATGCGTCAGCAGTTGTTGGCTTTGGAGCAACAGCGAAAGGAACTGGCTTTACGTTCAACTGTGGTGGCGCCTGGTGAATCAGGGTTTGTACAGTTTGGTAAATCAGGGTTTGTGCAGTCAGCAACGTTGGGACCTGGGTTCACGGTCGATGCGTTTGAACAACTCCTCAAGAGCCACGGGGTTGACGAGGACGTGGTGGGCAAGATCAAGCAGGACGAGCAGCTCACCAAATTCCTGGTTCCAGCGGCAGCGGCGGCAGCTTCGGAGCAACGGGTGTCACCTGACGCAGCTGGAGCAGGTGCAGGAGAAGGCGGTGCAGCGTCCCCTTCTACGCCACCAGCTACAGTCTGTGTGCAGGCTGCTCACGTTGCTGTTCTTAGGGGGCATCTGGATTGCATCGGCTTCAAGACTGACGATATGGGAGAAGAAGAGATACGCAATATGGCAAACACGCTTTTCGCGTGGATGCAGGAGCAACCTAATGGGGCGTTCAAACCGGTTCAGATATTCGGATTTGCTAGTATTCATGGGCTTGTTGTGTTTGTCATTTCTTCCGTGAGGAGCAATGGCGATGGACCAGCTATTGCCACTACGCGATGGACACCTGCGACGTGAAGGACAAGGGCAGGCCGATGATCCTTCTTTCTCGGGAGGTAGTGCGGCGCCCACTGGAGGCGCGATTGGGCCGAATCCCGCAGCGAAGGAGGCCTCGCCTAGCGGACTCGTCGCCGCGCACTGGTGCCCATCCCAGGTGTTTGAAGGTCGGGGCGTTTTGTTGGCTAAACGCCTGGCCGGGGGTCGGGGCCTCCAATGCAGCCTACGGGTTGTTGGAGGGTCGACTAAGCGCGTCTCCTGGGGCCTGCTAGGTATAGGTATGCGGAGGGATCCTGGATCTCGCCATGCTGGTGTCCAGAGCGCTCGAGGCTTCAGACGGAACTGGCAAAGGAGGCAGTGTGCACTTTGCCATCCAGGTTCCCCGTCGAAGTGCAGTTCGGCGACGACATCAAGGGCTGCGCTGAGCATTGGATCTGGGACCTTCGAGGCGAGCTGCTTCGAGATCCCGAAATGTGGCATAACTAGTGCGAGGCCTATCAGCAAATCTACCTGGCGCACCCTGGGCGCGAAAAACTCGCGGGACTGGTTGGAAACTATGTGCAACTTCCCCTTTGGATCCGAGCTGGTTGCAGAGATTTATGCTGGCGCTTGGCACGAGGCGCGGGAGTATCGGCAGAACTGCGATAGTTTCCTTTGGCATTGGGACGAGGATGAATGGGATGTTGTGGGAGCTCAACATTGGCGTTCTCTGGGCAGCATAGTGGACATGGTGGCGGGCGCGCTTCGAGATCGCATGCCTGATGCTTGCCGTCGTCGGCGGTCGTTGCTTGGCCGCGGCAGCCCGAGAGGTGCGCAGGCATGGGCGAGGTAGTGTCCAGCGCCGTTGGCTGCGCCAGGGGTTCGGGTTATCGACGAGAAAAGCACGAAGCAGGTTGTGGCTTGAGGCAAGATGCGACGGCTGGGAAGCGCAGACTTCAAGCGCCCCCCCGGGCAGGCGAGTGTGGAGGCTAAAGTCGAAGGCTGCATGGGCACGGTCAACTGCACGGGCGCTAAATCGTTTGTCGAGTTCTTGGCGCTGAATCCTGATTGCGACGTGCTGGCGGTGCAGGAACGCCGTTGTCTTGATGAAGAGGTGGCCGCGGTGCAGAAACAAGTGGCAGATGTCGGATGTCGCGGCGTTTGGGGGGCTGCTGGAGCTTCTGGCGGAGGAGGTGTCGCTCCAACATCGTGGTCGCAGAGGCGCCTGTTATTTCGCGGGCGAAGTTCGACAGCGCGCGAGAGGTAGCTGGGCATGTCCACTGGGGCGTCCCCGAGGGCATCGTGATGCTCAGTTTGTGCGTGCGCACCGCTGAAGGTTGGTCTGATCGCAACCGGGATATTTTGGGCGCGCTCCTCAGGTACTGTGCCGTGCTCAACGTACTTGGGGTGGATCGGGTTGTCCTGGGCGATTGGAACATCGATTCTTATGAATGGCAGCAGGAGTGGCTGGCACCTGAACTACACGGAGGGTTCAACTTGTGACGCGAGTGATCTCGGGCGACGCATTGATTATGCCATGCATTGTAATAATATTTGTGCGCTGGTGCGAGGCGAAGTTATTGTGAATTCCTTTATCAAAACGCGTGGCCCCGTCATGTTCGGAGCGTCGGGCGCTGATGGGCAAGCTTGGGCGCGACAACTGGTTCAACCGCTTGATTTCTGTGCTGGGGCGCCGGCGGGGTGCGCGCGTCTCCCCCGATCGAGCGCCCGGGCAAAAACAGCCGCGATTGTGCAGAGGTCATGGATCAGCGTTCATTGACAGCGGCGTGGGATGCAGTGCTCACGGGGCTCGAATTTGACCTGGCAGACCGCTGGGGTCTCAAAGGTAGGGATCGACGAGCGTCCTGGACGGGCTGGGCCTGTGTGCTTTCAGTGGCAGAAGCTCGAGTGGAAGCCGCCGCGCAAGAGGACTTACATTACCGAGGCGGCTCATGCGTGGAAGGTGGCAGGTCGATGGTGTGAGCGCTTGCAGGCGGTGCAGCTAAATCTTGGGAAATGCTGCGGGCTTCTCAACTCGGCGGCGAAGGTTTGTCCGATTTCAACGGGACAGTGTGGGCATCTTATTAAGCTGGTCGAGGAGGTAGCGCTCTTTCTCAAAAAGGTGGTGAACAGCAGGGAGGAAAAAGAAACGAGACCAGGAAAAGGTGGTTTTCTTCATGGATGGGCTGTAGATTTTCTCGCGCGCCGATTTGCAAGCGCCAGTGGCAGAATCGTCCTGCACGGCAAGAAGGGGGATGATCAGGCTATGCGTGGCAGGGAGAAAATTGGAGACAGTGGGCAGACCAGAGTTTTCTTCGCGGAGCTGGTGCTGCCCATGCGCGCTCGAAGGTACCTGTCAAGGCGGAGGTCGTTAAGAATCTGTTCCAAGCAGGGCCGTGCGAGATGGTGGATCGTGAGTTCGAGAAGTGGAGAGGCGTTTGGGATCATCGCGGCTACTCGAAGCTCAAGTTGCCAGATCACTTTCTTGAGTGGGATCTGTTACCAAACGTGTCAGTCGATTATCCGAGGCAGGTGATGCTTAAATTTCTTTCGCGTGCTGCAGAAGGGCAGACTGGAATCGCGCCTGGGGCGTTCTGGCAAAAGAGTGATTTCGGGTTAGAGGTGCTCAGCATGCTATATTCCAGGTGTGGTCTTCTGGGGTTCTGGCCCAATGATGGCATTCTCGATGCCAGGGTGCGTTTGCCGACGCCTGACGGAGGAAGCAGATTTATTGGGTTGGTTCATTCATTTGTTCGTGTTTGGCCGAGGGCCCGCAGTGCTACCCCGGGCAATGGGTCAATCAAACGGACCTTCCATGCGCTTGGGGAGCAGGAGGTGCAGATCGATTGTCGATCGCGTCTGCTTCTCAAAGCAATCTTGCAGCGGGCGTGGCGGTATTTGCTGGTCAGCACTCGATCGCGGCGCTGTTGGATGCGTGGAAGGCGTTCGAGAGCGTGTCGCCGCGGGCGTTGATGCGGCAAGAAGTGCAGATGCAGTTTCCAGTTCGACTGGCCTGGGCGGTGTTGCAATGCCACGTGATACCGAGGATTGTACGTGCGTGCGCGTCTCTGTCAGATAGCTTGATCTCATCGCAAGGGGGCCTTGCTGGTGGCAGCCATGGTGCGACGCTCCTCACTGCGTTAACGGCCAGCGCGCTCGACGCGATGGGGTTCGCCGGGGTGATTCCACGAGGTCGGTCGACGATGCTTCGACGCAGTGTCTCGGTCGTGATCTGGGCACGGTGGCACAGTTGTGGAAGGCGCTGGAGGGCTTCGTGCATGATGTGCGCGAGGTAGGTCTGCTCATTCAAGTTGACATGTCGGTCTTCGTTTCCACGGCCCGTGCTGGCGGCGAGGCCTCTCGTGCAGAGGCACAATTCTGTGCCGTGCCTGAGAAGAAGCACATGCGCAATCTTGGTCATGAGTTGCATGGCGAGGCGGTGCGTCACAAGGTGGCAGGGGAGAGGATAGGCGTTTTCAACGATCGGAACACGCCAGTTTTTACTTTCAAGCAGACGGCCGGGCTCAAGATCGCTGCGTTATGGAGGACGGGGCTTTTGCCTGCGGTATGGCGCGGGGCAGTTGTGAGTGGAGTTTCGGGCGTTGCGCTTCGACGCCATCGGGGCGTGACTGCGCGGATGGCGGGCCATCCTGGTAGAGGCGCAAGCATCGCGCTCTACTTGGCGACGCAGAGGGACGGGTATCTTGATCCAATCTTCGATGCTACCGCGGCGCCTTTCTTTGCATTTCATCTGGTAATCAGGAATCAAGAGCAGAGCTTGGGGCACATCAAGCGGGCTTGGCAGAACCTGATTGAAGTGCCCGTCAGTTGGCAGTCAGCTCGAGGTCATCTTGCGGTGTGTTTCTTGTCTACGAAGCGTATTGGCTGTGAGGTGTTCTCAACGACAGTGGTAATGGGTGATCGTGGGGGCAGCCGCTCGATTTTGAACGCTGCCGATGTTCGTGACATCGTTGATCAGATTGGGTATTCAGCGATGGCGCATGAAGAAGATTACGACGCACCACCCTACGGCAGAAGCTAATGCCATGACGTGGGCCAGGTGCATGCGACTAGGAGTTTGTGCAAGGGCGGCGTCAGTCAAATCACCTGTTGCAGCCGGGGCGTTGCGATCGCCGTGGTCGGGTTCGTTTTGGACGCGAACGAGGCTCTATGGTCGCGGGAAGGTACAAGACACGGTGATGCAGCAATGAGGGCGAGTACATTGGCCACTGTGTCTTCGAGGGCCCCGTGGTGGTCAGCAACTTCATAGACGACGAGGGCGGGCGCCCCATGCCTGAGGAACTTGTCAAATTCAAGGGCGCCGCTTCAGCCCTCGGCACTAGCGCGCAGTCAGTTGTGCTCTGGACTCGTTCGATTTCTCTGTGGGTGTGCCGCAGATGTCTTCTATTCCAGGGCTTCCTGCGGAAGGGTTGCCCGTGTCCTATTGGGGGAATTGGGGTGCGCGGCTCCGGGGCGAACCAGTTGTGCTTTTCGCAGAGGGGTCGGCGACGCCGTCGGCATTTCCGAGCTTCGCGTATGCGGCTGGGCAGCGGTGGGGATGTCCACGCATGGGTGTCCGCGCCGTGCGATGTGCGGTGGGCTGCCAGGGCGCCGACAAATTATTGGGCTGACTTAGCGACGTGCGGTGTTGCAAGCGGTGCCCTGCTGCTGCAAGGTGGACATGCTTATTTTTGATGTGCATTTGTTAGTCAAAGAAGGCGGCGGCTGAAGTGACGCCGCCGAAGCAGCAGGAGCCATGCGTGCTGGAATATGACGCAAGATCCACTGCCAAGTCAGCAAGCGCGAGATGTCCGTGCCGCAGTTCAAATGGTGCCCGTCCCATCTTGACTTTATGGATATGGTCGAAGGACGGGGGCCTCCAGGCTTGGATCCCGTGTGGGTTCTTGGCAACGGATGGGCGGACTACTTCGCTAGGAAAGGCGCGGAGGAGGTCACCGTCGCAAAGAGCTATGTGGAGTGCGTCCAGCACGTGTTTGACGAGGGGCGCATGATGGCCAGGTAATTTAGCTAGGGTCTGACCCGGCTCTTTCAGCAGCAGCTATGGGACATCGAACGAGCTATGGGACAGCGAAGAAGTACCAAGAGCACGTGTTCTGCCATCACGAAGGCCAGCGGATCTGGAGGTGCCGTAATTGTGGAGTCATGGCCAGGACGCTTGCGCACCTGGACAACTTGGGGTGGGGCACTCGCAGTCGGGGCGCGGGTCGGGCTCTCCGTGCCCCTCTCCCAGGCCCGGAAGCGTTTGACGAGCGGCGCCCAGGACGCATTGTTTGAAAACGTGGCCCAGGACAAATTGTTGGGGGAAAGTATCGACCCACGAACCCGGAAAGGAAAATAGAAATGCAAACCATGGCAGCGTTTCGAAGACACCTGAATGGGCGACGGACAAATGTAATGCTGAATGTGTCGATCTTGGTGTGCCGTGCCGAGGGCTGTGCTGTGCTGCGCCGTGCTGAATTGTGATGTGCCATGCCGCGATTGTGCTCTGTAGCGTTGTGGATCGAGTCCTCCTTTGTATCCGAGTCGTGACCGAACTGATCTGGATCGTAAGCTCGAGCTGCCTGAGCACAAAATATCTGCCCCAGAGCTAGTTTGGCAGGGGGACATGCCATGGGGACGCGCCACGGAACGTCCCAAGGGACGCGCCAGGGGACGTGCCAGGGGACGTGCCATGGGGACGCACCGCGGGACGTGCCAAGGGGACGCGCTACGGAACTTGTTGGGGACAAGCGTTTCGCTCGAGACATCTTGCCCAAAACCTCATGCTAGACGTACGCCTGGGCGACCTGGACACGCGAAAACACATGGTTCGTTCGAGACATCTTCAACACATCTTCATGTTAGACATCCGCCCGGGCGACACACGTGTAAACAAACGTTTCGCTCAAGATATTCTCAACACATCCTCATGCTAGACATCCGCCTGGGCAACCTGGACACGTGCAAACAAGCGTCTCGATCGAGACTTCCTCAACACATCCTCATGTCAGACATCCGCCTGGGCGACCTGGACGCGTGAAAACAAGCGTCTCGCTCGAGACATCCTCAACAAATCCTCATGCTGGACAGCTGCCTGGGCAACCTGGGCGCGTGAAACCAAGCGTCTCGCTCGAGACATCCTAAAGCTCTTGCACGTGAAAAAACGCATTTCACCTGAGAGATCCTCCGAATTCTGGTCCTCAGGAGAGGACACCCTGTAACACACACACACACACCAAGTGTTTCGCCCGAGACATCCTCAGCAATTTCTAAAAACAAGCGTTTCGCTCGGGATATCCTCAAATTGTAATTCGCCGGCCCTACTCGACCTCGTTATTTATCGCAGATTAAACTTGCCGGCCCTACAGCCGTCGAGGCCGGGGGAGAAACTCCTAAAAGAGAACCCTGGGCCCACGCCCTTTCCGGGAATAATTCGCCCGCCCCACGCGATCTCGTTATTAACCGCAAATAATTTTGCCTGCTCTATGCCCGTCGATTCCGGGAGTAAGCTACCAAAAGAGAACCTTGGGCCCACGCCCTTTCCGGGAACAAACAAAATATCTAACGTCCAGCTTGCCGTGCACCTTTGTGGCAAAGCAACAGGGGGTGGCGGACCCATTGGCCGTCGGCCCATCCCGCCATCGTGGCTGTCATGGCGCCGACATCGCAGAGCGGATTTCGTTCGCAAAACGATCGGATGGGCCCGGAGTGTCCTGGAGAATTTCGTTCCGGATTTCGAAGTGGATATCGTGCGGATTTTTTTTGGCCAGGAATGAAGACTATCAACAAATCCGAGCGAAACTCACTTCGTTTTTCTCGCTCGCCGTGTCGGGGTGTTGCGTCGGCATAAGTCCACGCAAGAATCAGCTGCAGCACGTCTGCAAGGTCGGTGCAGTGACGTCTGATCCTCGCGTGCCTTTGGGAGGTGTGAGTCTTACGTCTGGAGTCGTCCTCTCCGCGGTCCGAGCCAGGGGTCCGACCGTCGGTCCTTTTCACAACGTGCCCTCCGTGCTTCTCCCGACGACGCTGCAACTGAAGGCGGCACGTCTGCAAGGTCGGCGCAGTGCCCCTTCAGGATGCCCGTGCGGGTCTCTCGGGGTGCCTCTCGGGGACCTCTTGAGAGAAGGCCTCGCCAGGGGCCCTCGTGGAGGCCTCTTGGGGGCCCTCCTCGGGGGCCCTCTTGGGAGGCCTCTTGGGGGGGCCTCTTGGGCGTTCCTGGGGGATCTTGGGTGGAGGGCTTCTCCGAAGAGCTTAGGCGACCCGTCCTCCTCCTCCTCCTCCTCCTCCTCCTCCCTCCTCCTCCCCCTGCCTCCTCCTCCTCCTCCTCCTCCTCCTCCTCCTCCTCCTCCTCCTCCCTCCTCCTCCTCGTCTTCCTCCTCCTCCTCCTCCTCATCCTCCTCCTCCTCCTCCTCCTCCTCGGGTCGCCTACGGCCCTGGGGGAAACCGTGCAATCTTGGGGGCATCTAAGGGGTCCTTGAGGGCAATCTTTGGAGATGCGGCTCCGAATGCCCCTTCTCTTCCCCCTATTGGGCCCTTCGTGGGGCGCTTCGGAGGCTTCTTGGGTCGTCTTGGGGCCCTCCTGGGCTGTCTTGGGGGCCCTGGAGCCGTCCTAGGTCGATCTTGGGTGTCCTTTGGGCCGTCTTGGAGCGTCGGAAGTCTGAAAGGCGAGAGTGCTAAACTGGGTAGGTAACACATGATAATTCATGATTTTGGTTTGTTTGTCAGCGTGGATCCCAAACAGTGATTTGTTTCAAGGTATGCGGAACACTCTTAGGTGGTGCAATCAATGTGGTGCAGTTGCGGTGGTGCAATCCATGTGGTGCAGCCTACGTGGTGCACAGCACTGCGAAGCAGTGCAAATCAACGCAACGCAGTTCAATGTAATGCAGTGCAATGCAAAGCAATGCAACGCAGTGCAGAGCAGTGCGAACCAATGCAAAGCAATGCAACGCAATGCAACGCAATGAAAAGCAATGCAAATCAGTGCAAACCAATGCACCGAAATCAATGCAAAGCAATGCAACACACTGTAAAGCAGTGCAAGGCGGTGCAACACAATGCAAGGAATAACAATTCAATGCAATGCAATGCAATTCGAAGCAAAGCAAGACGCACGATGCAAAGCAATGCAAAGCAATGCAATGCAATGCAATGCAAACCAATACAAACCAATGCAGTATTTTGCAAAGCAATGCGACGCAACGCAAACACATTTGCATGCAACGCAATGCAATGCAGAAGCAATGCAACGCAATGCAACACAATGCTAAGCAACGCAGCGCAAAGCAACCCAAAGCAAAGTAACTCAACGCACATCAATGCAAAGCACATCACCGCAAAGCAACGCAACTCGATGCGACGCAATGCAACGACATGCAAAGTCAATCAGCGCAATGCAATGCAACGCAGCGCAATGCAATGCGCTTGCATTGCAATGCGATGCGATTACAATGCAATGCGATTGCAAAGCGATTGCAAAGCAATGCAAAGCAATGCAAAGCAATGCAAAGCAATGCAAAGCAATGCCCAGTTCCTAAGCGAAGCAATACTCCCCACGTGCAAGCACTGTTGGGGGAGTGTTGGGGCACTCTTGGGGGGCCCTCGTCGGTCGTCTCGAGAGCCTCTTGGGCCGCCTTGGGGGCGTCTTGGGCCTGCTCGGGGCCCTTTTAGGCCGCCCTGGGGCCCTTTTGGGACAGTCTTGGGCTGTCTTGGGGCCCTCTCCCCGGCAAAAGCCACGCGGGGCGCCCTCGGGAGATCTGGCGATTAGGGGGTCTGCGCTCGACGGGACCTGGGGACAGTCTAATCCGTGCCCAGCGGCACGGTGGCGGATCTCAGGGGCTGGAGCGGCAGACTCAGTGTTTGCTGCAAGGTGGTGGAATTTCCCTCTTCCAGTCCGTTCGTTTTAACTTTTGGCTTGCGCCGCGAGCGCGTGCGCCTCGGAAGCATTCGGTGTGTAAACGCGCTGCTGGCACGACGTACGGGTCCAAACACACGCGCGCATTTGCGCACGGATGCTCTACTGAGCTCCATCTGGCATGGAATTGCTTAGCCTTGCTTAGCTTCTGTCGGGTTGTGTTCAGGCATTGGAATTTTGAGGGTGTGCTTCGAGGGCATCTTATATTTCGCTCGGCCGCCGCCGTCTTGGTTCAAGACGGCGCCGCCCTATCTGCCGACGTGGCTGGCCCCGCCTGCTGCGTACTATCGGCGGCGCTGGCGAGTACAACGGGCTTTTGTCCTCTCCCATCGCCATCCCCGCTGCAACTTCCACTTCTTAAGTTTAAGCCCGACATGAGATGTCAACTCTCGTTGACACTTGGTAGCGGAGGTGCCGCACCCGCGGCAGCTCTGCTCACCTCCGCCTTTAGGTGATGAGGCATGACTTCGTCTACGCCAACGATCGCCAGCGCAGTGGAGGATACCTCGAGGACCACAAGAGCATGGTGGACTCCTCCCTGGACTTCCACCTCGCCAGTACCTACCACTACGCAACCACTGCGCTCCCGCCGACATCGACCTGGGCTACGCGCGCGCGAGGAGACTTGACCGCATCACCAAAGGCCTTCCCTTCACCGACTTCTGCTCGGACAAGTTCGCCTTCGAGCGCGCGCGGGCCCGCGACTGCTACTCCAGCGAGTCGGACCTCTACCGCGACTTGTCTCGCCGCCACAACTACCCCGTCGTCTACGACGCACGAGCGCGGGAACGCGATCGACTGCCACATCTTCGAGATCGAGGAGCGCTGATTCGCGAACCTTTCGGCTTCCTGCCCCTCATGGAGGCGCGATTGGCTACATTACTGCAAACGCTTCATCCGCCGTCTTTCCTTCCGCTTCCACTACCTGAGCCTCGACATATACGGGCTCGCGGTCGTCGCCAGAGGTGTCATCATCGGCCGCGTGATAGGATGTCGGGAGGGGGGCCAGACCAGAGGTCCCTCATGGGATCCAGCTGGGGACGTACCTTGCCGCGTATAGGTTCGCAAGGTACATGCGTGGCCCAACGTCCACTCTGGACGCGTGGCGCCTTCCCAGCAGGCGGCTGCTCTCTGGCGGGGCCTCCGAGGCTTAGCTCGCAGCATCGCCGTGCGGGTGCCGTCGGGGCTCATCATCAAGTTCGAAGCCGAAGTTGATGGAGTACGAACTTTCCCAGTGGCCTACTTGCTGTGCTACCTGATGCATCGATTCGAAAGCGTCTAGGACGAGCGCCAGTTGCAGCAAAGGGTGGAACTCATGGATTACCGAGTCCACAACGCCGAACGTATTGATCGTGTATTGGCCAGGTGGGAGATACCTCGGATGGACGCCGACGCGGCTTGGTTCGGGCTCGACAGTCTCCAGTTACTAACCGCAACGTTAGTCCGATCTCGCCGAGTCCCACCAGGTGAGGTCCCATCGCTCCTCCAGCCGCTCAATGGTATGATGCCGTGGACTCAGCAGGGGAGCGACCAACTGCAGGAGTCAATGAGACGCAGACGCCACATTGCCTAGCGCGTGCCCGGCAACATTTTTCGATTCACCGGCGGCCCCGGCATGGGCAATGTCCACGTGGACGACGCCGCGCTATTGCTGGGGGGCGACGGTCGAGATGCCCCGGCACCGCCAGAAGTGCCAGCCGCTGGTTCCTGGTCTGCGGCAACCCGCGGGCGGGGAACTTGGTTGCCTGGGCGCCCCCGGCGCCGCCGACAATGCCATCGGCTGTTCCGACTGTAACTTTCCGGGAAAATTCCACGGGGGAGACGGCGGCGGCTGAGACAGCGACGCCATGGGGCGACCTCGCAGACTTGTCCGAGGACCAGCGCGCCCGTGAGCTTGTCTACTTAAATCAATGCCGCGACGGCCGCCGGAGACGCCGCGCGCGCAGACCTGCGCGACGAGCTCGCAGGTTCACGAACCGAACGCTCGGAGGCAAAGGCAAGGGCGGCCGCGGTGGTCGACGGCGCCTCGCAGTCAAGGGCGCGCAGACATGCGTGACCTCCCTCAACGACGACGCCCGCGCAGAACTCCTCTTCGGTGACCGCGGCAAGGGTCGCGGAAAAATGTGCCGGACATCGACGGGGGTCACCCGGCAAGGACGAGGGCCGAAGATAGAACCCACTGACCAAGACGGCCATGAAGCGCCACAAGTGCGGATCGGCACGACATCTTTTGCGTGATTGCCCGCGGCGCGCAGGTCGCTGGCGCAGTGGGATGCGGCGCGAACCAACTAGAGTGCAATCCGCAAGAACAGCTGTATTTTCGTCGAAGCCACAGAGCAGCGCCTCTACCTAATCTCCGACAACGTCACGGAGCCATTCGACATTGACCAACGCAACTCCATCAACGGCTTGCTCGTGGGAGCGGGTCAGGAAACGAGAGTCAGGAAAGGCCGAATCACTCATGCCGCCGCGTATGGTTACTGTGGAAGATGAGCAAATGCACGGCGTGCACGACGAGATCGTCGACGACAACGATAACGGGCCATATCCAGATGGTTCGCCCTCCTCGCCGCCGATATTTGGACCGGCCCAACCAATTGACCCGCGCGCGCCAACGCGTGAAGGCGAACCAGAGGTGATGCATCTACGCTTTCCGGGGTCTTGGCTGCCAGCTCAGCGCCCATGTGATGCAGTGCCGGCGGTGGATTCTTGCCGTGGGTGGCCTACAAGTACCTGGTAGGTCTGGGCGCCGATGCAGACGAACACCCAGCGTGCAGATGATGGATGTGGCATGACCGCGTTATGACGGATGATATTCGCAAATATGCCCCAGCAGAAAATCACAACGTTGCTGGAGGATGGATGCCTGTGCGCGAAGTTCCTACTCTTCGACGCCAACCGTCAGGATGCCGAGCCGCCCAACTGGTGCGCCGATGGTGGTGGCGACGATGTCGAGGCTTGAAACATATGAGGCCCTGCGTCGCCTGGCTCACCGCGCCGTCCTCTCAATGGCGCCGATGCAAAACATGTTGTCGGACTCGCGCGCGATGCCCCAGAAAACATCGATCAACCCGACGAGGAAGTGTTCCGCAGCTTCACCATGGGCGCACTGTTTCCTAGCTGCACAGGTGGCCCCCGGTTCGTGCAAGGCGACGATCTCTTCGTGGGCCCGCTCGAGTTCCCCCCGCTGGACTTGATCGCAATCAGTGCTGGGTACTTGATTTTCGCATCGCTAGCTTCGCTGTTCATGACATCCACGGTTGCCTAGGGGCCCCCTTCATACTGATTTCTGCATCATGCCAGCGGAATAGGTGTAATATGCGATCGGCGGTGCAAGCGCAGATGCATGCGAATGCGCCGGTGAGAATGGACGAGCTTGCGCATGTACCCATGCGTTAGCAGAACCCAAATAGGGTCGTCGCACTCATACTCCCCGAATACAAGACCTTACGCTAGCCGCGCGGAGCATGCGACCGAACGCGACAATGGTCATATGGCCCAGAGGCCCAGTGGCACAGTGACGCAGAGGCCCACTTGCCCAGTGGTCCATGGGGCGCGCTGATCAAGCGGCCCAGGGGGCCACGGCCAGGTGGCCCAGGTGGCGCGATGACGCAGTGGCCGCGTTGCAAACTGTAGCCGTCCACTGTGCCCGTGGCACCGCCAGAAAGTGCTCCGACGGCCTGCGTATGTTGATGATGCTGATTCAGATGGTTATGCTTCGGATGACATGTGCCGGCGTGTCTGTTGATGATGATGTTGTTGGTGGTGATGGTGGTGATGGTGATGCTGTCGGTGATTCGGATGATGTGGTCTACGGTGTTCACGGCGATGCTGATGTTGATGTTGAGGACGGCGCCGGTACTGAAAACGGTGATGGTGACGATGTTTAAGAAGCGTATGCTGATTAGACTGGTCACGGTAACGATGATGGTGGCGATTCCCATAATGACACTGATGATGTTTCTGACCCCTTCTCCTCACTTTGGCGCCGCCTTTGATGCTGTAGGGCAGCTCCAACAGGAGCCCCAAAGACCACTAAGACGGTTCCAAAAACTGTCAAGCGTCTCCCACAACGACCCAAGCGATCTCGAAGAGCCCAGCTTGATGGATCCCGAAGGCGTCAGACGGGTCCGAAGCGCCCTAACACCGCCTGCGAAGCCCTCTCGAGGCCCCATGGAAGCTCCAAGAGGTCCCCACGAGGCCTCCAGGATGCTCCCAAGAGGGTTCCAAGAGTCCAACATCAATGGCTTAAAAATCGCCCCTACCCTGGTTTACGAGGCTCTGTGCGCTGAACATCCTATGGGCTGTCAGGGTAAACCCCGCGTATCGCGCGTGTCGCGCGGCGTCCTGGCGGCTCTCTGGCCCTTTTGGGAGCTCCCAGGAGGTTTGCAGACCACGCACTTGGAACCCAAGGTAGGGGCGTTTTTGCATCCCTCAACAACAGGACGTCTCAACCATTCAGTAACCACTGGGAAATTACAGATTCTGATGAACCGGCCTTTTCGTTCTCGATGGGCCAGCCTCTCAGGCCTCCAGATGCCTTCAGACGGCCCAAGAGGCTCCCGCAACGACAGAAGAGGTCCCCGAGAGAACCTTCAAACACATTCCAAGAGGCCCCCCCCACCCCTCCCAAACGCTTCCAAGAAGCTCCCCGAGGCGCGCAGTGGGCCGCATGTTCTGGGAGGCCTCTCCGAGAACATCGGGCCGACGACGATGGCGATGACGATGTTGATGCTCACTCTGGTGATGATGGGGATAAGGATGGGCAAGGCGTTGACAGTGACGACGTGCACGGTTAGCGTAGCGGTGTTGATGATGGTGATGGGAGTGAGAATGAAGACGATGATTCGGATGACGATGCTGATGATGATGATGATGACGACGATGATGCTGATGTTGACCATGCTGCTGATGGTGATGCTGATGCTGCTGATGATGATGGTAGTGAAAATGATTATGATTACCTGGTGATGATGCTGATGATGAGGATGAGGATAAGGCTGAGGATGATGATGCTGGTGAGGATGATGATTATGCTGCTGTTTATGATGATGATGGTGATGCTGCTGATGATGATGATGATGATGATGATTATGCTGATGCTGATGATGATGATGATGTGGATGATGCTGCTGATGATGATGATGATGATGATGATGGTGGTGGTGGTGGTGGTGGTGGTGGTGATGCTGATACTGATGGTGGTGTTTGTAATGATGATTATGCTGACCAGCTGGTGCTGATACTGGTGATGATGATGCTGAGAACGATGATGATGCTGATGATGATGCTTGTTATGATTATTCTTCGTCTTCTTCTTATTGATATTATTGTCATGATGTTGCTGAGATGATGATGATGACGATGATGATGATGATGGTGGTGGTGGTGATGATGGTGGTGGTGGTGCTGGTGGTGATGCTGATGACGGCGGTGGTTGTGATGATGCTGCTGACAAGCTGATGGTGATGCTGATAATGAGAATGAGGAAGAGGATGCGGATGAGGACAACGATGATGCTGCTGATGATGCTGATGATGCCGATGATGATGCTGATGTGGGTGATGATGATGATGCTGATGATGATGGCGATGATGATGGTGGTGGTGGGGGGGATGACGATGGTGGTGGTGGCGGTGGTTGTGATGATGACGATGATGATGACGATGATGATGATGATGCTGATGATGATGATGATGATGATGCGGATGATGATACTGATGATGGATGATGATGATCATGACGATGATGATGATAATGATGATGATGATGATGATGATGATGATGATGATGCTGATCATGATGATGATGATGATGATGATGATGATGATGATGATGATGATGATGATGATGATGATGATGGTGTCGACGATGACAACAACAACGACGACGATGATGATGAGGGTGATGATGCTGATGGTGATGATGATGATGATGATGATGCTGATGATGATGATGATGATGATGATGATGATGATGATGATGATGATGATGCTGATTCCGATGATGCTGATGATGGTCAGTCGGCATAGCTAGGTGATGAGTTTGGTCATGCTGATTGTTATGATGACGATACGAGGGATGACGAGGCGTATGAAGATTAGGTCTGGGATGAGGATGAGGGTGAGGATGGGTACGACTATGTCACGCGCTTGTGCATGATAGCGGTGTCCCAGCTCTTCTAGCGACCTCCTGGGCTGCACTAGAACTTGAGTGCGCGAAGCGCGCCCGATGGTTCCAGTATGTACATCTGTAGGGGGAGAGAGAGAGAGAGAGAGAGAGAGAGAGAGAGAGAGAGAGAGAGAGAAAAAGAGAGAGAGAGAGAGAGAGAGAGAGTGAGAGAGAGAGAGAGAGGGAGAGAGAGAGAGAGAGAGAGAGAGAGAGGGAGAGAGAGACTGAGAGTGAGAGTGAGAGGAGAGAGATAAAGAGCGAGAAGGAGAGGGAGTAGAGAGCATGGAGCAGAGCGCAGGGTGTAGAGTGCACTGTGCAGAAAGCAGGGACCACACAGCAGACAGCACAAGGTGGAAAGGCGAGAGTAGAGGGTCAGGGGTACAGAGTGGAGAGTGAAGATTAGAGGGTGGATGCCAGAGATCAAATTTTGAGGAGGAGGAGGGCAGAGTAGAGAGTAGAGAGAAGAGAGTAGAGAGTAGATCGACGATATTCGAGAGAAGAGGACAATGGTGAATGGAGAGTAGAGGTAGAAAGTAGAGAGAAGGAATCAGAGCGTAGAGCGTAGAGAGAGGAGAATACGGGCAGCATCATTTGCCATCCTTTCTTCTCGCCCACCATTGGCGCGCTCCCTTCTACATTGCACGTGTGATCACTAGATCGGGGTTTTCTCAGCTGTAATATCCATCGTTGTTTTTTATATCATTCATCTGTGCTCCTCCTCCTTCCTCCGCTCCCCCTACCTTCTTCTGGCTGCCTCGTTGAGCCAGACTGGGGTGGCTCTGGCACGCAGCTTAGTACCTTCCTTGCAGCTTTCGCCACGGAGTGCACGGGAGTATATGTGGTGCGTCGCGGTCGCCGCTGTCTTTATTTCATTTTTTTTCCAAATAAGTATTTCTCGTTCGTTCGTGGGTTCACTCGCCCGCTCGTTCATTCCCCGTCCCTCTCACAAAGGGAAGGCCCGTCTTAGTTTGGAGGGGAGGACATGTCTTGGGGAGAGATGGATGCGTCGTTCATTGTGCGCTCTTGTTCAGAAGAGCAGACCGGTGCAAATCAGTGGAGAGTTTAAGGGCAGGATCAGGTCAGCCTTCAAGGCGTGCATCATGCTCGTATGGTAGGTTTGTACCGCGTTGACGCGGCGGCCACACCAGCGCGAACGCTCAAGATTTAACACCGCCAGTGGTCTGGAGTCGCTCGATGGTGAATGATCTGATCAATCGGAAAGCTGCGATCGTTCCAGGTCGAACGTTCATCGTGTTGCCAGAAAGAAACCAGCGCAGACGTCATCGCGACGCGAAACAGAAGTGCCGACTGGCCTCTGCGCGCTATTTTCCTGAGGGTGGCTTTTCCTCCTCCTCGCTTGCGGCAGCATCGCCCTGCCCGCGCAGCGCTGGGGGCCTGGGGCGCTGACGGCAGCGCTCAGGCATTAAGTGCCTGGCGTTTTTGGCCGCGCTTCCCAGGAGGCCCAACAACTCTCGATGGTCCTCCTGACGTGCGGTAGCCGAGTGTGTGTGTGTGTGTGTGTGTGTTGCCTCTTTCAGCTCCGCCGATGTCGCGCAGACTGGGTCGTCCCTCGTTGCATCGTCTGCGTCGTGCCGAAGGGCTTCGGTGGACAAGCACGCGCCGGCGCTAGCACGCTCCGAGCACCATCGGACCTCCTGCATGGAGATGCTTACCGAGCCTTTACTCCGGAACGGGTGGATTTTTAGCCATCTTCTGGGGGGCCCGAGCTTCTTTCGCGGCGTCGGCGCCACCTGCCAGGCGTTTGCGTGATGTACAGGGGATCGATTTGCATCTTCGCGCCTGCACGGGCGCAGATTTTCCTGCTTGGCAACTCTTCGGTCTCGCCAAGTTTCATTGCACGTCGTGTTGTTTGCTTGCTCGCTGCACCAGCGCGTTTTCGTCGCCCTCCACTGCTCAGCGGCTGTGGTGTCCCTGCAGCCCAAGATGAGCGAGGAGGACGCGGAGGAGGAAGAGGCTTATGACTAGGAGGAGGCTGAGGAGGAGGAGGAGGAGAAGGAGGAGGAGTAGGACGATGAGGAGGAGGAGGAGGAGGAGGGAGGAGGGAGGAGAGAGGAGGGAGGAGGGAGGAGGCAGGAGGGGGGCGGGGGGAGGGGAGGAGGAGGAGGAGGAGGGGAGGAGGAGGAGGAGGAGGAGGAGGAGGAGGGAGGAGGAGGAGGAGGAGGACGAGGTCGAGGACGAGGAGGAGGAGGAGGAGGAGGAGGAGAAGAGGCGGAAGAGGAGGAGGACGGAGGAGGAGGGGGAGGAGGGGGGGGGAGGAAAGAAGTGCAACGAGGTTGCCGTGATGTAGCTGGAACGTATGTTTGCCATCTCATGAAGACGAACGTTTGCATTTCAAGGCTGCACAAGCTGCTGGCGGAGGTTAATGGGGGGAGGGTGCATGAGGAACGGAGGCGAGGGACTGAGGGAGGGAGGGGGGACGTGCAGGAACAGGCGGATGAGGATGATGATGAAGATGAGGATGAAGATGAGGATGATGATGCTGATGATGAGGAGGATGATGAGGATGATGAGGATGATGCTGCTGCTGCTGCTGATGATGATGATGATGACGATGATGCTGCTGATGATGATGGTGGTGATGATGGTGATGGTGGTAGTGGTGGTGGTGATGATGAGGATCTGATGATGATGACGATGACGACGATGATGATGATGATGATGATGATGATGATGATGAAGCTGATGATGATGACGGTGACGTTGATGTTGATGATGATGATGATGATGATGATGATGATGATGACGATGATGATGATGATGATGATGATGATGATGATGATGATGAGAAGGAGAAGGAGGAGGATGGAAGAGGAGGGGGGAGGAACGGAGGTGATGGAATGAGGGAGGTCGGGACGAGGGGGAGGAGGAGGAGGAGGGGCAGGAGAAGGAGGAGGAGAAGGAGGAGGACCAGAGCAAAACCAAGGTGCATCAGTGTTGCTGCAGTGCAACCTCCCGTCCAAAGTCTCCTCCTCATGCGTCTCTGCATGCCTTCCTTCTCGCTGCAAGAAGCGAAGCCTTCCCCCCCTGAAAGACCAGCACAACACGGCCCGGCCATTTTGATGAGGGTCCCGTTTTGAGAAGGCAGTGCTCTCCATCCTTCTGGCGCGTCATCAGGAATGCGAGAAGCTGTGATCGTAGGGTTCAGCGAGATGTCCAGTGAGATCCCCCCGTTCGAAGAGAGACGCTACCCATCCTGTGGTCGTGAGCTTCGAGTTCGCCCCAAGCGAGCACTCCATCCTGAAGAGCAGCGGCCCTCGATCCGTGCAGCGGTGCGCACGCTGACGTCTCGGGCCTTCGAGACGAAGGAGATCTCGGACACGAGGGCCCCATTGGGCAAAACGAGCCATCCTCCATCCCCTCCTGGTGGTTGCAGGCTTTGGTAGCGAATGCGCGCGGCGCTGAGGCGAGAGCCATACTGTGAGGAGGGCCCCCCTCCACCCTGGAGGCCGCTGCAGACTTCCAGGACGAGCGTGCGCGGCGCCGGGGCGAGGGCCGCAGCGTGAAGATCGCCCCGTGCTCCGTCCTCGGCAGCCGCTGCGGGCCTGCGAGGCGCGAGAGTGTGCGCGGCGCGCAGGGCGAGGGCCCCACTTCGGAAGGCACACCGGCCCTCGGCTGTCACACACTCTGAGAGACGAGTGTGGGCGGCGCGAGGGCGGTAGCCCCCTCTTCTTCTTGACGACCCCCTGCCTGCGGGGGAACACAGCAGAAGTCCGAGGGGCTAAAGCATCGCCCGAGGGTATAAGATACCGAGGGCGTTAAACACGCCCTCGGGGCAGAGGACACCCCGGTTTTTAATTCCCTCGGGTTTTTCCCGGAAAGGGCTCGGCCCAGGGCTCTCTTTTTGGTGTCCCCCCCCGCGGCCAGGCGAAGTTCCGCTCGATAAGCTCGAGGAAGATGTGCCTCTCTATCGCTGATCCCCGATAAGTAGTAGGGTCCTCCCGCAGACGCACGTTTTCCTTCGTGCGAGACTGGGGTGCGGAGCGTTTTGCGCCGAATCCACAACAAAACAAGAGGTATGGAAACCCATATGGGCGCGGGCCCAGGGTTCTCTTTCTCTTTCAGTAGGTTTATCCCCCCCTGGAGAAAAGAAGTCCAATTCGGCGTGAAAAAATGCGTTTCGCGCGTGCCCGCTCGAGGAAAGTCGACCCCCCACCTCGGATCCTCGATGAATAACGGGGTCCGCGGGCCCCCGTTTTCCTTAGTGAAAAAAAGGAGCGGGGCATTTTAGTACAATCATTGAAAAAACAACGAGGTCTGGAGCCCCGACCGCGACGCGGAAAAGCGCCCCGCGCGCAGGAATTCCGAGGATGTCTCGCGCGTGCCGCGTTCCGCGCGCAGGGATGTCGAGGATGTCTCGACTAAGTCGCTTGTTTTTTGGCAGGATTTCTTTGGATGTTGGCAGGATGTCTCGAGCGAAACGCTTGCTTGCGGGGGCCTCGTGGGGGGCCAGAATTCAGAGGATGTCTCAGGCGAAATGCTTGATTTCACGTCCCGCTCGCAGGAATTCGGAGGATGTCTCGCGCGTGCCGCGTCCCGCGCGCAGGAATTTTGAGGATGTCTCGACTAATTCGCTTGCTTTTCCAGTATTTCCTTGGATTTTGAAAGAATGTCTCGAGCGAAACGCTTGTCCCCAGCACGTTCCGTAGCGCGTCCCCTTGGCACGTCCCGCGGTGCGACCCCATGGCACGTCCCCTGGCACGTCGCCTGGCGCGTCCCTTGGGACGTTTCGCGGCACGTCCTCCTGGCATGTCCCCCTGTCAATTAGCTTTGGGGCAGCTACTATGTGTTCAGGCAGCTCGAGCTTAAGATCCAGATCAGTTCGGTCAGGACTCGGATGCAAAGGAGGACTCGATCCACGACGCTATAGAGCACAACCGCGGCGCGGCACATCGCAGTTCAGCACGGCGCAGCACAGCACAGCCCTCGGCAGGGTACATCAAGATCGATACACTCAGCATTGCATTTGCCCGTCACCCAGTCAGGTGTCTTTGAAGACGTTGCCATGCGTTACAGTTCTATATTCCTTTCCGGGTTCGTGGGTCGATCATGTCGCGTGCCCGCTCGAGGGCGGCGCGTCCCGCGCGCAGGAATGTCGAGCACGTCTCGAGCGGAACGCTTGTCTTTTGCAGACCTGGAGCGGCCTGCCCCAGGATGCCCCCCCCCCCGGTGGTTCTGGGAGCCGAGCGCAGCGTAACCTGTACCGGGGGGCGCGGCCCCGGGAGCGCGGACGCAGCGTATGTCACGAGGGAGCGCGGCCCTGGGACGCAGCGTAGTTTACGAGGGGGTCGTGGCCCGGGGAGCGCGGTCGCAGCGTAGTCTACCAGGGGGTCGTGGCCCTGGGAGCGCGGACGCAGTGTAATTTACAATGGATCGTGGCCCTGGGAGCGCGGACGCAGCGTAGTTCACGAGGGAGCGCGGCCCTGGGAGCGCGGACGCAGCGTAGTTTACGAGAGATCGTGTCCCAGGGAGAGCAGACGCAATGTAGTTGACGAGGGTTCGCGGCCCTGGGAGCGCGGACGCAGCGTAGTTTACGAGAGATCGTGTCCCAGGGACAGCGGACGCAATGTAGTTGACGAAAGATCGCGGCCTTGGGTCAGGGACGTCCCGTGGCACGTTCCCTGACGCGTTCCCTGGCACGTCCCCTGGCGCGTTCCCTGGCACGTTCCCTGGCACGTCCATTGGCGCGTTCTGTAGCGTCCCCTTGGCACGTCCCGCGGTACGTCCGCATGGCACGTCCCCTGGCACGTCCCCTGGCGCGCCCCTTGGGACGTTCCGCGGCGCGTCCCCCTGGCATGTCTTCCTGGCATCGCCCAATTGCATATGCAATTGAGGTCCTTAGAAACGGTTCCATGCCTCGAAGCTGCCGCAAAATTTGAAGACGCATGTGCGCGGCGCCGAGGCGAGGGCCACATTTTGAAGGCGACAGCTTTGAAGGCCCCCCCCTCCACTGGTGAGGTTGTTGCAATTTGCTAGCTTCGGGGTCGCAGATTAATGGCACCAGACTAATGGCACCCGACTGTTGGTGCCATAATGATGTACCAGACTAATGGCACCAGACTAATGGCACCAGACTGGCGGTACCAGACTGATGTACCGAACAAATGTACCAGACTTGTGTATCAAACGAAGGTACAACCTTATTGTACCAAACAACGGTACCATATTAGTGTACCACACAAATGTACCAGACTGTTGTATCAAACTAATTTACAAAACTGAGGTATCAAACTAATGTGCCAAACTAATGTACCGCACCAGTGGCGCCAAACTAATGGCACCATGGTCGTGAAGCTGCAGGACAATCGTAGCATTGCAGGGAACAATTGTGGCGCTGCAGGAAAAGTCGTGGCGCTGCAGGGACAAACCGCGGCACTGCGGGAAAAAGTCGTGGCGCTGCGTTGCAAGGAAAAGTCTCGGTGCTGCAGGACAAATTCGTGGCGCTGCCGGAAATAGTCGTAGCGCTGCGAAAAACTCGTCGCGCTGCAGGACAAAGTCGTGGCGCTGCAGGAAGACATCGTGGCGCTGCAGGAAAAGCCGTGGCGCTGCAGGACAAAGTCGAGGCGCTGCAGGAACAAGTCGTGGCGCTGCAGAAAATCGTGGCGCTGCAGGAAGAACTCGCGGCGCCCAGGAAAAAGTCGCGGCGCTGCGCTGCAGGGTAATGTCATGGTGTTGCAAACCAAAAACGCCGCGCTGAAGAACAAAAAGTGGCGCTGCAGGAAAAAGTCGTGGCGCTGCAGGGCAAATCCGTGGCGCTGCAGGAACAAGCCGTGGCGCCGCAGGAACAAGTCGCGGCGCTGCAGGAACAAACCGTGGCGCTGCAAGACAAAGTCGTGGCGATGCAAGGAACAGTCGGGCGCTGCAGGGAAAATCCTTGGCGCTGCAGGAACAAGTCGCGGCGCTGCAGGACACATCGTGGCGCTGCGGTGAAACATCGTGGCGTTGCAGAAACAAGCCTTGGCGCTGCAGGAAAAAATCGTGGCGTTGCAGGAACATATGCGTGGCGCTATGGAAAATTATCTGGGCGAAGGACCCAACCATACGCAAGTGTGAAAACCGCAGGGCAGGTGGGACGAAGCAAGGGGAACTCCCAATGGAGCCACGAACCGTGTGAGGGGTGCGCCAAAATGGGGCGGGGCCGCCATGCGAACCCTGCCACTGGGGCCTCCGGTGGAGCTCCCTACGGGGCCACGAACCGTGTGAGGGGTGCGCCAAAATGGGGCGGGGTCGCCATGCGAACCCTGCCATTGGGGCCTTCGGTGGAGCTCCCTATGGGGCCACGAACCGTGTGATGGATGCGCCGCAATGGGGCTGGGCCGCCATGCGAACCTTGCCAGTGGGGCCTTCAGTGGAGCTCCCTCTGGGGCCACGAACCGTGTGAGGGGTGCGCCAAAATGGCGCGGTGCCGTCATGCGAACCCTGCCAGTGGGGCATTCGGTGGAGCTCCCTGTGGTGCCACGAACCGGGTGATGGGGTGCACCAAGATAGCGCGGGGCCGCCATGCGAACCTTGCCAGTGGGGCCTTCGGTGGAGCTCCCATGGGGCCACGAACCGTGTGAGGGGTGCGCCAACATGGGGCGGGGCCGCCATGCGAACCTTGCCAGTGGGGCCTTCAGTGGAGCTCCCTATGGGGCCACGAACCGTGTGAGAGGTGCGCCAAGATGGCGCGGGGCCGCCATGCGAACCCTGCCAGTGGGGCCTTCGGTGGAGCTCCCTATGGGGCCACGAACCGTGTGATGGGTGCGCCAAAATGGGGCGGGGCCGCCATGCGAACCTTGCCATTGGGGCCTTCGGTGGAGCTCCCTATGGGGCCACGAACCGTGTGAGGGGTGCGCCAAAACGCGTGGTCGCCATGCGAACCCTGCCATTGGGGCCTTCGGTGGAGCTCCCTATCGGGTCACGAAAACGCTGTGGGGCGGGTGAAGCGCAGGAGGAGGGAGGAGGAGGAGGAGGAGGAGGAGGGAGGAGGGAGGAGGAGAGGAGGAGGAGGAGGAGGAGGAGGAGGGGAGGAGGAGGAGGAGGAGGGAGGAGGAGGAGGAGGAGGAGGAGGAGGAGGAGGAGGAGGGGAGGAGGAGGAGGGGAGGAGGAGGAGGAGGAGGAGGAGGAGGAGGAGGAGGAGGAGGAGGAGGAGGAGGAGGGGAGGAGGAGGAGAGGAGGAAGGAGGAGGAGGAGGAGAGGAGGAGGAGGAGGAGGAGGAGGAGGAGGAGGAGGAGGGGGAGGAGGGAGGAGGAGGAGGAGGAGGAGGAGAGGAGGAGGAGGAGGAGGAGGAGGAGGAGGAGGAGGAGAAGGAGGAGGAGGAGGAGGAGGAGGAGGAGGAAGAAGAAGAAGAAGAAGAAGAAGAAGAGGAGGAGGAGGAGGAGGAGGAGGAGGAGGAGGAGGAGGCGGGAGGGACGTGGGGCGCTGTTTCTTCAAAGCGAGGACCCAACACCACAGGATGGTTGGGAAACTGTCGTGGCGCTGCAGGACAGAGCCGTGGCGCTGCCGGAAAAAGTCGCGGCGCTGCAGGAACAGCCGTGGCGCAGTAGGAAGAAATCGTGGCGCTGCGCTGCAGGAAAAAGTCGTGGCGTTGCAGGAAAACAGTGGCGCTGCAGGAACACGCCGTGGCGCGGCATAACAAAGTCGTGGCGCTGCAGGACAAAGTCGCGGCGCTGCAGGGCAGAGCCGTGGCGCTGCAGGAAAAATCCGTGGCCCTGCAGGAGCAAGTTGTGGCGCGGCAGGACAGAGCCGTGGCGCTGCATGACAGAGTCGTGGCGCTGCAGGAAGATGCGTTGCGCTGCAGGAACAAGCCGTGGCGCTGAAGGAAAAATCGTGGCACTGCAAGAACAACCGTGGCGCTGCAGGGCAGAGCCGCGGCGCTGCAGGAACATATCGCGGCGCTGCAGGAACAAGTTGTGGCGCGGCAGGACAGAGCCGTGGCGCTGCAGGCAAAGTCGTGGCGCTGCAGGAAAAATCCGTTGCGCTGCAGGAGAAGGTCACGGCACTGCAGGAAAAAAACCGTGGCGCTGCCAGAAATAGTCGTAGCGCTGCAGGAAGAAAGTCGTGGCGCTGCACGAGGGAGTCATGGCGCCGCAGGAAGACATCGTGGCGCTGCAGAAAAACCAAAAACGTCGTGGCGCTGCAGGAACAAGTCGCGGCGATACTGCTGGCACCAAGCTAATGGCGCCAGGCTGGCGCTACCAGTCTAATGTACCAGACTAATGTACCAGACTAGTGGCACCAGGCTGATGTACCAGATTATGGTACCAGACTAATGTGGCAGACTAATGTACCAGGCTAATTTAGCAGACTAATGTCACAAGATTCGTGTACCAGACTCACGTGCTAGACTAATGTACCATCTTACGGGCACCAGACTAATTGCACCAGACCAGACCAATGGCACCAGACTCAGGACACCAAACGAATGACACCTGACTCTTGGCACCAGACTAGCGGTACCAGACT
Organism: Prorocentrum cordatum; assembly: GCA_963575745.1. Taxonomy (NCBI): domain Eukaryota; class Dinophyceae; order Prorocentrales; family Prorocentraceae; genus Prorocentrum; species Prorocentrum cordatum. The sequence continues at coordinate 296,225 of CAUYUJ010015744.1, forward strand.
AATGTACCAGACTAAATGTACCAGACGAGTGGCCATACTAACGGCACCAGACTGCTGTACCAGTCGAATGTACCAAACTCATGTACGAGCAGACGAACGTACCAAACTAGTGCACCAATTTCATGTACCAGACTGATGGCACCAGACCGAAGTACCAGACCAACGTACCATACTATTATACCAGTCAAATGGCATCAGGCTAATGGCACCAGACCAGACTAATGGCACTTGAGATATGGCATCAGGTCCAGAACGCCAGACGAATTGCACCATACTAGTGACACCAGACGAATGGCATCATAATGGCGCCAGACTAGCGGTACAAGACGGATATACCAGATTAATGTACCATACTCATGTACCATACTAAAGGCACCAGACCAACTTACCAGACGAATGTGCGAAATTAGTGCACCAAACTTGTGTACCAGACTAATGGCACCAGATCAATGTACCAGACTAATGTACCAGACTTGTGTACCAGACTAGTGGCACCCAAATCGCACCAGACCAGGCTGATGGCACCACGGTAATGGCACCAGACTAATGGCCTCAGACTAAGTGCGCCAGGTTAGCGGCACCAGGCTCATGTACCAGGCTAATGTACCAGACTAATGCGCCAGACAAATGTACCAGTCTAGCGGCATCAGACTAGAGGCACTAGACTAGAACACCTCACGCCTTATTCTGGTGCCGTTAGTCTCCATGCTGGAGCTTGGCGGGACCTCCATGCTCCATGACTTGTTCCGACCAGCGCCCCCAAGGAACGCACTGGCACTAGCGGGGGCGTCCCGGAGTGCGGGACGCAGAGGGCTGCCCATGGCCTTCGCCAGCAGCGACAAGCTGTGGCCATGCGGCCGACGCGGCGAGGGGTGCGGGTATTACAGGACGATGGAGAGCCACAGGGGGCGCACCAAGAACGAGCCAGGACGTGAACGAGACCAAGGAGGAAAAGGAAGCGTTCGGCAAGAATTCGGTTGGTCGCGACAGGCACCTCATAGCTCCGAGTAGCCTCGACGATGCTCAGGATGTGTGTCGAGCAGAAAACGCGGGGGTGACGTCGCCGTCGCCGTCGTCGTTGCCGCCGTCGCTTTCGCCGCCGTGGTCGTCGCCAGCGCCGCTCTCGCCGTTTCCGTTCTTGCCGTCGCTGCTTTCGCCGTCGTCGCCGTCGCCGTCGCCGTGGCCATCGCCGTCGCCGTCGTCGCCGTTGTTGCCGTCGCATTCGCCGTCGCCACCGCCGCCGCCATCGCCGCCGTCGCCGTCACCACCGTCGTCATACGTTCTCGCTGGCGGAACACATTTCCAGGAAAGGGCTTGAGCCCATGTTTTTTTAGTTGGTAGATTATCCCTGGTTCTAAGTTCGAAGAGGGCCTGTGGATTTATTTGGGATCACTATCGAGGTCGAAGAGGGCTGGCGGATTACTTCTGAAAGATGTCCCGAGCGAAACGTTGGCTGGTGAGAGTTCGACCGATACAACGCATGGTAAAATGATCATTTTCGTTTGTTGCGGATGTCTCGAGCGAAACGCTTGTTTTGCAGAATTTGTTGATGATGTCTCTATCGAAACGGTTGTTTTGTGCAATGTATTGTTCCTCTCTTTGGGGTTCGAATTCCAGAGCATGTCTGAAGCGAAATGGATGTTTTTGTGTGCTAGGTCGCTCAGAAGGGGTATCTAAAATGGTTGTCCCCAGATGGAACCACATGCTTTCACGTGTCCATGCTATTCGGAGGGGGTTTTAAGATGGTGGCCCCGAGTTTAGAACACGTTTTTGTTGTTTGTTTTTTTTTTTGTTTTCCTTTTTTCTCTTCATGTTTCCAGGCCACCAGTGGGGGATGTAACGTGGTGGCCCCTCGCTGGAACCACGTGCTTTCAAGCGTCCAAGCCACCCAACGGGGTATGTAGCATGGTTGCCCCGAGGTGGAACCACGTGCTTGTGCGTGTGCGGGCCGCCCACGGGGGGATATCGAACGTGCGGTCGTCCAGGGCCCCCCAGCGTGGGAGCCCACAGGAGCCAGGCAAAATCAATCCATCGGCACCAGATCTGTATTTTGCCGGCCCAACGGGCCAAAGGCGTGCTAGGATCTCCGCTGGTTGCTTCACAATAATTCTACTTCGCGCGCGCGGGGCGGCCCCTGGGGGTCCCCAGACGAAAAGTACCCCGGGCAGGTCCTGGGCGACTCGGGTCAGAGATGGTTTTCCTCCCGGGCGCCGCCCTCGAGGCCGTCCAGCGAGCCCCAAGAAAGGCCAAGAGGCCGCGCCAAGAGCCCCTCAAGATGATACAAGAGAGCTTCGAGATGGCACAATATCGCCCAAGATGGGCCCCAGACGGCTCAAGAGGCCTCCAAGAGTATTCTAAAGAGGGCCCCAAGAGGAGCAACTCATTGCTTCTCCCCAGGTTTTGGATAGATTTTGGCGTTTCCACCTTTTCGGCTTCCCGACACCTCAAGACGGCCCAAGAGGCCCCCAAGACCGCCCCAAGAGGGCCCAAGAGGCTCCCAAGAGGGCACCAAAACGGCCCAAGAGGGCTCCAAGACGGCACAAGAGGCCTCCAAAACGGCCCAAGAAGGCCCCAAGAACGCCCCAAGAGAGATCCCAGGAAGGGAACACGAAACAACATTTCGAGCCCTTGGCCTTAATAAGTCCCCAGGAGTCCCCTAGCGGCCCCTAAGAGGCCCCAAGAGGCCCCCAGGAGGCCCCCAGGAGGCCCCCAAGAGGCCCCAAGCGGCCCCAGGAGGCCCCCCAAATGCCCCCCCGAGCGCGCAAGCAAGTGCCAACGATCCGACGCGTTTAATAGTCCCCAAGAGGCCATCAAGAGGCCTCCTGAAGGAGTCCCCACTGGCAAAACGCTTCCAGACGGCCCGCGACGCGTTCAAGACTCCCCCAGCGGCCACCAAGAAACCTCACATGCCGAGCGCAAAGTCTGATAAAAACAGCCGCCGCCCCTGCAGCTCCGCACCGCGAAAGACCACTCGGTCAATCGACAACGGCGCGCAATATGGGCCGGCGGAGTGAGCGAACCGATTCAATATTTTGGCACAGTTTCTTCGGATGCTGATTTTCCAGATTTCCCTCCTGGGGTATCTAACATGGTGATCCCGAGCTGGAACCACGTGCTTTCACGTTTCCAGGCCACCCAGGGGGATATCTAAGATGGTGGTCCCTCGCTGGAACCACGTGTTTTCACGTGTCCAGGTCACCCAGGGGGGTATCTAAGATGGTGGCCCCGAGCTGGAACCAAGTTGTTTTACATGTCCAGGCCACCAAGGCTGGAGCGATGCGTTTTCATGTGTCCAGGCCACCCACTAGAGGTGCTTAACATGGTGGTCCCGAGCTGGAGCCATGTGTTTTCACGTTTCCAGGCCACCCAGGGGGATATCTAAGATGGTGGTCCCGAGCTGGAGCCACAAATTTTCACGTGTCCAGGTCACCCAGGGGGGTATCTAAGGTGGTGGCCCCGAGCTGGAACCAAGTTGTTTTACGTGTACAGGCCGCCCAGGGGTGGGTATCTAAGGTGGCTGCCTCTTGCCCCTCGCTGAAACCAGGTGTTTTCACGTGCCCATGCCACCCAGAAAGGTATGTAACATGGTGGCACATTGCCGGAACCACGTGTTCTCGCATGTCCAGGTCATCCAGAGGGATATCTACCATGGTCGCCCCGAGCTGGAGCCACGTGTTTTACGTGCGCGGGCCACCCAAGCGGGGATACCTAACGTGTGGTGGTCGTCGGGGCGCCCTCAGCGCGGGGGCCCACAGCCGCCAGACAAAAGCAGCAGATCGACACCAGATGTGCAACAGCTTGGCCCAGTTTCTTCGGCTGGTGATTTTCCAGAAATCCCCCCTGGGGTGTCTAACGTGGTGGCCCCGAGCTGGAACCACGTGTTTTCACGTGTCCAGGCCACCCAGGGGGTTATCTAACATAGTGGTCCCGAGCTGGAACCGCGGTCGCGGTCGTCGCCGTCCGCCGTCGTTGTCGTCGGTGTTTCGGCCAGTCCCTTCTCGATGCATGTCGCCTCGGTTTGGACTCACCCTTATCAATTCGCCCTGTTGCGGAACGTAAGCCTTTCATAAGGTCTCGACTGCGATCAGCTCTGGACGAGCAATGCGCCCAGGCAGCTCGAGTTTGAGGCCTTGCTCAGTTCTGTCAGGATTCGGATGCCAGGAAAGACCTGATCCGCGACGCAACAGAGCACAGAACTGTTCAGATTGGCCCTCGTCCGGTTCGTCCTGCTCCCAAACTGGCTTGGATCTTGAGCTCGAGCTGGTCGAGCGCCCCGTGCGTTTCGATTGCGGCCAGATCTGAGTTATGCGTTCAGGCAGCTCGAATTTACAATCCAGATTAGTTCGATCGGGATTATGACGCCACGGACGATCTGATCCACAATGCAATAGAGCACAGCACTTCGACGCGGCATGGCGCGTCTCAGTTCAGCACAGCACGGCACAGCCCTTGGCATTGTACATCACCATCGCTACCTTGAGCATTGCAACTGCCCGTCCCCCAAATTCGGTGGCTTGAGCAATTTCCATGCTTCACATTTCTATGTCCCATGGGTTCATGGGTCGATCATGTTCTGTTTGTGGTGGACGTGGAGGAGGAGGAAGAGGAGGGCAAGCATGGGCCTGTTCCGCAACGGGAGCCATCATGTAAAGCAGTCTGTGTGGTATGACTGTCGCTCAGCTCAGTTGCTTGAGAGTACCATGGGCCTTTGCTTTAGCCTGGATGGCGAAGTCGGGCAGTTTGCGACATGGAGTCTTTCTGTAGCTGACGGCTTGTTTCAGATGGCTGCGAGGGAGCACCCGTTGCTGCAGCATGTGTTCGATAACACAGGCGGGCTTAGCAGCGCCATAGGTGGTTTACGTGCTGGCGTTTTTGTTTGACGTTCGCTTTCAATGCTGATACCCGTGAGGGCTTCGCCGCGTGCCGCTGGCCGCCTCTCTCGGAGGATGCGCTATGCAAGAGCTATGTCACGAGGCCTGGGCGCTGTCGTGAAGCAGTACCGGAACTTCATGCGAGGCCGACTCGTAATGAGCAAAACCAATAGATGACCAGAGGGGTTACCACACCTGGCGATTGGTAAGACGTCGTGACCCTGCCGATCTGCGTGAGGGGTGCTGCCGAATTTTAGAAATGTGGCAAATCCCATGTGTTTTTGGACCCTGACCCTACGGGTCTGCGTGAGGGGTGCCACCGAATTTCCGAAATGTGGCAAATCCCCTGTGTTATTGGACCCTGACCCTACGGATCTGCGTGAGGGGTGCTACCGAATTTCAGAAATGTGGCACATCCCCTGTGCTTTTGGACCCTGACCCCGCCGATCTGCGTGAGGGGTGTCAATTTTTACCCACCCCAGCAATTCACACAATACGATTTCTCCGTGGTAAAATGCCCGTTTTGGGCCTCCCCCCCTTGCGCGGTCCATCAACAAGGAACAGTAAGCAGCAAGAAGTCAACAAGGAACAGTAAGCAGCAAGAAGCAGAACTGTAACAGTGGAAACTGGAAGCTGCAACTGGTACAGGAAACTGCGAACCTCCGGCCTACAGCCTGGTGGCCCCACAAGGGGGCTGGCGGATTTTTGAAGATCCCCTCGATGATGCCGGCTCTCCCTTTCCTCTCCGCATCTGCGTTTGCCTTCTTTCTCTCCCTCCTCCCCGTCGTCTTCCTCCCTCCGTCCCTCCCTCCTCCCTCCCTCCTCCATCCTCTGACTTGTGCAGAAGATGGAGCTCTGCGACACTGGTCGTCCAGGGACAAAGCCAGCTTAAAAAGCAAGACGTGCCTGGCATTAGGGGTCGTCATTGGAAGCGCAAAGGGGGCACCTTCTCAAACTTAAGTCCCGTCCTTCGTTCCTCCTCCTCCTCCCCCGTGGTGTTTCGTCCCACTTTCTTGTATTCTGCAGACGTTGCGATTCCTACGCTCAGTGTAAGCGGCCTAACCTTGCGAAGGAGGGCTGCAAGCCCGCCCTAGCGCGGACGGCCAAGGGTCGATGCGTTTGTGGGAGGGCCGCCATCCGTCCACGGGACAGTTTTTGCAAGTTCGGACTTGCACAGCGAAAGACGTCCTGCGTGGTATTGCGAAGGCCTTACGGCCTGTGCCGCCGCCGACCCTGGAGGAGGCGAGGCTGATGATGAATGATGATGATGATGATGCTGATGATGATGATGATGCGATGATGATGATGATGATAGGAGGAAGGGGAGCATGGAGGAGGAGGAGGAGGAGGAGGAGGAGGAGGAGGAGGAGGAGGAGGAGGAGGCGGGGAAGGGATGGACAGGAAGGGGCTTCCCTTCGATTCAATCTGAAAGGGAGTGGGTGGAAGCAACCAAGGATGACAACGACGGGGGGGAGCAGAGAGAGAGGGGGTGGGAGCAGCAGGGACGAGCTGGACGAGGGGGGGAGGAGAAAGAGGAGGAGGAGGAGGAGGAGGAGGAGGAGGAGGAGGAGGAGGAGGAGGAGGAGGAGGAGGAAGAGGAGGAGGATGAGTGGGGGAGCAGCGAGAGGAATGCGGAGGAGGAAGAGGAGGAGGAGGAGGAGGAGGAAGAGGAGGAGGAGGAGGAGGAGGAGCGGGAAGCAGCGAATGGGAGGGAGTAGGAGCAACGAAGGAGGGTGGTATTCTGATCCGGGACCTCTCCTGGGATTTCTTCCGGGACCCAGCTTCGGACGGTTCCGGGACCCGCCGCCTATTTCCAACGCGGGAAAGGGATGACAAGGAATGGGGTTTCCTTTCGATCCAATGTGAGTAGGAGCGGGTGGGAGCAACCAAGGAGAACGACGAGGGATGAAGGAGCAGAGAGAAGGGGTGTGGGAGCAGAGAAGGGGGTACGAGCAGCAGGGAGGAGCTGGAGGGGAGGAAGAGGAGAAGGAGGAGGAGGAGGCCAATGCGGAGGAGGAGGAGGCGGAGGAGGAGGAGGAGGAGGAGGAGGAGGAGGAGGAGGATGAGTGGGGGAGCAGCGAGAGGAACGCGGAGGAGGAGGAGTCGGAGGAGGAGGAGGAAGAGGAGGGGGAGGAGGAGGAGGAGGAGGAGGAGGAGGAGGAGGAGGAGGAGGAGAAGGAGGAGGAGGAATAGGAGGCGGATGCGGAGGAGCGAGTAGGAGCAACCAATGCTGGAGGTCTCGGCCCTCGACGGAAGTGGGAGGGAGAGGGCGGGCACAAAACATTTTTTCTGAAAGTCAATGAATGTGGCCTCTCTGGGCCCTTGCGAGTCCTTTTGGGGCTCTTTTGACCCGTCTGGGGGCCCCCTTTGGTCGTCCTCAGGTGTTCTTGGGCTGTCTTGTGGGGCTTGGGCCGTCTAGGGGCGTTCTTGCGGATCCGTCGTGGCGACCCCCCCCCCTCATCCAGCGCATCTACAGAGGGCCCCTGTGTAAAAGCCGCAAATGGGGGATGGTATTCTGACCCAGGACACCGTCCGGGACCCTCTTCCCCGGACCCACCCCGGGACCCTCCCCCCCCGTCCGCTCGGAAGGAATCAAAGGGAAGGGGCTTCCTTTCGACTCAATGACAACGTTGTTAATTTCGCTTTGGCTGGGTTGCTTCACTTCGCTTTGGCTGGCGCGCTTGAGGGCGAGAGCCCAGGGAAAGAGGGGGGAGCGGCTGCGGACCCAGAAAAGAAGAAGACGAGTACGTACGAGGACAACAAGCACGACGAACAACCCATCCCACACGCCGACAGGGTCGGCGGACTTTCCATCCGCGGGAGTCCACAGCAGCACAATCCAGCACAGCCCATCCCGCCTTCTGCCCTCCTCTCCTGCGCCTCGCTCCGCCCACCCTCCCTCCGTCGGGATGCCGCTCCTGGGGGGTCAGATCTCCAGCATCGGCGCTGGCACACCCATTGTCGCAAAATGACCCGAACCAGCAGCAGCCCGCTGACTGCCGTTCTGTCCCGCTCGATCCAGTCTCGTAGGGATTCGTCCAGGCCTCAACCTGGGCCAGTCCGGCCTCGCAGCACCCTGGTCGGGTCTGGTTGCCTCTGCCCGTTCTTATGAAGGCCTCCCAGGAGCTGCCGACCTCTCCCGTTGGCCACTCTGGCACAAGCCCTGCCTGCACACGCGCCCCACGAGAGCCAGACAGCATCAATAACTTGACACCAGAGGTGTAACAACTTGGCACAGTTTCTTCGGCTGGTGATTTTCCAGATTCCCCCCTGGGGTATCTAGGATGGTGGGCCCGAGCTGGAACCATACATTTGCACGTGTCCAGGCCATCCAGGGGGACAAATAACATGGTGGTCCCGAGAGGGAACCACGTGCTTTCACGTGTCCAGGCCACCCAGCGTGGTATCGAACATGGTGGTCCCGAGCTGGAACCACGTGTTTTCACGTGTCCAGGCCGCACAGGTGAGTGTCTAACATGGCTGCCCCGAGCTGGAACCTCGTAGTTTCGCGTGTCCGGGCCACCCAGTGGGGCCACGCGTTTCCACGCGTCTGGGCCACCTGGAGGGGTGTCTGACATGGTGGCCCCGAGCTGGAGCCATGTGCTTCCACGTGTCCAGGCCACCTGTAGGGGTATCAAACATGGTGGTCTCGAGCTGGAGCCGTGTGTTTTCACGTGTCCAGGCCACCCATTGGGGATCTAACATGGTGGTCCCGAGCTGGAGCGACGTGTTTTCGCGTGTCCAGGCCACCGAGGAGGGGACCTAAGACGGTGGTCCCGAGCTGGAACATGTGTTTTCCCCGGAAAGGGCTTCGGCCCAGGGTTCTCTTCTAGTAAGTTTATCTCCCCCTGAATCGACTTGAAGAGGGCCAGCGAAATTATTCTGTGATAGATAACGAGGTCGAAGAGGGCGGGCGAATTAGAATTTGAGGATGTCCCTAGCGAAACGCTGGTTGTTGAAACTCCGACCGATAAAACACGAGGTGAAGTAAGCATTTCCATTTGTTGCGGATGCCTCGACCAACACGCTTGTTTTCATAATTTGTCGAGGTTGTTTCGAGCGAAACGTTTGTTTTGTGCTATAGATCGTTCCTCTCCCGGGGGCTAGAATTCAGAGGATGTCTCAGGTGACATGCTTGTTTTCACGTGCCCAGGTCTTGAGGATGCCTCGAGCGAGACGCTTCGAGGACGTCTCGAGCGAGACGCCTGCTCTGCAGAACTCGAGCGGTCTGGGTTCCCCCAATGCCCGGGTGGTTCTGGGAGCCCGAGCGCGGTGTAATTTCATAAGGAACGTGGCCCCGGGAGCGCGGACGCAGCGAATTTCACGAGGGAGCGCAGCCCTGGGAGCGCGGCCGCAGCGCAGTTTACTACGAGGGACCGTGGCCCAGAGAGAGCGGACGCAGCGTAATTTGCGATGGATCGCGGCCATGGGAGCGTGGGCGCATCATCATTTACAAGGGGTCGTGGCCCTGGGGGGGGCAGACGCAGCGGAGCTTATACTAGATCGTGGCCCTGGGAGCGCGGACGCAGCGTAGTTTACCGTGGATCGTGGCCCCCGTGGGGGCGGACACAGCGTACTTTACTGGGGAACGTGGCCCCGGGAGCGCGGACGCAGCGAAATTCACGAGGGAGCGCAGCCCTGGGAGCGCGCACGCAGCGCAGTTTACGATGGACCGTGGCCTAGGGAGAGCGGACGCAGCGTAATTTGCGATGGATCGTGGCCATGGGAGCGCGTACGCAGCGTAGTTTACTTTGGATCGTGGCCCAGGGGGAGCGGACGCAGTGTCATTTACGAGGGATCGTGGCCTTGGGAGCGCGGACGCAGCGTAGTTTACGATAGATCGTTGCTTTGGGAGCGCGGATGCATCGTAATTTACGAGGGATCCTGGCACTGGGGGGGCGGACACACACTGTTCCGAGGCTCGTGCCGTGGCGATTCCCCTTGGCACGCCGCGCGGCGCGTCCCTTGGCACGTCCCGTGGCACGTTCATTAGCACGTTTCGTAGCGCGTCCCCTTGGCACGTGCCGCGGTGCGTCCCCATGGCACGTCCCCTGGCACGTCCCCTGGCGCGTCCCTTGGGACGTTCCGCGGCCTCCTGGCATGTCCTTTTGCCAACTAGCTCTGGGGCAGCTACTATGCGCTCAGGCAGCTCGAGCATATGATCCAGAGCAGTTCGGTCAGGACTCGGATGCAACGCAGGACTCGATCCACAACACTACAGAGCACACTTGCGGAATGGCACATCGCAGTGCAGCACGGCGCAGCACAGCACAGCCTTCGGCACGGTACATCAAGACCGATACATTCAGAATTGCAGCTTGGCACGTTCCTTGGCACGTTCCGTGGTGCGTCCCGTTGCGAGTCCCCCTGACACGTCGCGCGGCACGTCCCTTGGCACGTCCCGTGGCACGTTCATTAGCACGATGCTTAGCGCGTCCCTTTGGCACAACTCGCTGTGCGTCCCCATGGCACGTCCCCTGGCACGTCCCCTGGCGCGTCCCTTGGGACGTTCCGCGGCGCGTCCTTCTGGCATGCCCCCCTGCCAATCAGCTCTGGGGCAGCTAGTACGTGCTCAGGCAGCTCGAGCTTAAGATCCAGATCAATTTTGTCAGGACTCGGATGCTAAGGAGGACTCGATGCACAACGCTATAGGGCACACTCGCGGCATGTCACATCGCAATGCAGCACGGCGCAGCACAGCACAGCCTTCGGCACGGTACATCAAGATCGATGCACTCAGCATTGTAACCTGGCACGTTCCCTGGCACGTTCCGTGGCGCGTCCCGTGGCGAGTCCCCCTGGCACGTCGCGCGGCGCGTCCTCTGACACGTCCCGTGGCACGTTCATTAGCACGATGCTTAGCGCGTCCCTTGGCACGTCCCGCGGTGCGTCCCCATGGCACGTCCCTTGGTACGTTCCCTGGCGCGTCCCTTGGGACGTTCCGCGGCCGTCTGGTAGGTCCTCCTGTCACTTAGCTCTGGGGCAGCTACTATGTGCTCAGGCAGCTCGAGCTTAAGATCCAGATCAGTTCGGTCAGGACTCGGATGCAAAGGAGGACTCGATCCACAACGCTATAGAGCACACTTGCGGCATGGCACATCGCAATGCAGCACGGCGCAGCACTGCACAACCCTCGGCACGGTACATCAAGATCGATACATTCAGAATTGCATTTACCCGGCGCCCAATCAGGTGTCTTTGAAAACGTTGCCATGCCTTACATTTCTATATTCCTTTCCGGGGTCGTGGGTCGATCATATGACGTGTCCAGGCCGTCGAGCGGGGGGTATCTAAGAGGGTTGCCTCTTGCCCCTCGCTGAAGCTGCGTCTTTCATGTGTCCAGGCCATCCAGAAAAGGTATCTAACATGGTGACCCTGAGCTGAACCCACGTGTTTTCCCGTGTCCAGGCCATCCAGAGGGAACATGATGGCACCGATTTGGAAGCACGTGTTTCCACATGTTCAGGCCACCCAGAAGGGATACCTAACGTGGTGGCCCCGAGCTGGAACCAAGTTTTTTCCCTGAAATTGTTCAGGCCCAGGGTTTCTTTTAGTTTTTGAACTCTCGGGCCTCGACTTGCGTAGGGCCAGCGAATTTATTCTGCGATGAATAACGACGTCGCGTAGGGCCGGCGAGTGAAAATCTTGAGGATGTCCCTAGCGAATCGCTGGTTTTTGACATTCCGATGGATAAGCACATGGTAAAGTAACAATTTTCCTCTGTTGCTAATGTCTCGAGCGAAACGCTTGTTTTGCATACTTGATTAAGGATGTCTCGAGCGAAATGCTTGTTCCGTGTTATAGAGTGTTCCTTTCCTGGGGACCAGAATTCAGAGGATGTCTCAGGTGAAATGCTTGCTTTCACGTGCCCAGGTGTTGAGGATGTCTCGAGCGAGACGCTTGGTTTCACGCGTCCAGGTTGCCCAGGCAGAAGTCTAGCATGAGGATTTGTTGAGTGTTTCTAGAGCGAGACGCTCGTTTTCACCCGTCCAAGTCACACAGGCAGATGTCTAGCACCAGGATTTGTTGAGGACGTCTCGAGAGAGACGCTTGTTTTCACGTGTCCAGGTCGCCCAGGCGGATGTCTAGCATGAGGATGTGTTGATAGAGCGAAGCGCTTGTTTTCGCGTGCCCAGGTCGCCCAGGCGGATGTCTAACATGAAGATGTGTTGAGGATGCCTCGAGCCAGACGCTTGCTTTCATGTGTCCAGGTCGCCCAGGCGGATGCCTAGCACGAGGATGTGTTGAGGATGTGTTGAGTGAAGCGCTTGTTTTCACGTGCTCAGGTCGCCCAGGCGGATGTTTAACATGAGGATGTTTTGAGGACGTCTCTAGCGAACCGCGTGCTTTCACGTGTCCAGGTCGCCCAGGCGATTGTAGCATGAGGATGTGTTGAGCGACAGTTTTCATGTCCTGAGGGTGTTCCCAAAGCGTCTGTCGCAAACGCCTTGGATTCTTTGATTTCTTTGGTTTTCCTGTGCGCCAGACCCTATGCGCCAGACCCTGCTCGTCGCCAACGAATGGGTAGGAGGAGGAGGAGGATGAGGAGGAGGAGGATGAGGAGGAGGAGGATGAGGATCTCGAGGAGGAGGAGGAAGAAGATGAGGAGGAGGAGGGAGGAGGAGGAGGAGCAGGAGAAGGAGGATATGGTGAGGATGGAAGGGAAACAGAGAGTGAGCCTCTCCCTTTTTTTCTCTCTCTCTCTCTCTCTCCCTCTCTGTTTCTCCCTCTCTCTCTTGTGTATTCTTCGTGTACGTACATATGTATGTATACACATACATATAGAAGTGTTTGTATATATCTATATCCCCCTCTCTATGTTTCTCCCCTTTCCAAAGACCATCAAAGCCTTAGAGTTGCGGGGGTCCGAAACCAAACTTGAACTGCAGGCTCAAAGTACAGCTTTTCTTGATTGCCATCGCCTGCTTCGCTTTTTCCCCCCGCCCAGCGCCTTCGGCGATGCACCTGCAGGGCCCTGCGGGCATGCAGCGTGGTGCCCTCCCGTGCAGTATCTTGAAGAGATCGCGCCCCCCGTTGGGTGCTCCTGCCGATGATGCCACTTGTTGCGAACGGTATTTCGGGGGTGGATAGACCTCCTACCCCTGACGCGTCGATTAAGGACTTGGCCGTTTTCGGTTCGCGAGAGGGCGTCGCGGCCGTTCTTTTTGCGGGTCTGGGTCCGTCGGTTTCGGTCCTCGGTCGTTTTCCTTAAAGGGAGGTTTACCAAAGGGAGGTTTGCTAAAGGGAGGTTTACTAAAGGGAGGTTTACGAAAGGGAGGTTGTCCACCGCCGGATGCTCCTCTCGGCTCGGGCTGGCGCAGGAGATGGTGGCGCTGGAGGCGCAGGCCCGCGCGGCCGGACCTCGCCACGCGCGGCGTGGAGCACATCCCCGATGCCCCTCGTCCTTCCCGTGTCCTCTCCTCTCCCTGTCCCTCTCCACTGCGCTGTTTCTCTTCCTCTTGCTCTTCCTCTCCCTCCCCCCTGTGCAGTTGCACGTTATGAGTATGATTCTCCTCTCTGCTCCGACCCTGTCCTGAAGATGTTGAGTCGCTTCGCTCATTTCGCCGGCCCACAGGGAATTCTGTTTTCTTGCTTATGGGGGCTCTCTCGGGAGGCTTCTCGGTGGCCGCTGGGGGAGTCTTGAACGCGTCGCGGGCCGTCTGGAAGCGTTTTGCGTATGGGGACTCCTCCGGGGGGCCTCTTGGTGGCCTCTTGGGTGCTCTTAAACGCGTCGGGTCGTTGGCACTTGCTTGCGTGCTCGGGGGGGCATTTTGAGGGCCTCCTGGGGCCGCTTGGGGCCTCTTGGTGGCCTCCTGAGGGCCTGTTGGGGACCTCTTTGGGCCTCTGAGGGGCCTCTTTGGACTCCTAGGGGCTTCTTAGGGCCTAGAGGGCTCGAAATGTTGTTTCGCGTTCCCCCCCTGGGACCTCTCTTGGGGCGTTCTTGGGGCCTTCTTGGGCCGTCTTGGAGGCCTCTTGGGCCGTCTTGGAGGCCTCTTGGGCCGTCTTGGGGCCCTCTTGGGGGCCTCTTGGGCCCTCTTGGGGCGGTCTTGGGGGCCTCTTGGGCCGTCTTGAGGTGTCGGGAAGCCGAAAAGGTGAAAACGCCAAAATCTCTCCAAAGCCTGTGGAGAAACAATGAATTTTGCCTCTTTGTGCCCTCTTGAGGGTGCTCTTGGAGGCCTCTTGGGCCGTCTTGGGGCCATCTTGGGCGTCTTTGAGCGATCTTGTGGCATCTCGGAGCTCTCTTGTATCATCTTGAGGGTCTCTTGGCGGCCTCTTGGCCTTTCTTGGGGATCTCTGGACGGCCTCGAGGGCGGCGCCCAGGAGGAAAACCATCTCTGACCCGAGTCGCCCGGGACCTGCCCGGGGTAATCGTCCGGGGACCCCCAGGGGCCGCCCCGCGCGCGCGAAGTAGAATTTTGTAAAGCAGTTACCGGAGATCTTAGCACGCCTCTGGTCCGTTGGGCCTGCGAATTTCAACAATCGTTTGCTCCTCATTCCCCAAACAGTGCGTGCTCTTGGGTTCGCTTCATTTGTCTTCTAAGGACATGGCATTTGCGGGCCGCTCTGGCTGCCATGTGGCCGCCGTCGCCGCCTCGTCGCCGCCCTTTGCCTGGGCCTGCGGGCAGCTCTGGCCGCCATGTGGCCGCCGTCGCCGCCTCGTCGCCGCCCGCCGCCGCTGGTCGCTTGGGCCTGCGGGCCGCTCTGGCCGCCATGTGCCCGCCGTCGCCGCCTCGTCGCCGCAGGCCGCCTCGTCGCCGCACGCCGTCTCGTCGCCGCCCGCTTTGCATTGCTTCGCATTGCTTTGCATTGCTTGGCATTGCTCTGCATTGCTTGCCATTGCTTAGCATTGCTTTGTACTACGGTGCACATTTGTGCGTCATTGCATTGCAATCGCACTGTTTTGCAGTACAATTGCATAGCGCTGCTTTGCATGGGTTTGCATCGCTTTGCATTGCTTTGCCGTCCTTTGCATTGCTCTGCATTGCTTTGCATTGCTTTGCATTGCTTTGCATTGCTTTGCATTGCTTTGCATTGCTTTGCATTGCTTTGCGTTGCTTTGCGTTGCTTAGCATTGCTATGACAGTCGTGTATTTCTCTGCATTGCGTTGCTCGTCACCACATATGTTACACTACATGGACTGCATCACATCGACTGCGCTACACGGATCGCGCCACCCAGATTGTACCACTACATTGATTGCACCTAAATTGCACCGCATATGTGATCCCGGGTCGAGGGTTCACAGGCCCCCCCCCAGGTGGGATGGGTCCCAGGGTTCCACAGGCTGCTCTCTCCCCCCAGATGGGATGACGCAGGGGAAGACGACGACGACGACGACGACGACGACGACGACGACGACGACGACGACGACGACGACGACGACGACGACGACGACGACGACGACGACGACGACGACGACGACGACGACGACGACGACGACGACGACGACGACGACGACGACGACGACGACGACGACGACGACGACGACGACGACGACGACGACGACGACGACGACGACGACGACGACGACGACGACGACGACGACGACGACGACGACGACGACGACGACGACGACGACGACGACGACGACGACGACGACGACGACGACTTTGTGGCGGCTCACGGTCTCGCCCTGCTCGGGCGCGCTGCCCTGACGCGAGGCATCCGAACGGAATTGACCAACGTCACTGGCATGCTTCCGGCTTTTCAGCAGCGGCGGTCCCATCGGGGGCTTCTTCGGGGCTCTCTTCTTGGGCGCCTCTTGGGGTTCTTCGGATCCTGGCACAAGCTGGCCGCCCTCCAGCCGTGCCGGAGCATCCTTGACGAACCCACAACACACACCCATACCCATAGGGGGGTCGGAAAGGGCTATGGGTGCGTGTTGTCGGATGGGGGTCCCCCGCTCGAACGGGAGTGTTCCCTAGGGTCTGACAACCCGCACCCATACCCATAGCCAGTCCTCCTCCCAGCGACCCCCTTATGGGTATGGGTGTGTGTTGTTCGTTCGTCAATCCTGGCTGGGCCCCCGGCCTTCTAGCTGTCACGTCATCCTGACCCACGTGCAGACGGAGCAGCGGCCTCTTGGGGTCTTCGTCACGTCATCCTGACCCACGTGCAGACGGAGCAGCGGCCTCTTGGGGTCTTCGGGCTGTCGGAAGCTTTGGAGCGTCTTGACTTGGGGTCGGCCAGGGGGTCGTCTCGAGGCTCTCTTGGGGCGGTATCCTGCCGCCTTGGAGCCATCCTGGATCGTTAGCCGTCTTGAGGGCGACCCGAGTGCTCCCTGCGCCGCCTTTCGGGTAGAGCCAGGACCCCAGGTAAGGGGACCCAGTTAGTGCTAGGGCCCCGGAGCCCCTGAATTGGCCAGAACCACCAGACCAGATCTGCCGTACCCGGTGCGCTTTCGGGTGGCGCGGCTGTTCCGGTTCGTGGAACGGGGCGGGGGAGGCGCTCGCCCGTCCCCGCGCCGCCACGGCGCGCCAGTGCCCCGGGCCTGCGTCGTGCACGAGGGCTTCGGGAGGAGGAGGAGGAGGAGGAGGAGGAGGAGGAGGAGGAAGAGGAGGAGGAGGAGGAGGAGGAGGAGGAGGAGGAGGAGGGGGAGGAGGAGGAGGAGGAGGAGGAGGAGGAGGAGGAGGAGGAGGAGAGGGGAGGAGGAGGAGGGAGGAGGAGGATGAGGAGGAGGAGGAGGAGGAGTAGGAGGAGGGAGGAGGAGAGGAGGAGGAGGAGGAGGAGGAGGAGGAGAGGAGAGGAGGGAGGAGTGGAGCGAGGATGGGAGGAGGGAGGAGGGAGGGGGAGGGGGAGGGGGATGAGGAGGAGGAAGAGGAGGAGGAGGACACGGAGGATGATGAGGAGGAGGAGGAGGATGAGGAGGAGGAGGAGGAGGAGGAGGAGGAGGAAGAGGAGAATGAGGAGGAGGAGCATTCGGTTGAGCATTCGGTAGGTGGTTATACCCCGCAGGGTAGCGTCCATCCCGGGCCGGGTGGAAACACCCCGCAGGGCCTATATCCCCGCGGCTCCGGGGTGGGGGCGTTGTCTCGCAGGACCTGGCCCTGGAGAGCAGCAGGCTGGAGTACGGAGAGGAAGAAGACGGAGAAGTTGAAGAGGGAGGGCCGGGCGGAGGAGGAGGACGAAGAGGCGGAGAAGGACGACGAGGGGGAGGGAGGGAGGGGCCCGCAGGCCGGGGAGGGGCCCGCAGGCCGGGGAGGGGCCCGCAGGCCGGGGAGGGGCCCGCAGGCCGGGGAGGGGCCCGCAGGCCGGGGAGGGGCCCGCAGGCCGGGGAGGGGCCCGCAGGCCAGGGAGGGGCCCGCAGGCCAGGGGAGGGGCCCGCAGGCCGGGGAGGACCCGTAGGCTTATGCAATAGCATGTTTTTGTGCGACCCCGCCTTGCCGTGGTCACGCCGCGCGCCCCGCGCACCCGCACGCGTGCACGAGGGTGGCGGTGAGGAGCCCGAGGTAGCGGACCTTCACGGCGAGCGCGTCGAGGGCGTCCGCGTCGCGCAGCACCCACGCGGCCACGGCGTCACAGCCGAGGGGCCGCCGCTCGCAGAGCGCGTCCCGGAGGCCTCGGCCAGCGGGGCACTGGGCCAGCAGGTGTTCGAGGCTGCTCGGCGCGCCCGCGCAGAGGGCACATATCTGCGGAAGCCTCGTTTGGGGAAGCCCCCAGACGTCCGCAGGGATCTTCGAGGTCACGCGTGCCACGCACCAGGCCCTGTGAAATCTCCACGTCGACTTCCCCCGCCCGGCCCATCGAAGGTCGACGGGCCACTGCCTTTGCAAGGGCAGCACCTCGGCGATGGGCAGCAGCCCGTTGTCGTTGAGCTTGCCCAGCTGTTCACAGAACCACGCGCGCTCCGCCTCGCGGATCTTCGGCAACACCGCCGCGCGGGCCCACGAGCGAACCGCCTGCCGCCTGGCCTTCGGCCCCGCCTCCGCCGCGTCGGCCAGGTGGAGCGGGGGCGCGGACACGCCGTGCGTCTGTGCCACCGCCGCAGCATCCTGCAACCAAGTGCCGCCTCTGGCCGCCAGCGCCGCCCGGATCGCTGGCGCCACCGGCGAGTCCTGCGGCAGGAGGAGCACCCGAGCCCACGCTGTGATGATCCGCGTCGCGACCTTGGCGGCAGCCCTCGTGAGCAGGCGCGTCTCGAGGAAGGCGCGCGCGTGGCCGCCCGCGCCGAGGGACGCAGACGGAGGAAGGCCGAGCAGCGCCTTAGCCACGTCGTAGAACACGCGGTTCAGCTGCGCAGCAACCTCCTTCCAGCCCCGCGCGTGGCTGGCCAGCAGTTCGGCCCCGTGGTAAGCCGCTGCTTCCACGCGGGCAGGGAGTTGGCCGGACTGGAGGGGCAGCCCGAGGCCCCGGTCCGTCAACGCCGCTACCAGGCGCCGCGCTCCGTCGCGCAGCCTGCCGCACACGCGGGCCAGCAGCGGCTCCAGCGACAGCGCGTCGCCGATGACGACGCCCAAAACATCGAGCTCTGTGGCTGGGCGAACTGGGGCCCCATCCACAGCACCGCAGGCCGCTTGGACCGGGGCGGGGCCGCCCACTGCCATGGCCGCTGGGCCCTTTGCGCCTCCTTGGAAGCGGTGTCTGTAGAAATGACAGAACTTCGTTAAACCGGCATTGGCCCGCGCAAGCCCCGCCTCGTCTGGCTGGAGGACGAACGTGTCGTCCACGAACTGCACCATCAGGAGTGACATCGCGGCATCCCCCGGCTCGGTGGGGTCCAAACAAACCCCCAGCGTCTCCGCGCGGCAGCATTCTAGGAGCGCCCTTATTAAGGAGCTGAACAGGTGCGCCCCCGCTCGGCGCCCCTGGCCCACGCCGAAGCCGACGAGGGCGTGGATCGGCCCGACCAGCGGGCCCAGGCGAAGGCGAACGGATTCTTCGCCCACGGAGGCGGCGGCGGCAAGCCAGAAACGGCCGCGCACTCCGGCGAGCCTGAGCTGCACGAGGACCGCGTCCCGCCAAGCCAGGTCGAACCCGTGGAGCAGGTCCGCTTTCTCGATGATCGTGCGCCGCCCCTGCCGCAGGCGCACTTGCAGGGCGAGCAGGAGTCCGACGGCCATGGGGCCTGCGTCGAACCTCCCGCCTGCCTGCTCTTCCCCCGCAAAGCGTTCCAGGAGGGGGCGGGTGAC
>CAUYUJ010015745.1:0-22500 GCA_963575745.1 Prorocentrum cordatum
CGACGATTCATTGTGTCTGTGTGTTGTTCCCCCTCCTGACCTTGGCTGGTCCTGGAGCAGCGTCACCGTGTCTCCCCGCCGGCGGGGGTCATCCAAGCGGACGGCCCTGGCGCGCTGCGTCGGTTCCGCCAGGGGGCTGACGCCTGGCCCTTCCTGGAGCGGCTGACCGAGGTCCACGGCGGCAGCGCCCGTCGCCTGCTCCTGTTCCTGACCCGCCGCTGCCGCCTGTGGGGCCCCATGTCGCCTCGCCGGCTGTGGTGGGTCGGCCTCCTGGCTTCCGGATCATACGTTGTCTCTCCCGCGGCCGTTCGGGGCGGCCCGGACCCCCCCTGGAATGCTCTCGGCGAGGCGCAGCGGCTGAAGCCCATCCCGAGGCAGGAGAGCCGCCGAGAACCGACGAGAGTCTCCAGAACACCTCGGGCTCTCGAGCCCGGAAGCCCGCGCCCCAGGTCGGCGGTGTGAGGGGCGCCCGCGCAGCGAGCGCCTCGGCTTGCCAGGAACGAGACCCAGGACATCCCCGTCGTACCCCGGACGGGTCGGCGCCGCGCAGGGCCGCGCGAGATCCCAGGAAAAGCTCCCGCGCCGCCCGCAGGCTGTCGCGTCTGCCGCCTTCGCTCGTCCTCCGGCCCTTGGCGTGGGGGGGGGGGGGGGCAGGCGGCAGCGCGGGCCGGAGCAGGCCACACCCGCCGGGAGCTCGAGCGGAGGCGGCGGGAGGGGCAGGAGGGCCGGGGGGAGGCGGAGCAGGGGGAGGCAGCGGAGGGGCAAGGGGGCAACGACGCCGATGAGGAAGGAGACTCGGCTCCAGAGCAGATGCCCGCGCTGTCCCTCCCAGCGTCCACGGAGCGCGTCCACAGGATGCCGCTCCGCCCATCTGTGCACGCAGGGCGCTCTCTCGTAGGTGGCGGACGAGCAGGAGAAAAAGGAGGAGGCGGAAGGAGGAAGAGGACGAGGACGATCAGCAGCAGCGGGATCTGCAGTGGGAGGGGCGGGAGGAGCACGAGGACCAGCGGAAGGCAGAGCAGGGAAGGCAGGGGAGGGGAAAGGAAGGAACGACAACGGTGAGGAAGGACTCGACTCCAGAAAAGATGCCCGCGCCGGGGCAAGAGAGCCTTTCTCCGAACGGCGGGGGGAGCGCGCGGATGCTAAAGTGAGGCCAGCGCTGCAGCGGGGACTCCATCCTGAGAGACCAAACGCAGCAGTCGGATGGTAAAAACACGAACAGTCGAACCAAAGTATGCGGTCGAGGTCGGTTCGGGGAGGCACCCTAGTGTTATTCGTGTTTGATGAATGGTCTTGTGCACCCTTGGGGAGGATACCCTCGAATTCTCTTCGTTTTGGCCAGCGGAGGGTCTCATGTTCTTGAAGGATGTTAGCATGTCCTTGGTCCGACTGTAAGACAAATTCGCGCGTGAAATCATCTGTGAAAACAGTCCACGGAGAGGGCCAACTATCTTCCGATCAGAGTCCATAGGGAGGGGGGAAGAAGAATTCATCATGTGCGATCGTAGAGGAGAGGGCGGGGAGAGGGAGGGAAAAGGAGAGAGAGAGGGGAGGTGGTTGGAGCAAGGGGAGGGGGAGGTGAGAGAGAGGGGGAGGGGGAGGGGGAGGGGGAGGGGGAGGGAGAGAGAGGGGGAGGGGGAGGTGAGAGAGAGAGGGGAGAGAAAGTTCCAGGAGAGCAGGGGTCCCTCTGGGAGGGCAGATGGGACGGGGGCAGAGGGCGAGGGGGCGAGGGCAAGCTAGGTGCGCTCGCGCCTCATCTGACACCCCATGCGCCCCCCTCCCATCCCTTCCCACAGGGCTGATTCTTACCGGAGGCTCAGAGATGGGGTCCTGAGGGAAGGGGTCCTAAGGACGAGGTGTCCCAACCAGTGTAGATCCAGCCTTGAATCCCTTCCTGTCCTTAGGACCCCGTCCCTCAGGACCCCATCTTTGAACAACCGATGTTCTCTATCCGCGGACGTGTTTCATAGCCGACCTGCAGCCACAACAAAAAGACTATGGTGTGATGCGGCATCGGAAAAATGGGGGCTGCGCGCACAGGAGGAGGAGGAGGAGGAGGAGGAGGAGGAGGAGGAGGAGGAGGAGGAGGACGGGCGGGAGAGAACGAAGGGAGGACGAACAGCAGCAGCAGGAACTGGACTGAAGGGAGCAGGAGGGACAGGAGGACCAGGGGAAGTCGAAGGAGGGGAAATGAAGGGGGGCGACACCGACGAAGCAAGACTCGAAGTCAGAAAAGTGGCCCACGCTGGGGCGAGAGCGCCACTCTGAACGACGGGAGCAAAACGCCGATCCGACAGTGAGGCCCAAGCTGCAACGGGAGCGCTATGCTTGAAGCGCCGAGCGCCCTGATTGTAAACAACCAGAAGACAAAATCATTGCTTGAATCTTATGCGAAAACCAGAGCAGGCAGAGAGGGCCGAAAATCTCCCGCACGCAGTCAGCTCAGAGAGGGGAGTTGGATTCAGAATGTGCATGTGTGGAGGAATGGTAAGGGAGGGAGGGCGGGAGAGCGAGAGAGGGGCAAGGGTGGAGAAGAGGATGGCGAAGGGATGATGAGGGCGAATTAGGAAGATGAGAACGGGACGGGAGGGTCTGGGAGGGAAGGCGAAGACGATGGTGATGGGTGATGGCGACGGTAGTCCCACCAGCCCTCTTGGCGTATGTGGTTTTACGAGTTTGGCCTTCTCTCTGCCCAAAAGTCCTTCTTCCCCTGCGCAGGGAAGGGCTTGCCCCTCCCCATACCCCTTCCCTGGGCATGGATGGGCCTCATAAGCCCCAAAGTGGCCTCCAAGATGGCTCAAGATGGCCTCCAAAATGGCCCAAGATGGACTCCAAGATGGCTCAAGACGGCCTCAGAAGCTCGAAGACGGCCCCAAGACGGTTTCAAGTGCCCTCCGAGCCCTCCAACGACCCCCCAAGATGCAAAGATGGCTCCCAAACCCAACGGGAAATTGATGATGTGTGTCTCCTCGCCTACAAGCTTCCGATGGGCCTCGGAGGCCTCAGGATGGCCCCAAGATGGCCCAAGAGAGCCCCGAGAGCGCCCCAAGACGGCCCCGAGACGCCATGCGTGAGCCTCGAGGGGGGGGAGCTGAACGTGCTACCCCCCCTCGTTTTGAGTAGTGAACCCAAAATGGCCTCAAGAGGCCTCCCAGAAACCCCCCAAAGAGCCCCAAGAGGGCCCCTGGACACCCCCAACAAGCCCCCAGCGGCTCCGCGAGGATCCCCAAGACAGACCCAAGATGGCTCCAAGAGACCTCCGAGAAAACACGTTCAAGGCGGTTGTTTTGCTGCACGGCGATCAATTTCTGGATGGGCTGGTGGGGTACTTTCTTTTGTCGCAGCCGCAAGCGAAAGCGCAGGCGGCGTCAAACGGGACGGGAGGGCCGCGCGCGAACCTAATTGCCTACTGGTGGGGGTACTTTTTTGATTAGCGGCCCGCAAGGAAAAGTCCAGAGGGCGGTATGACCGAGGCTGGGGCACAGCGCAAGATAATTAGTGCGAGAACGCGCGGAATGCACCTGCAAAACAAATTCGGATGAGAGGCGGCCACAATTGGGCAACCAACAGCCAGACCGGTACCCTGCCAGAAGAGTACACGCAGACCCAAGCACAACCGCTGGGCGGATGCCAGCGGAAGGGCGGCGGCCACAGGTGGGCAACCACACGCGAGCGGGGACCACTGGGCAGATGCCAGAAAATTAACATGCAGAGACCACTCGGCATATGCCAGCGGACAACTCGACCCGAGTGAAGCGGGCCAGAAGAAGGGGAAGAGGAAGGCAGCAGAGGCAGCGACGAGAGAAAAGGAAGGGAGGAACCAGGCCTCACTCAAAGAACACCACACGTGTGGAACTGGTGGGGGTACGCGAAGCGTCAAGAATTACGTGTTCGGGGAGTAACCTGCTCGGTCTGAAAATGTGTAAATTGTCCGGAGTGCCCACAATGATAAATTGACAGATTGAGAATCTCTCAATCTGGAGGTCCCCGACAGAAATATTGAAAGATTGTCACATTGCTCAATTCGGTGATTCCAAGTTGAAGTATTGAAATATTGAAGGATGTTTCAAACCAGAAAGCCCATGTAACAATGGCAAGATTAGTGACACAATGAGAGAGCGAGCGCATCAACCCTTGGACAACCTTTTAAACACTGAAACAGTTTAATCGGGATCTCTGGATAGAGGTGTTTCAATATTTCACGTTTCAACCTGGACCCCCCGCATTGACATATTGAGCTATACTTTAAGATCTCACTCTGGACCCTCCAGTTGAACGATGTTCAAATACCTCAGTCTTTCAGTCTCGCACATACACCACCGAAACCATCACTCTTGCCAAACAATCACTAACTCGATCTTCCAGTCCGCGCCCATAGAAAAAACGACTCTCTCAATCTCTCAAGTCTCTCCATGATTCAATCTCTGCCCAGGCCACTCTGCGAAAAGCAGACCGATGGCAAGCGAGGGGATTCGGACGGAGAGGGCAGGCGCGGGGGACGGCAGGCAAGCAGGCCGTGCTGCTGCCGCCCGCTCGCCCGTCCTCTCGTCGTCGTCGTCGTCGTCGGCGGCGGCGTCTTCGTCGTCTTCGGCGTCGTCGTTTTTTTTTGTTCTCCTCCAAACATCCTCGGTCTTTCTCGTCGTTGCCCTTCACTGCGTCCTCGTGGCCCCCCTCATCGTATTAACCCTGTCTGGGGCCACCGTCGTACGTCTAACCCTTCTAGGGGTGGGCGAAGCGGCCTAAGCCTTACGGATAAGACAATATGGCGCCATCTTCGCTGGGCGAGAGGACCAGCTTCCCGACGTAGAGCGCGTGCCAGACCTTCGGAAGCTTCAAATATGCCTGCTTGCACTCCTGAACCAACTCCTACCCCTGCCCCTGCCCCTGCTCCTGCTCCTGCTCCTGCTTCCCTCCTCCTCCGCCTGTCTCTGCTGCTCCTCCTCCACTTCCTCCGTGTCCCTTCCCCCCCCCTCCCTCTGCGATTCCTATTTGCCCATCCCCCATCATCCCCATCCCTGCTTCTCCCTCTCTCCACCCTCCTCCTCCAGGTTCTCCTCGGTGCTCCCTCCTTTCTTCCAACGTTACTCCTGCCACTCGACCAATTTCGGAATAAACAATGCCTACACGTTTTTTTTTCAGTACAGGTCGTCCAGTGCAGATTTCACGAGTGCCCAAGCAATTCTTGCACTTGGAGGTTCTTACGTGTCCTCTGAGCAACGCGTGCTCGCCACGTTTGCGTCCCTGGCCGCTCGATGGCGCCTCGTGGGCGCCCGGTGCCATGGGTGGGGTTCCAACGGATTCGCGCGTGGGCGCCCGTGCGCTGGGTGGGTCTCCCGAGGACTCGCCGCGCAGGAGGAGGATGAGGAGGAGGAAGGAGGAAGGGGGAGGAAGGAGGAGGAGGACGAGGAGGAGGAGAAGGAGGAGGGGGAGGACGAGGAGGAGGAGGAGGAGGAGGAGGAGGAGGAGGGGGAGGAGGGGGAGTGAGGAGGAGGAGGAGGAGGGGGAGGAGGGGGATGAAGGAGGAGGAGGAGGAGGAGGAGGAGGAGGAGGAGGAGGAGGATGAGCCTCGTGCGCCGGGTGGATCTCCGAGGCGTCGCCACGCGGGCGCTCTGTGCCCGCTCGTGGGCGCGCCGCGCGCTCGTACCACATCGCTTGCACGGCATAGCTTGCACCACATGCCCTGCGCAGCAGAGCTCGCACCATGCAGATCGCGCCACTCACCCTACACAACATGCCTCGCACCAAATTCCCCTCCCTATCGTTTGATAAACCCGACCCGGGCGGGGGGAAAACCCGTCCCCCCCCAAAAAAAAACCGGACTCCCGGGATCTGGGGCTTTGAGACCCTCCGGACGGGCTTCGAAGCGGCCCCCCGGGCCTCGCAGGGCGTTTTGCCAAGCCTTCCCAGTACACCTAGGGCGATCAGGGGGGTCATCGGAGACGTCCCAGAGACCCCCAAGACAGCACAAGAGCGCTCCAAGAGTGACCGACGTGACGTCAAGATGGCTCAAGAGGCCTCCAGGACGGCCCCAAAGAGGCCTCCAAGACCACTCCCAAGAAGGCCCCAAGGGCAAAAACTCATTGATTTTCTGTTAGATTTTGGTGAATTTGGGGGTTCTCCTCTTTTCGGCTTCCCGACGCTCCAAGACGGCGGTCTTCTGGGCGTCCGAAGCCGCCTGGGAGGCTCCCAAATCGCCCCACAACAATCCGAAAGGGCTTCCAGGCAGTCCAAGAGAGCCAACACGACACAACACGGGTCCAAGATGGCCCTCAGAGAGCCCCATGGCGGCCCAATATGGCCCCAAGACACCCTCCGAAGCATTCCAAATCGTGACCCGGTCGTTCAGGGAGACTGCGGTTGCAGGCAGGGTGGCCCGAGGAAGCCCCCACTGGCACCCTGAATACGCCCAGGAGGCCTCCAGAAGGCCTTAAGAAAGCCTGAAACAACTTTTGTGAGGCCCCCAGAGGCTCTCCAAGGAGGAGCCTCCGCAAAAAAGAGCTGAGGAGGATGGGGAGAATTCGCAGGGTATGGCGAAATTGAAGAAAAAGAAACATGGAGGAAAGATGACGAATGACATGATTATACCGGCGATGCCGCTAAGTTGTCGGCTTGACCTTCCTGCTATTCCGCCTGCACACCAAACTTCAAGGACCAAGGTGCATGGCGCGAAGCGCCACTGCAGTCTTGTGTATATGTATGTATATATGTATATACAGATAAATAGATCACGCCACACATAGCTTCCACAAAAGAGCTTGCTCCACGTACCTTGCACAACAAAACTCACCCACATAACTCACACCACATGAGTTGCACAGAACAGCGCACACCAGGCAGCTCAGACCACACCATAGCTTACATCACGTAGCCTGCACAACATAACTCACACCATATAGCTCACATCACATAACTTACACAACACGGCGTGCACCATACACCATAAACAACATGCTTTACACCACACAGCTCGCACCGGAAAGCTTACACACCATAGATTTCACCACGTAGCTTTATTACACACCATATAGTTCACCTCGGCACTGTAATAATTCACTGTTTGACGTCCACGCTGGCTAACCTCCTTCGCACCACTTCTTGAATACTCACTACGACTTTCTCCGCATCCTACTCCTCCTCCATGCTCCCTTCTCCACATCAGCCTCCTCTTGCTCTCCCCTTCTTATCCTCCTCCGCTTCCTTACTCCCTCCTCCACTTCCCTTCTCGACATCCTCCTGATCCCTGCTATCTCCCTATGATCTGCATCCTCCTCCCCACCTCCTCCTCCTCATCCTTATCCTGCTCCTCCTCCTCCTTATCCTGCTCCTCCTGCTCCTCCTCCTCCCACTTCTCCTCCTCCTCCTCCTCTTCTTCCTCCTCCTCCTCCTCTTCCTCCTCCTCACCCTCCCCCCTCCCCTCGCTGGCGGCAATGATGGCGACGCCAGCGGCGGCGGCGACGAAACCGACGTCGGACGACGCACGCCAACCCTCGACGATGGTTGAGCAGGGACCGACCGGCCCAGCATTCCTATAGGCCTACTACGACATGTTCTTAGAACCCCATGAATGTTCGAATAACGAAAACGATGATCTTAGAACGTAGCCCGATGTGTCAAAACAGGACCGTCGCAGGCAGAAAAAAACCCAAGAACATCCCGTTCAGACCACAACCTGTTCTTCTAGAACGCTCCTTGGTGGGCCTGTAGTGCGAGGCGGGGGTCTATCCCTATCCACCGCCTGGGAACAGACGTCCTGGTGCCCCAGCGGGCGGTGGATATGGATATAGTTTGGCCCTGGGGGCCCGAATATATCCATGTCCACCGCCTGCCAGGTCCCCGAAAATGGATTCTCCAAGCGGTGGTCATGTAGAAATTCCCGCAGTTGATATGGATATATATATATATATATATATTGGCCCTGGGGGCCCGAATATATCCATGTCCACCGCCTGCCAGGTCCCCGAAAATGGATTCTCCAAGCGGTGGTCATGTGGAAATTCCCGCGGTGGATATGGATATATTTTGGCCCTGAAGCCCGAATATATCCATGTCCACCGCCTGCCAGGTCCCCGGGTTGGGCCAGCGCAGCCATCCGCACGAGTCGACGGCACTCTGCGCTGGCGTCCGCCCAATCGTTCCAGCCGGCGGTTTCGCCGCTACAGCCCTGCAGATGTATGAGAGAACAGCAGCCGTGCCGAACGCATAACGCCGCGGCTTCGGCCGCCGTCGCATCGCTGAAACGCCCTGGGAAAAAACGGCAAAAGTCCCCGAAGATTCTCCAAGCGGTGGTCATGTAGAAAGTCCCGCCTCGGATATAGGCAAGCCGGGACGCTTCGCCACTGCCCGCGACATGCGCCCGGCCGACGAGCCCGATACAGATGGGTCGGGCCTGTCCCCCTGCAGGGGGATCTTGGACGAAGCAAATAACAAACATACTCCAAGACATACTCAAACGATGCCAACAAGAATGCACAACGAACGATCCCCAGGCTAGTTTTCTACTATTTTTGGAATAGTCCCCCCTGCAGGAGGGACAGGCCCGACTTCACGATACGGGATCTGGCCCGATGCGTGGCCAGAGAGGGCCTGTCCCCCTACAGGGGGATTTTGGTCGAGAAATGAAACAGACTCCAAAAACTACCCAAGAGATGCACAACAATAAGGATCCCCAGACTATTTTTCTACTATGTTTGAATCTTCCCCCCTGGAGAGGGACAGGGAGGAGGAGGAGGAGGAGGAGGAGGAGGAGGAGGAGGAGCCCGACTTCACGAGACGGGATCGGGCCCGATGCGAGGCCAAAGAGGGCGTCCGGGGCGCCCGCGGGGCGCTGGTAGCGCCCGGCCCCGCACGGCGCGCGCCCGACGCCCCGCGGAGGACTCCTCCTCCTCCTCCTCCTCATCCTCCTTCCTCCACTACTCCAATCCTCTCCTCCTTCCTACCTACTCCTCCTCCCTCCCCTCCTGCTCTTGCTCCTCCTCCTCCTCATGCTCCTCCTGCTCCTCCCCCTCCTCCTCCTCCTCCTCCTCCTCCTCCTCCCCGAGGAGGGGCGCGAGCGATCGGCGGCAAGCGTGGCCACTTCGACTAGACGTACAGGGCAGTTTCTAATACATCGGATTTTTAATACATGATTACGTGAGGAATAAATGTACACATGCACTCATCATTGTTTTTAATACTAAATCCCTGCATTTCTAATACATGATTCGCA
Source organism: Prorocentrum cordatum (assembly GCA_963575745.1). NCBI lineage: Eukaryota > Dinophyceae > Prorocentrales > Prorocentraceae > Prorocentrum > Prorocentrum cordatum. The sequence goes on from CAUYUJ010015745.1 coordinate 9,206, forward strand.
CGCGGAGCATCTATAAAAAACGGCACTGTACGAGTGACCTTTCGCAGGAGTGACCTCTGGTGCGGGCACAGATGGGTCCCCAGGTGGCTGAAAACGAAGCGGTAGCAGCCGGTGGCGCGCCCAGATTTGGTCCCCCCGCGGCCCCCAAAAAGCCGCGCAGCAAAGGTCACTCTTACCCAGGATCACTCTTGCGTATAGCCGACCACTACTCTAGGATTAAGTCGAGCGTGTCCCCCTACAGGGGGGGATTTGGGGCGAACAATTTCTCAAACAATACTCAACACATGCCCCCCGAATGAGCAGAAGTAGTACAAACATCGTCCCCAGACTATGTTTTGACTATTTTTCACTATTCCCCCTGTAGAGGGACAGGCCCGACACCACTTTGGGCCTACCACGACGTGCTCTTAGCACCCCGAGACGTGTCCGAAGAGCACCAGCGACGCGTTCCTGGAACCGAAGCCCTCGACTCGCCATCGCTTCGACGTCCATTCCCTGTGTTTTTTGCTGGTTTCGGGCGTGGTTCTTTCGCCAAATGATCCAGGGATGCGGGATGCTCCTCGAGGGTCCTCGCCGAAGGAACAATGCACACGTCCGAGCGACGCCAAGTCGACGACGGCGGCGGGGCCTCGCCCCCGGGGAGCCGCCGCCACAGGTGGTCCCCCGGCTTCAGCGGCAGCAGCGACAGGTCCGCGCCGCCCGCCGCCATGCCAAGGGGCGCCCGCCGCGCGGAGGGCGCCCCGTCGCGCGGAGGCCGCGCGCGAGGCGCGCCGGCCCTCCGAGCACCTCTGGCGGCCAGCGCCGCCACCTGGGCTGCTGCTGCCGGGGAGCCGAGGAGGAGGAGGAGGAGGAGGAGGAGGAGGAGGAGGAGGAATAGGCGGAAGAGCAACTGCTGAAGGATGGTCCAGAGAACTGGAGCTTCGGGCGCCTCAGGGATGCGTCTTGCCAAGGACCTTCGGGCGCTCCGAGCGTCCTGCCATGGACCCCCGAAACTCCAAGGAAACGTCCTACCAAGTCGCTTCGAGGAGGCCAGAGCCGTGGAGGAGGAGGAGGAGGAGGAGGAGGAGAAGGAGGAGGAGGAGGAAAAAGAGGAGGAGGAGGCGGAGGAGGATCAGAGTAAACCCGGGAACCGTCAACGATGCTGAAACAACTGCCTCTCAACTGAACTCTGCAAGCCGTCCTTGACGCTACAAGGAGCGCCCCCTTGAGGCACGAGGACTCTGTGGGCCTGCCCTGCCGCTCAGGCGAGGGTCCAACTCTGAGGAGGAGCTGCCTTGAACCCTCCTGGCGACCTGTAAGGAATGCGCAGACAGACCTCCAGATAAACAACGAGAAGGGCCCGCCCCACATCCGCACAACGAATGCGCTCGGCAGAAGTCTACAGCAAGAACCGCACTCTGGAAAAGGAGCCGCCCTCCACCGTGAAGTTGCTACAACCACTAAACGTTTTGGCTGTTAGCGTTCAGGAGGTCCCACGCGACAGCCTCCTTGTGGAAAAGGCACCACCTTCTTTCCTCGTAGCTGCCGCATGCGTGCATATTGAATAAGAAGTGCGCTCGTGCGAGAACACAGCTTTGAAGAGAAGCCACCCTCCTCCGCGTAGCGGTGGCAAACTTTTTGAAGTAATGTGAGCGGCGTTGTCGCGCTAACCCCATTTCTAAAAGGAATCGTCATCCACCTGGGTGACGGCTGAAACTTGTTGAGACGACTATGCGATGCGCCAAGGCGGGATATGCATTTTGAAAGCGGTTCCTTCCATTCTTGTAGCTGCTGCAAACTTGAAAAATAATGTGCGCGGCGCTATCGCGAGGGCCGCGTTTTGGAAACGGCCCCACCCCATCTTTGCAACTGCTGTAGAATTTTCTGAGGCGGCACAAATGCGAAGACGCCACTGCGAAAACCGCACACCCCATGCGCGCGGGGCTTAGATGGACACCACATGTCGAAAAGAAGCCGTATGTTGGAAACTACTCACTCCATCCAGATATGAAAACCACACCCCATCCATCACTTCAACCGTCGCAAATGTTTGATTCGAATGAGCGCAGAACTAAGGCGAGAACTCCGTCTTGGAAACGGCCACTCGATCCGTGCAATTGTGATACATGTCGAACCTCATGATCCCGCAAGGCGAGGCAGTCCCGGGCGAAACGTCCAGCCCGCCCTACACGTCTGGGGGCGTTAGAGGCAAGAGTTTTCTACGGAGAAAGGATGGAGGAGGAGGAGGAGGAAGAGGAGGAGGAGGAAGAGGAGGAGGAGGAAGAGCAGGAGTGGAGGAGGAGGAGGTGGAGGAGGAGGAAGAGGAGGAGGAGGAGGAACGGTGATACGACACTGCGGACGACTACTGCGCCAGGAGGAGGAGGAGGTGGAGGAGGAGGAGGAGGAGGATAATGAGGAGGAGGAGGAAAAAAAGGGGAGGAGGAGAGGGAGGAGGAGAGGGAAGAGGAGAGGGAGGAGGAACAGAAAGAGTAGGAGGATTATATGATGTTAAAACAGAATCACCATCTGTCTCTGCCGTACATTTGGGAACGGTCATACTATTCAGAATTCCCTCGACAGCGTATGATATACACGTCAAGGGTTCTGGTGCGGCGAGCCTGCTCTAGCGGGATGCTTCGAAGACTGGGCCTCGAAAAGACGGGACGCTGCCCTGCGGGACCGTCTCGGCCCCAGGGCATATCCCCACCGTCATCGACAAATGAGATGACTGTTTGGGGCATTCATTACCCCGCGGAACACTATCCCGAGAGCGCTTAGGAGCACATAGCCGGCGAAAGGCATCCCCAAACACCAAGGAAGTTCTCCCTCATTGGGAGGATCCCGGGTGGCTGATGGGCTCCCTCCCGCAACTACCTACACAACTAACTACCCTCCGCACGCGACCTATTCAGACTACTTCTTTGCACTATACCACGCCATGGCTAGAGAATACGCACGGTCACTGGATAGCGTACTAGTGTAAATCGCAGTGCCAGGCATTACTTGAGGCGAGGCTAACAAGTCAGTTGCTGTACGCATGCATGCGGGAGAGGGCGCCTGGAAGTACACCGTCTGGAAGAGAAGCCTCCGAACTCGGAAGCGTTGACCTATATGCCGCTCGATTCGCCTGGGCAGTCAGGAGAGGGAGAGAAGGGGTACCACCTCGCTCCCGATGTGTAATATGATCTTCATGTTCTGCATGCTGCCTCTCCACCATTGGTCTGACACGTGAGGCACCGTCCCAGAAAGTTAGTTCACTGCACGCCATTGACATTTCTAGCACTCCATGCCCTCGAGCCACCTCTGAAGGTCGCGCCCGAGGAATGCCGATGGAGCTCTGCCGACTTTCTTGGCTGTTCCCTCCGTGCTGGCGAAGGCCTTGTTCATCAAGATACGAAACTGTGGGCCGCGACAGGCGACCGTGATCTTCTCCCTGCCGCGCTGGTAGACCTTCTCCGCTCTGCAGTGCAGAATCAGGTCGCACTTCCTCTCGACCGACCATTGATCGTATTCCGTGTATGATTCCCCAGATTCTGCCTGCAATGCTTCCGTGAGTCTGAAGCCTGGCTTGCCGCCCTGTCCGATCTTCACGCCCGGATGCGTCTTGAGAGCTCCGCCCACTGCATAGCTATAGGGTGGCCCGAGATCGTGATCTGTGCTGCCCTTCACGTGGTCGGAGCAGTTCGATGTCTGCCCCTGCATCGCCAGCGCCGCTGAGCATGTCTCCAGCATCAGCCACATGTCTTAGATGGCCGCCTGCGTGTCGCGCATCAGTTGCGCGGATCGTAGAGTCTGCCTGGAAATAAAGCCGAGCATCGTCTTCTCGCCCTGCTTGAGTGCCTTGGCTTCCTTCAGCCCGCTCTCTTTCTTTGACAGGTCTGTTGGGTCTTGTTGGCGCCGAACTCGAACGTCTCGACCGTGTCCAGCGGGGCCCCCCTTTGCGCGGGGGGGGGCCCATGGCACGCGCCGCCGCCGACGCAGCGCGCGGGCGAGCACCTCTCGATGGAAAGAGGCGCGGTGGGAGCAGCGACAGATGCACTCGTCGAAGGTGTGCGACAAGCTCACTTGAGTATCACAAACTACGGAACACGATCCACCTTTATATGAAGATGATGTCTGCAATTCCCATGTCATGTGTGCTCGGGCTGCTTGATATATCCCCCTTATGCGCGCGCTCGTTTGAGATGATGCCGCGCGCAATCGACATCGCGAAATACTGAGCAACAGTGTGGGCATTGACTAGTAGTGGCTCCTGAATATAGAATAGATCGCATCCCATGGCGCGATGTTTGACGCGCGCTGAGCTGCTGGAGCGTCGAGAACCCACGGGCGCCAGGAACGCCAGAGGCGTCTAGGATCGTGCACTTGATTCGCTAATTTCCCTGTTCTTGTTGCTACTGCGCACAAGGGCAGCGCGAAACAGCTGGGCAAACACAGCTGCATTGGAAAATGCTGCTGCCCGCAAAATGCCAGGGTCAATTGCCGGGAACTCACGCGCAACGTCCGATTCAAAATCAAATAACTCAGCCAAGGAATCATTTCGTAGCCCCCATACTTCAAATGAGCTCTCTGTATCACTGACCCCGCGATATAATTCCAGACCTCGTTCACATTGCAGTAGCCAAGGGTTGGCATGCGATTGGGTTTGCCCAGGCCCAGTTAGCTGAGTAGGTTCATGTAATACATGTCCACGGAGCGTAGCAATCGTTTGTCTGTGGGCCGCGGGGCATCGAAGCATGCCTTGCAGCCGTCTCGCTCTTCTGGCGGCTCGTTCCCTCGAGATCGGCAGAGTCCCCCGTTCCCGAAGCAGGTCGCCGCTGCTCGTCGAAACCGCACGGGGCCCCGACCAGTCCGCGGCCGAGCCCTTCATCGGCGCCCGAAGATATCTCACAACACTGCGATCTAGCCGGGCACGTTCACTTTGGGATAATACAAAAGCTCCCCGACCCGTCAAGCCCCTTTCAACCGCTATATTTAGGAACAATTCTCTTTTGAAGCGTCGGAGGCCCCGTTCGTGCCAGCAAAGCCCCATGGTACTCCGACCGGCCCTCGTGCCCCGTATGCGCAGCTCAATTTCCACCCCGCGGTTCCCCCTTCATAGAATAGCGTGCTCCTAGATGTCGCGCATGTGCGTTTACCTCCCCGTGTGTTTTTGAGCGATTCTCCTGGGGCGCACTGGTCGAAATCGCCGATCCAAGACGCGGTGCAATATAATTTTCAACAGGTTTTGGGAGAAACAGTCCTGGGAGAGGATCACGTTCATCGCCCCGTCGCTCTCAGCAATCTCCTCAATCGCTCGAGGTATGCTCATTCCCTTCGGGGGCAAGCGCCCGCGGAAGATGTCATCCGCGAAACCCGAGAGCGAGCAATCAATGATGTCCTTATTCCGTACTTCACACTGCGCTGCTATGCATGCATGCGTGGGATGCACTCTGGTTGTTTCCAAAAGTCCTTGGGGATACACCGCAAACTGCTTCGGCATCTCGCAGGAACCTTGGAAACCGCCTTTCTCGCGTTTAAGATGATACCGTTCCGCTCCCAACTTGAAAACTCACAACTCCATTCTGGAGCCTCTGTTCAGCAAAACCCTGCCATTCAGGGCGTAGTATGCGTTCGCTCAGAGCGAGGAGAGACTCCATACTTGGACACCTGAAAGCTTTGCTGAGATCGCGAAATGCGTTGAGATGTGGGGTGCCAACCGATCGGAGTGCATGTCCAACTCTCTGCTGTACAAGACTGGCGCCCTCGCGGCGCCTGTGCCTCAAGAAAACAAGCCACCAGCCAGGGGAACTACAATCGCACTCCTTTGCCTCCACTCCCCATGCGTAAGTCACTGAGCACCAGAACTTCCAAAGCGCGCCGAGGAGATGGACGACTTCATCTTCCGTTGCCCGTTACACTTGTCCAGGAAACTCGCGTCCGAAGTTTTTGCGTTTGTAGGCGACTGTTCCACCTGCCGGGCATGGACAAGAATTTCCACAAACTCACTTCTGGCTCGCAACAGAGAGGGCGTGCTCTGCAAGCGATGTACGCGGCCACCCTTGCTGCGCTCATCTCCCCCACCTCGTGTTCATCCCGTGGCCCTTGTGATCCTCCTCCTTGGCCTTCTTGAAATCCCAACCCCCTTCCGACGCTCTCCGTCGAACCGCGCCCAATGCCGATGCGTTGGGGGGCGCGTGCGAGCAAGATTGCCAGGGCCGAGTATCATGAGCGCTACTTCCACTGGCGCGCCCCAGCTCGCCGTAGCTTTTCTTTTTTGGCTTCCAGGAGAGACGATTGATCGATGCGTCTGCAACCTGTGCTGTTTCCATAGCTCCACCAGCACCTCTCGCACACGTTGATTCTGGTAGCTCTTCAAAATCTAGGGTGGAACCTGCAATGTGCTTAGATTTGAAACTTTTCACCCCACTCGTGCGTCCTGACAGTGCTCGTACTAAGTCTGTGTACGCCAGCCTGGTGCCCTAGTTGTCTCGCCTCCTTAAATTCCCCCACCATCTCCTTTCGCCCGCGCGCGCGTGCGTCGAAATAATCGACGTAACATATAATTTATGCGTTTGGTACGTTGACAATGCTCAAGATGTGTGTCCTCATCGCCCACTATGTGTTCATAGTGTTCCCAATATTTATGCGCGGCCCATCGTTGGCATCGACTTTCTTGGACAAGCCGCAGTCGCTTTCCACGCAGCACTCGGACAATATCGCGTTCGGGTTCACGTACAAGTTCGAAACGTGATCGTGCCGTTTACTGAACAATCTGAATCCAAGCATCGTGGTGTCGATATGTGTGGCCATCGTCCGGATATGTGTCGAACGTAGCAGCAGCATGTTCGAAAGCCTGTCCGAGGGAACGGTGAAACTCTTGGCGATGTATACCTGTCTGAAGAGCATCTGCTAACTTCTGGTAGCCCCTTCGGAAAATTGGATCAGGTGTGCGGCGGGGTAGACTGTACATGACCTCAATCAACACAGGCATGTGATCCCTGGGACATGAGCTGGGGATGAGCTGAAGTTCTCGACCACTGCGCCAGACAACTTGATAGCGTTGGATTCCAGCTCCCAGGCCGCGGGGCATAATGCTCATGTCCATCGTACTGCGGTGCCCTTTAGGACCATAAAACATGGGGCCCATCTTGGTCGTATATGTGCACGGGGCCATGAGACCGAGATCTAAAATCATACTGGCTAGTCGTTATCCTCAAACCCCCTCCTTTCCCACATGATGCGTACCAATATGTTATCCTTCATCATTCCTCCGTAGTCCATCCGCCCGCAATCCAAATCCCGAGTTCAAATCTGGACCACTAAGAACTGTGTTTCGGCATGCTGCTTGCTCAACCCGCATACGTAGGTGATCCACTGTGGCCTTAACAGCCTTGATATATGCCTGTCGCTTCTTGCCTGATTCATATATTGGCGGTGGATATGCCACAACAGCGGTAAGGTCAATCGACGGGCCCTTGATTCGCACTTCACCGTAGCGTCCTTGAACATTTGCTGGTCCACTATGTACATGTTTCACATACGACATGTGGATGCGCCGTCCCAAGACAATGCAACTGCCAGTACTCGAGTTCGTGTGTGGTGCTGGGGCCCATCCAACATGAATAGCTACTCGTCGCCGGCGAAACCTCTCGATATGATGAGTTCGTCCACTCCATTCGCGAACTTGGGTGCCCTGCGCGAAAAATAACGTCTGCATGTAGCCGTGCTGCCACTTCTTCTAATCTTGATGCCGATATCAGACTGAAAGGATTATATGTGATGAGTTTCAGCGTTGGGGTCGTCATATGCCCCAACCCACAGGATGCACAACGACTTGCTGCCCCCCACTCTGTCACTGCAGACGCCGACGACTGGGCCCAGCCATAGCATGAGGCACAACGCTGGTCTGTGGGGCAACTCAATTACCCAGCGGGAACTCTGCTGAAGTTCAAACAGCGGCTGGAGGAAGACGAGGAGGAGGAGAAGGATCCACAGCAGGGCGGCATCAAGAGGGGTAGGAGAAGGGGACGAGGGGCGACCGGAGAGAGCGAGGGGAGGGGGTGAGGCCTGGGGGGCATGGAGATCGGCCCGAAGTGGTCCTCGAATCCCCTGCTCCACCCTATGTATCCGAACTGCGCAAGCAATCACATTTTTAAAGTGCTGCGAGGCGTGATCTTCGGTGAAAAATGTGTAGCACACGCCACTGACACAGTCCAGAGCTTGGGCCATCCGAGCGGATCTCTGGACTGGCCTCCCAAGAAAGCTGGGAAGGATGCTTTCTCGTTTGTCCAGGGGCCTCCCCCCCAAAAGCGGTGGAGGCTTTCCCATGATGTGATGTTCGGAACGTGCCCAATTTTGACCTTGTCTGCACGGGTTCCCGAACCGAGCTCCTCCTCCCCCTCCTTTCCAGACCCGGATCCTCCTCCTCCTCCTCCTCCCCCTCCTCCTCCACCTCCTCCTCCTGCTGCTCCTCCTCCTCCTCCTCCTCCTCCTCCTCATCCATCCTCCCTATCTCTCCTCCTCCTCCTCCTTCTCCCCCTCCACTTCTTTGGCCTTCTTAGCTCAGGCGTCGAGAGCGGGGGGGGCGGGAGGGGGATGCGCTGGCAAAGGGGCGGGAGCGGGGTGGTAAGGTTAAATCGGGCCTGTCCCTCTACAAGGGGACTTTCGACGAAAATAATGAAAACTACCCCAAGAATAATCAAAAGGTAGTCCAAAAATAGTCTGCGGACTATTTTTTGAATATTTTCTGTTACCTTTTTGGAATATGTTTGGGGTATTTTTTATTTTTCGTCGAAAATCACCCTGTAGGGTGACACGCCCGCCATAACGGTAAGGTGAGGCAAGGCTCCACGGAGACTGGAGCTCCGGCGATCTCGGGAGAACCTCCTGGGCGCCCCCCCCTCGCTGCGAAACCTCGACCCTCCTCGACGGGAGAGCGCCACAGGGGGCCGCATGCGAACCCTACCCCTACCCCCGACGATTTCTGAGGGGGAGGGTGGGGTTCACTTCGCTCAGGAGCTCCCGAGCGAAGTGAACCCCACCCTCCCCCTCAGAAATCGTGGGGGGTAGGGGTAGGGTTCGCATGCGGCCCCCTGGCGCCAGTGACAGTGCCTCTGGGCATACGCCGGCTCACGGCCGATCCCAGCCACAAGCATGCTGCTGCGCACCACTCCACTTCGGAGGGGCAATCGTCGCCTGCCCCTCAAGCTCGAGGTAGCCAGCAGGCCTGGGGCCAGTACGAGCAGTAGCTTCGCCGCTATGCGTCGAAAGTGAACTGCCAGTGGCCTCGAGCACGTGCTCGGCAATCGCAAGCATCAACTTATGCAGTCCAGCGTTATGTTGCTTCCATCGTACTTCAAGACCACATCCCATAAATCGAGCACCCGGAAAAGTGTCGAAAAAGTGTCGAACGAGTGTCTGCCAGGGCCCGACACGTGAAAACCCTCGAGTTTCGGTTCGTTTTTGGTCTGCTCGACATTATTCCTGGTGATCCAGGCTAAATTAGGTAGGAACATCAAGTCTACCCTCTGTTTTTTCCCCGGTCTGGAAAAGGCTTCACCGGAAGCTGGGACTACAAGCTGCCTGCAACAGCATCGCCGGAAAGCTTGCAAAGAACTGGCCTATGCAGTCAAGCACCATCTTTTTCGGTTCGAAAAAGCTGCACCGGAAGCTGGGACTGCAAGCTGCCTGCAACAGCATGGCTGGAAAGCTTGCAAAGAGAACTGGGTTGCTGCTCCTCACCGCCACGCTGCACAGACACCAAGACGGCTGCAGCGAACAGGAAGCTGCTGGGGGCGCCCAGGCCATGCCCCTCGCCTCCTTTCGCGCGGGGAAGGTGCTCTGAGTATCGTTTAACCGATCCCCATCCCCAGCGGCGTGGCCTGGGCCCCGCTGGCCGATTTACCACCCTAGACGGGGATACAGGTCGTTCCCTTCGGGGTTCGGGGGGTGTATCCCCAACTCGGGGGGTAATTTGGTGGGGGTCTCGGAGGGGATGGGGATCGGTTGAACGATACTGATACCCCTGATCATTGAGGAGGAAGACGTGGGGGAAGAGTGGAAGGGCGAAGATAGAAGAACACATAAAACGGCATGAACATAAACAGTCGGCGCTCCGAGCGGATTTCTTGGATCTGCGCTGGGCCCCCCTCCCTGGCGCGCGGAGCGCGCCAGGGGCGGCAACGGAGGCGCCGCCAAGGGGGGCCCCAGCGCGGATCCAAGAAATCCGCGCGGGGCGCCAAAAGTGTATATCTATGGCGTTTTACTTCTTCGGTGATCGTTGAAGAGGAATGCGTGGGGGAAGAGTGGGAGGGCGAGGAGGGAGGCGATGGGGAGGAGAGGGGGTGGGAGAAGGGGAGGGAAAAGGAAAAGGAGGAACGGCCAGGTGGGGGAGGAGCGGGAAACGTGGGGCGACACCATCGGAGCCCGCTCCGCTCAGCACTCGCGCCACGCTCAACTCGGGGAGACGTGAGACTCGAGTTCGGAGGACTCGAGGAGGCCTGACGGGGTCGCCAGAAAATGACGAGACCCAATCTGGAACTCGACGCGACCTCCTGCTGCAGACATCCACTAACATTGGACTGCCAATGCTCATGACCAGCACGTCAAAAAGTGCGGCAAACTCGAATTCCAGCGAACTCGAGTCTCACGCTTTCCCGATCAGCAAGCACAGGAGCAACACTTTCTCGACGACGGTTACGCTGACGGACGACGCTGCCAACGACGACGGCGAGGACTGCGAGGACGAGGACGATGACGACCATACGAAGAAACCAGGACGAGGATACAATCGGGCGAGGACAAATCGGGAACCTCTAAGATTCTGAGATCGTTCCGGAACGCTCTGGAACGGACTTATCCCCGTCCTAACCCCGTCCGAGACCAACCCAAAGTCGCGGGATGATTCCGGAGGTCCCCGAAGGCCTCCAGAGGTCCCTGGGAGTCCCCGGAGGCCTCCAGAGCTTCAGGACTGAGTCGACGGCGCGCAACAAAACCCGATCCTCCACCCCCGAAATCCCGACCCTCGACGGCGACCGAAGAACGAGGAACACGGCGGGGACGACGGCGAGAATGCTGGCCAACGACGACAACGACCGACGTCGAAAGCCGACGACGGACGAGGAACGATGGACGACCGACGGACGACCGACCGACCGACGGCGGACCGACGGACGACGACGGATGACCGCCGGACGACCGGCGAACGTCCTCCTCGAGGCGCCCGCCCTGGTGAGGAGGAGGAGGAGGAGGAAGAGGGAGGAGGAGGGAGGAGGAGGAGGAGGAGGAGGAGGACGGTACCCTGTCGAAAGGCCGACCGACGGCCTGCGGACGACCGACCGGCGGCCCCACCCGGCCGCCTCTCGTCGAGGAGCTCGGCCTCGCGGGGCGCGCCGGCACGGAGCGCGGCGAGCGGGTGGGGGCGCGGGCGGGGAGCGGCGGAGGGGGCAGGACACCTCTTGCTCCCTCCTCGTCCTCCTCCTCCTCCTCCTCCTCCTCCTCCTCCTCCTCCCTCCTCCTCCTCCTCCTCCTCCTCCTCCTCCTCCTCTTCCCTCTTACTCGTTCCCGCCCCCTTATCCCACCCCTTCGAGCAGAGCCCTGGCCGTGGCCAGGGGCGCCCATCGCCTGCTCTGCGCTGGAGTTAAAAATCAACGGGCTGTCGGGAGCAAGCCTGCTCTTGCATTCTGCTCCTGGGGAGGGGGAGGATCGGGTCGGGCGAAAGGGGGGGATAGCAAAGGGGGGGTTTGAGAATCAGCTCACGTAGCTGATTTTCCCGGCGCCTCCCGGCGCCGGAGGCGGCCATGTATCGAGGAATGGGCCCCTCGGTGAGGCCGAAACCAGCTGCATGCAGCAGATGTCGTAACCCCCCCTTTCCCAATCCCCCCCTTTCGCCCGACCCGAGAGGAGGGGGAGGCCAGAGACCCTCAACAATTAAACAAGCCAGGACGGCCCAAATATTTACGCGCGCACACACACCACACACACGCACGCCCTCGTACTCGAAACGCCCTTACAGTTTCGCTGTTTAGGGTGTGCCCGTGCGGCTGTGTGCAAAAGAGCCAAATCGCTGGTGCTGCAATCACCGCAATGCGTCGGACGATTGGTGTACAATCTCCTTGGCATGTGCATGTTAATGCCGCGCTCTGAAAAAAAGGCTGTGACGATGTGTGAAGCAGGCAACGGAATGGCCTCAGGGATAGCAGCGATGTGCCTCAGCTCATTGACCCGCTCGCCATACATGGCCAGGCTCGTGCTCGACTGCAGCTGCGGCGGCCCCTTGACGAGGTCGTCGTGCTCGTCGACGCCGCCCTCCCTGTCCGAGCCTACAACCGAGGGCTCGGGGCCGTCAGCGCCGACGGGCTGCTGCAGCTCCGCGTCGGCTCGGGAGGAGGAGGAGGAGGAGGAGGAGGAGGAGGAGGAGGAGGAGGAAGAGGAGGAGGAGGAGGAGGAGGGGAGGAGGAGGAGGGGAGGAGGAGGAGGAGGAGGAGGAGGAGGAGGGGAGGGGGAGGGGAGGAGGGAGGAGGGGAGGAGGAGGAGGAGGAGGAGGAGGAGGAGGAGGAGGAGGAGGAGGAGGGAGCCAGCCCGCGGCGCGGCACGGTGGCGGAGGCCGTCGCCCGAAGGGGCCCCCGGCACGGCGTCTGCCTCCAGCTCCGCCTCCGCGGAGCAGTCCACGCCAGGATGCCACCACTGAAGGGGCCCAAGAACACACAAATAAATACACACAAATAAAATTATCCCCCATATTTTCCCATATTTTCTGGGTTTCTGTCTTCCACCCCACTTCCCATGTTTTCGCATATTTTCCTGGGAATCGACGATTAATTGTGTCTGTGTGTTTTTTCCCCTCCTGAACCACTTCGGCCCCGTCGTCAGCGGGGCCGCGTCCACCTCGTCGGCGAGCCGCACCGTCTCCGCGAGGGAGTAGCGAAGACCGACGGGCGCGCTGCGACCGCGCCTGGCCGCCCGGGACGCTGTGGTCCGATCGTCCGGCACAGCATCAGCAGCGGATCGCGCCGCTGGCCGACGCCGATGGGCCAGGAGAGCTGAGGGTCGGGCGGCCTGCCGCGACGGGGCCCTCCTCGCGCCCCGCTGCAGGCGGTTGAGGGGGCCCTGGCGCATGCGGCCAATGGACGCGCCGCTCCTTGTCGTGCAGTGCATGCCCGCGTTGCGCCTGGGAGGGAAGCGGCCACCGCAGCCTCGCACTGCGGGCTGGCGAGCACCTCCACGAACACAGGCACAGCCGGCGCGAGCCTCGTGCCGAGCTCGCGGATCAGGTCGAGGTCTGACTGCTGGCTCTGCTGGGCATGGCGGTCCGCGAGCTGCATCGCCTGCGCAGT